>CM055406.1:95106678-95129195 GCA_029228625.1 Pseudolycoriella hygida
AGCTCAAAAAGTCACATCAGAGTCACATCTAGGCCAATTTGGGTATGCTCTTTCCAAATCATAAGTCGCTTTTGACGTAAGTGACATAGACCCAGAAAATCTGCCGTTTGAAAGTAGCCAGATTTCACATTTGACAAAATTTTCATCAAATATTCATCAAATGTTCGCAAAAATCTTTCTCATTTCCACATTTATCGGTTAATTTTGTATTTTAGGTTACCCAATAACTACTTTAATTGAAACTTAGCTCACTACTAGGGAATACTGGGCCGATAGAGGTCAAAAGATAATAATATACACAAGAAAATTGGCAATTTGCATGAAAGTTGCTTTCTTTAACATTTTCATGGAAATCTTCACATTTCATAATACTCAATTTTGGTATTTTAACAACGAAAAACAAATTCAACCACCATAAATATGATCACACCTTAGATACCAGCAGCCGAATGTAAGCCGAATCTCATGTTAGGCACAGAAAACGATAATATTTTTTAAAAAATCCTTCCAGTTACTTTTACAACTTGTTCATATGTGCTTTCGTCGCAGATTGATAATATTAACAAAAAATTCAAATTATTAACGATTTCCCAGGAATCAGTCATATGTATGTCTGTCACATGTCCGTAACGAATTTCATCTCTCTCACTCTTTTAATGCGATTTATATTAGCATGAGACAAAACACATTCATTCGCCAGGTGGCATGGTAACGACAATGTATGGGTTACCGATGGAATTAGCCATATACAAACCAATAAAGCCAATGTGCTCATGCAGTCAAAGCATATTGTTAGAATTTATTTCGTTGATTTGTGGGTAGTTCAGCGATTTATACACCGTATATTGAAAATAATGTAAACGCAAGCAATCTCTCAATGTATTATGTAGCAAAAGAGGTGAAATAGCATGAACTTTAAACCTAAACAACCGTATGGCCTATTACCGTCGTCTATAAGTTGAGTTAAAGTTACTCAAAAGAATATTTTGCAAACGTTTGTTGCTTTTTTTTCAAACGAAAAAATTCATAATAACTGCTTCCCACCCACATGACCGATGGGTGAACCACTCTTTTTCAGATTCGGTGATTATTTGGATTACCTGAGGATTATTTGGATTATCTGAGGATTATTTTGTGGATTATTTGGGAGGTGGTTCACTCCTCGGATCTAATCGCATGAAATCCTAATTTTCCTTTTGTTGATTTAAATTATCTCTTTTACGAACTGTTCAGAAAACAATTGTCTTATTTCATCTCGTCTTTAAAATAGATTACAAGTTGTCTAACATTTTTGTCGCACAAAAAATATTTATGGAACAATTCACAAAAACAACATTAACTTTGTTGAGTTATAAGAAAAATTTGAAGGTGAAATTCAATGAAACGTGTATGTCACTATGCATACCCATATCGCGTACATTGGGAAAAAATTGAAAATTAGAAGTAGAAAATTGAGAATGTCACGATCCATGAGGTGTAGCATAGTGGAGCGGATTATGATAGACGGATGTTGCCCATACTTCCGATGGCATGAGTTCTCACATTACATCAAAGAAAATCAACTTCGAAACTTTGTCATCAGTTTCTGTTTCTGAATTCCGTTGTTTAGTTCTCTGAAATTCCAAACAACGTTTCTAAGTTGTTTTTCTGACAGTGCGCTTTTTTAGAATTCGCAAGGGCGGTAATGCTGCTTGCGTATTTTTTTTGATCGCTTGATTTGAGACAACAAGTGAAATCGTGTAAAGTCAACCATGTTGACTTATAAATAACTATTGCAAGGTGTCATTTTCTTTCAAGTTAATATCACAATATTCATACCAAAGGAGCATGGTTAAAATAAAGTCTATAGATGAAAATTGGCGTTACATGCCGTCTGGGATGAATGTGAGATAATAATTGTTGGTTTGAGGCAATTTTACACAGTGTGCGCTACAACTCGCGGGCGAAAATGCAGTTTATGGTATAAGCCCAGATTCCACTTTTTTGGTGTGGGTGGGTTGGGGGAGGTCTCCAGATGACAGTATAACGAGAATTGAGGTGCGGAAGTTCTTCCCCAGCCTCCCTTGGCACTTCGAAAAAAATTGGTACTTTATGTTACTTTAAGGTTTCACTTATTTTTGATTTTTTAAGTTTTGTGTTTTTTCGTTTTGTTTTCTCCAAATTGAATGAAGTAAAATGGTAGCGTTGTAATATTTCTATAATGTTGATAGGAAATCAGAAATGTTTCTCAATGCTGACTTGCGAAAGTTCGGACGTCGTGTATCTTCGTAATTTTGTGGTCGTCGTCATTTCGTACAAGGAAAATGAAACTATTCTAACGCGCAAAGTTAACCGTCGACATTTCATGCAAGTACAATGAAATTAAGAGCTACAATTTCAGTTCCACTGCCGTCAAGACAACATAGAATATTTGCTTCCACCACCAAAAGTAACGGTAAAGTACCAATAGTTAGATCGCTCAATATTTGAATTTAAAACTAAACTTGAAGAATTCATAATTCCTGTAATTCGAAACGTTCACTACTTCACCTAATCGTTCGTTTCGATGTAGGTTAGCGTCCAGCGTTTCAGAAAATTTATTTTATTTTCGAAAGCCTCCCCCCTACGTATATCGGGCAACTCAGTCTGATCATTTTATGGAAGATTTTTTTTTTAAATTGCGATCTTCAATGGCCGCAGACCCAAAGTTTGGCTTCCCGATGGTCACTGCCGAAAACAAATTTTTCATAAAAAAGTACGTAAACTTTGAGGGAAACTATTTTTTGCTGCATTTTCCGCATTAAGACTATTCTTTTTTACCATACCCACAAACATTTCCTTAAAGTTTTCGTACTTTTTCCAGCTAACTGTCTCTCGCTTCGGAAGCATCAGATCTTTGGATTTCATTGGAAATATCTTCATCCGGCGTCATTTTTGGATCAATAATCGTAAAAAAATAGAAGATCCATCGATTTGACAGTTCCGTCAAATATAAAAAAATATATGCAAAATATACGAAATATGCGGAATATACTCCGCATATTTTCGCATATTTGTTTGAAGTGAATTGCCTTAATAATTCATACAGATTTAGACAAATAAATCCGAATGGAACGTTTGCATTTTGACAACTTTGACGCAAAACATTATTCTAAACAAAAAATTGTTCAACAGTATGCCTCTAAAATGCATAGAAATTTTTATAAAAATTATTTTGTTTACAAAGTACGACCAGCACTTGACTAGCACTTGAAAGCCACCATTGTAGCCACAATGAATTGACTTATGTTTGAGATAGTTTTTGGCTAGAAATGTAAATCCCTAGACAATTGCAATCAAAAAAATATTTCGGGCAACTCAAAAGTCAGAAATATTCGGTCGGCCAATTTACAAATTTATAAAATAAAATGTATGTATAAAAAAATTGGTGCATTTTTGAGGCGTACCGTAGAACAATTTTTACTCAGAAGAATGTTTTACATCTTTTAAAAATTATTTGCAAAATGAGGCAGATTATTGGGCACATGTAAATATATATCATATCTAAATATCTATCATAAACAGTGCAGTAAATTCCTAGTAGTAATAGTACTGGACTGGACAACCGTAACAATAGTTATTTACGCAACAAGGGAGCAGGCCGAAAGAGCTTTGCCGTGTTGCGTATTAAGTTTTTCATGCTTGCTAGCAGGGACGAGAGTTGAAAAATGTAAGCTCAAGGGACGAAAGCGAAAGCTTCCGCCCCGTGGGATTACATTTTCCTTTTCGTCCCTGCTAGCAAGCATGAAAATGCTCTTACTATCTTGCTCCGCGAAAAATTGAAATAAAAATACATTACAGTGGACTTAATTTCTAAATGTTACGGTTTGACGTTTCTAAATGTAAATTTACATTGACATAAAACAACATTTAGAAATTAGGTCCGCTGTAGCGGATTCTCATTTAAAAAAAAGGACATTTTAGAATAATTTTTATCTTCTGTACATAAAATAATATCGTTGTAATTTTAAAAATCTACAAAACAAAACGATCGTTACTGCAAGACCCGGCGCTGGTAGAAAATTCGATAAGGTTGAATTCAATTAGTTAATATAATTAGAGGTCATTCGTAAAGTGCGCACGCTCTTAAGGGCGAGGGACGTTCGGCAAAATCGTGCTGCCATACATCCAAATGTATGAAAATAGGCGTGCAAAAGGGGTAAATATAGTAATAATAATATTAATAATAATATTAATAAAAATAATAATAAATAGTATTTTTTAGCGTGCGAACTTTATGAATAGCCCCTTATGAAAAGAAGATGTTTTCTAAATTTATTTTTATTCCAATTTCCTATATTTCACTATCTTTAAAGTTGGAAGTTCTAAAGGCATTTCTAACACTTCCCCAGTTGTGGCATTTGTTAGGGTTGTCCAGTACAATTACTATTCAGATTTTACTTAACTCGCAGGGTGCTGGCATGATAGATATTTACATATGCTCAAAAATATGTACGATAACTCAGATTTGCTTGTCTAAATCTTTATAAATTATTAGCTGTAAAAGGTCTGTTAATATGACGAAACTTAAATTTAGTTCATATTTTTAAACTCGTTTAATTGAATAGGCAATAAAGATACGTTCGGTGTAACCCAAGAGTTTCGGTTCGGTTTGGACCGAACCGAAAGTTTCGGTATTTCGGATATCCGTCTCACCCAGAGGCGCCGAGTTCACTTCCGGCCGTTGGGTTCGATGCACAAGGGTTTCATAAATTATGTAACGTTCAAATTACGTATGAGGCTAGCGTTACGTTTCTAACAAAAATGGGTCATAAGTGACACTTTTTGTGTTACAGGGCGAGGGAGTCTTCTAGTTCTACTGTTAAAAGAACTTGAAACATTGAAATTTTTAATCATTCTAATCGAACAACTTTCAGCTCAATGCAGCCAGGTATGATCAGGGGATGAACGAAATCGATACTTTGAAAGCATCATGAAATGTTACATAAAAGAAACGGTTACAAGCTAGAAAGAACCGTGTTTCGGTTCTCGAAGAACCGGTATTCTGAACCTGTATTCGGAACCGGCATTCTGAACCGGCTGTGGTACCGGTCCTACATTCCCTAAAAATAAGTAAAAATGTGTGAAAAATAAAAATTTCCATACAAAATGTCATCATTTTTCAAGCATTTTTCAGTGGTCTACGAAATGCTTGAAAAATGATGTTTTGTATGCAAGTTTTTATTTTTCACGCATTTCCCACGATGTGTGTAACTAACAATTATCATAAAATCTGAAAAATGTTAGGCCTTTAGAGTAGAGCTAGGTCGCATCATTCTAGTGATACTCACAGACATTTGTGCCGCATTTTTTTTTGCGTTAAGAGCTGAAAGAGTCATCAGTAATTTTAGAAGTTGTAACACATGGATTGCGTCAATCCTTCTCTTTAGAGTTTTTTTTTTTTGATACTATTGACGAACAGATGCAATTTTATAAAAATTTTGTAGGCATTCCCGTTGGATGCGCAGCGCCGCACCCAACGAGATTTTTCGTTGGCAGCGATCGCTGCCATCGACCCCCCATACTCGGCGCCACAGATCTCACCTCTGCGTTCAACCGCATCAAATGAAAAAAAAAAACTAACCTTCAACGCGGGCAGCAATTCTCGCACAGGGTTGAATTTTCAGACTTTTATCCCTTGTAATCCAAATAACTATTTCATGCTTGATACCAGGGACGAAAAGTAAAATGTAAGCTCTGCTAACGCATATGTAAATAACTATTGACAAACAAATTTTTATTTTCCCAAGCTATTTAAGTGTGACAATCGCATGCTCAAATCAGTCAAGACTCAAAAAGTAAACTTTTTCTATTTGACATTATCATTAAAACGAACTACGCAATGCAATCAACAAATTATCATGTGCTGTTGTTTTGTTGTTACTGTTAACAATTTTGCGGTACTGTACTCAACAATGTGGTGGTAAGCCACAGTGTACCAAAGTTATTGAACTGGAAACATAATAAAATGCAAATGATAGAGCGAATAATATAGGAAGAGGAGTCGTCATCGTCAAATTCATGCGAATTTGTTTTATCATCATTTATGATGATTAAGCGCGCAGACTGTGACAGTAAATGGAACGAGTTGAATAGAAAAATAGTCAGTTTTTATGGTCAAACAACATTAATATTTTTTCATCGAAAAAGAATTAAATGATGAACTTTTACAAGATGTAATAAGCATTTTGTACGCATTTTTTTCATAGTCCAAGGTCAGAATTTAAACAGACAATCGCATCAACCGATAAGAAAGTCAATTTATTTATAAGCATGAACTATTGTCGACTTACTCTTTATGGCAATAACAACACTCTTTCGACATCGATGTATTGGTTTTCATTTAGCGACACAGAGATTTTTCGTTAATTTCCAATGTCGTCGTATTTAAAAAAAAATCTCTTTTTTATTGCATTGATGGGATATTAGAAATGCACAACAATGCGATGAAAATATGAATACAATGGAAACTTACCATTCCAAGACCATATGTGAGAAGGCAAGGAAGTAGCTGTGAATCGACCTAAAGCAATTGCATTTACATTTGGATTATCCTCATGGCTACCAGACTGTGTAGCAACGGCATATGATGATGAGCCACCATTTGGTGGTATTGACATTGCTTCGTGATTATTATGACTAGCTTGTAAATCCGGAACAGAAGATAAACTTCTTGCCCTTTGTCTATCGTTCGTAGTATGCATGCCTAGATGAAAATAAAAATACACAAAAAGAATCATTTACAACAACCGGTCATCTACTTGGTATGTGTGTGCAATTTTTATTTGAAAGCAATTTGTCTTGAAAACAAAAGTAATTACTTGTTGAAAAGGCTCGTTCTCTAGAACCTTGATGTCCTCCGTTCGCCGTACTGGGCTTAGCACCCATCACTAATGTTTTATATTTCGTTATATTCCTTTTACGACAATAATACTTGATAAAAATATTGCTCACAATTTGGTAAAAAAAATTTATACCGTCGTCGATGGTTTGTCTAGTGTGAATTTATTTCTTTATTACGCGACACAATGATATGAGAGACTTTTATTTTCACTTTTTCACGAAAAACCAGATAAGAATTCGATATTCTTTCTTCATTTTGGCTTCTTAAATTGTCCACAATCATGAAATTTTTGATAAAATAATAATACCACCCGCAAGTCGCTGCAGCGACATTTTGGCGAACAAAGATATGATATAAATGCGCTGAACTGAATTTCAATTGGGCTCACTCGGATAACACTACGCGAGTCCCAGCGGAAAAACTTAAGATTTCTGGTCAGGTGTGGGAGGGAAGTGGTAGGTAGTGGTAATGATTGGGAACCACCCCACCACCAATAATCAGTAGTCATTTGGCGGCGGTCACCTCTCTGGAGAGAATGGGAAGGGAAAACAAAAACCATTTTTTTTCCTTTTATTAACTTTTTTGGTACTAGGAATTGTCGGGAAGTGCTGGGTAGGGCTTAGTAAGGCTGAATAGGGCTAGATGAGTGGTGAAATGGTGTTGGACGAGTGGAGAAAGAATGGAAATTACCATGAAAATATATTGGGCGCTTTGAAGAGTCTACATTACGCAAATTTGGCGCTCTAAAGAGCCTTCATTAGGCAAATTGGGCGCTTTAAAAAGAAATTTTATCGATAATGTAAGCATTCGCTGAGTGGACATCAATTTTGTGTGCACTCACCCAGGATACGCCGCGTGGAGACTGCTTACTTGTAACCCATTGGCCCTGAAAAGGGCCTCTTCTTCGTACTGAGATGGGGACCCCTCGGTTCGTCTCTACCGAATCCCTCTCAGTACCATTATATCGAAGCAAGCATAATTTGTTGCTTATTTGTCATAGATCTTTTGCAACTCTTCTTGCAATGCCCAGAATTTGTTTTTCTTGTCGCTCGATGTCCTCTGCTTCACATTACCAGACAATTATACGCCAGCTCGTCGAGCAAATGTCGCATACCGATATTTATATTTCAATGATCCCATGCATGGTGCAGAGAGACGAAGTCGTGCATAGGCTGTCACCTATCTAGATGGTCGCATCAAACCAAAAGGAGGAGTAAACGTAGTTGCTTTGGTATTATGGTACTGAGAGGGGTTTGGAGTCTGTAAATACTTCGGTAGTGACAAACCGAGGGGTCCCCAACTCAGTACGAAGAAAAGGCCATTTTCAGGGCCAATGGGTTACAAGTAAGCAGCCTCCACGCGGCGTATCCTGGGTGAGTGCACACAAAATTGATGTCCACTCAGCGAATGCTTGCATTATCGATAAAATTTCTTTTTAAAGTGCCCAATTTGCCTAATGTAGACTCTTTAGAGCGCCCAATTTGCCTAATGTAGACCTTTTAAAGCGCCTAATATATTTTCATGGTCATTTCCATTCTTTCTCCACTCTTCCAACACCATTTCACCACTCATCCACCCCTATTCAGCCTTACTAAGCCCTACCCAGCACTTCCCCACAATTCCTAGTACTAAAAAAGTTAAAAAAAAGAAAAAACAAATTTTTTGTTTTCCCTTTCCATTCTCTCCAGAGAGGTGACCGCCGCCAAATGACTACTGATTATTGGTGGTGGGGTGGTCCCCAATCATTACCACTACCTTTCACCCCCCTCCCACACCTGACCAGAAATCTTAAGTTTTTCTCCATTTTCTACTGCCCTAAGTCTTTAACAGCTAATTCGATCATTCTATACCATACGAAATTTTGAAGTTAAGATTGGTAAAAGGTTCGAATTTATCTACCCAAAATACGATTATTCATGAAAAATTCCTTGGTTGGTGCCCATCCATTTTGCTCAGATGTAAATTATAGCTTAAAGCTTAGAGCTTATTCCACGAATATTTAAAAAATAAATTCAATCTTACAGCTCGAGTTGAGGAGAACAAGCCTTACCTGTATTACTAATTATAAACGTCTAATGTGCGTCTGTTTATGTGTCTAAGTGTCTATTTATTTATTAGTCTATTTATAAGTCTGTCTGTCACGATCCCGTTATTTTTGCGTTTACACTGGCGAAGAAAAAAAAAACTTTTTGATATGTTGTTTGTTGGGTATGGTGCAAAACGTCCAGAAAACATGTTCCGGGGAGGGATATTGTTCTGAAATAAGGGAGTTATGGGTCAAGAAAGGGTGAAAATTGAAAATCGGCTAAAAGTCAGTCAAGATGTCGTCTTAGAGATTTGGTCGGGGAAGAAAAGTCTTAGAGTTTTTGATTGCCTACAACTTTGTAGAAGAAAGTTTTTTGATCCGACTTCATGCGGAGGAGCTAGGCAGCGAAAATTGTTAAAATTTTGGAGTTTGCTATCTTTGTTGTTAGAGAACTTTTGTTGTTGGACAAAGTGGAGATAACTTTTGACAGCCAATCGATAGTGGAGGCTTGGGGCAACAAATTTGCTGAACAATGTTGGGTGAAAAAGTTTCATATTCCCGAGCTATAGGTCGTTCTTTGGCGATTTTGTCCAGAGCTGGAGCACTTATTAACCAATATCTCGGCTAGTTGCCGGAATGAGGCCAGTGAGGTGTCAAATGAAAGGTTTCGACAGTGTGAAGGTAGCGGAATTAGGTTGAAGGAAATCGGTTGAGCGGTTCGGTGCCCAGGGTCGATCAAAGGAGGCAAAAATGGGCAAAAATTTGCTCCGCTGCCCGAAAATTACTGAAAAATTAATTTTTGATATGTTGTTGGGTATGGTGCAAAACGTCGAGAAAACATGTTCCGGGTGGGATATTGTTCTGAAATAAGGGAGTTATGGGTAAAAAACGGGTCATAATTGAAAATCGGCCAAAAGTTAGTGAAGACGTTCACCGTTCTTACGTATGCAACATTCACCGTATACAGCGTTCACCGTATGCAACGGGGAACTTAAAATACGGGGAACGTTGAATACGGTGAACGTTGAATATGGAAGAAGTGGAATACGGGGGAAGTGGAATAGGGGGGAAGTGGAATACGGGGGAAGTGGAATAGGGGGGAAGTGGAATACGGGGGAAGTGGAATAGGGGGGAAGTGGAATACGGGGAACTTGGAATACGGGGAACTTGGAATACGGTGAACATTTAATGCGGGGGAAGTGTAATACGGGGAACGTTTAATACGGGGAACGTGGAATACGGGGGAAGTGGAATACGAGGGAAGTGGAATACGGGGAACGTTGCATACGGTGAACGTTGCATACGGTGAACGTTGCATACGGTGAACGCTGCATACGGTGAACGTTGCACACGGTGAACGTGGAACAGGGGGGAAGTGGAATACGGGGAACTTGGAATACGGTGAACGTGGAATACAGGGAAAGTGGAATACGGGAAACTTGGAATACGGGGAAAATTGACGGGGAACGTCGCATACGGGGAACGTTGCATACGGTGAACGTGGAATACGGGGAACTTGGAATACGGGCAACTTGGAATACGGGGAAAGTTGAATACGGTGAACTTTGCATACGGTGAACGTTGAATACAGGGAAGTGGAATACGGTGGAAGTGGAAAACGGTGAACGTAGAATACGGTGGAAGTGGAATACGGGGAAAGTGGAATACGGGGGAAGTGGAATACGGGGGAAGTGGAATACGGGGAAGTGGAATACGGGGGAGTGGAATGCGGTGAACGTTGAATACGGGGTAAGTGGAATACGGAAGAAGTGGTATAAGGGAGAAGTGGAGTAATTTTACGGCAAAGAAAGTATTTTGATTTATAGTACCTTTCTCGCCCACTTCGATTTTAGTATTATTAGCGGTAATATCATTATTTAAAACGAAAAAAAATATGCTTTGGCTGAATAGACAACACGCGAAAATGATAAAGGGGCGGGGGTTTCGACTACGTAACCTACCCGTTAATGTTAAAGCGAAAATGATAAAGCCTACGTAGCCCCTAGGGGCGGGGGTTCGACTAATTATTAATAATATTCCATGAAAAAATTATTTTATTTTTGTTTTTGTGTATCTGGTGAACTTATTAAGATCGAGTGATGGTTTCTTAATAAAAAGAAAATGCCTACCGATTTTGTGAAAACTATATGAAGGGGTTATTTGTATATGCAAACTATACGAAAAGATTATTTGCATTCGAATTGCGAAATGAACGTCGACTTGAGAATAGAAAACGGTGATTAATTATGATAGCGCTGATCACCTGTAAATGAAACTATATGAGGTAGCATTTCCCATCCCTATACCTATATTTCTATACCTAAAAATTTTTATTATAATTTCTAGCCCTCATATTCTAAATGTTCCATCAACATACATTGGGCGATATTTATTTAGAAACATTGGGCAGCATTTATTTAGAAACATTCCTAATGATTTAGCTAGAACTTTTTTCATTTAAAAATTAATCATTGCCGGATTTTGAGTTTAGTTTGACTGTGAATTTAGTTTTACTGTGTATTTATATTGTAAATTTATATCGCAAATGAGTGTATTTTGATCGTAAATGAGTATATTTTGGTCGTAAATGAGTATATTTTGGTCTTAAATGAGTGTAGTTGTATTGTATTAAATGACTGTAGTTGGATTTTAATGACTGCAGATTATGAATAAGTTTAATTCTGAAAGTCTATATATTATGAATAAGTTTGGTAATTCGGATTTGAGTGTATACATAATGAGAATTGAATGTTGAATGTGGACAAGAGTGTATTTATAGTTGTGAATAATTTTGTATAGAAGTGAATAATTCTGTATAGATGAGTAATTGTGAATTTAGATTGTATAGATGAGTTAATTGTGAATTTAGATTGTAAAAGGTGTAGTTGTAGTAATGAAAAATTAGAGAATTTAGATTGTAAAAGGTGTAGTTGTAGTAATGAGAATTTAGAGAATTTAGATGGTAAATGAGTGTAATTGGATTGTCAATGACTGTAGTTAGATTGAAAATTTCAGAATTAAGATTGTAAACTTGAGAATTTAAGAATTTAGGAATTTAGATTGTAAATGAGTGTAATTGGATTGTGAATGACTGTAGTTGGATTGAAAATGATTGTAGAATTTGAATGTATATATAAAATGAGAATTTAGATTGTAAATGAGTGTAATTGGATTGTGAATGACTGTAGTTGGATTGAAAATGACTGTAGGATTTGAATGTATATATAAAATGAGAATGACTGTAGAATTTGAGAAGTAGGATTTGAGTGTATAAATAATGAGAATTGGATGTTCAATGTGTATAAGAGTAACTCATCAGGCACATTCTCCGGCAGAGTAGCAAGCGCTTTAGGTATTTGGAGGTGCGCCAAAAATGCAATTTTTACCCAAAACTATGTTGTGGGGTGTCATTTTAAAGTAAAAGACGTCAACTTTTCCAGAAAAATAGCTATAGAAGAGTTAAGTATTGCGCGTAGACCACCGACCTCCAAAAGTCTTCCCGGCAGTGTAACATTTCAACTTTTCGCGTATTCTAGCTTACTGCAGCCCTATTCCAGGCTACTTAGCATCGTTTTAGATACTAGGGATCATGGCCTAAACAACCACACGTATTAGCCTTTGGACCGGCGCTGGAGTTTTTTTTAAATCACTTTTCAAAATTTCCATTTCGACTATAAACTGTTCCAGGTCCTGAGATACCTTCACCTTCCAAGCAAATAGGCATCCACACTTTTTGTATCAATGAGGTCTACGTAATATCTAAGTTTCAGATCAAAGCGGTTCATCTTTGCGAAAATATTAAACAAAATTGTTTTTCGCCACCCCTTGGTAGACCATTTTTCTTACACCTGTACAGCTCATATATGGTCGCTAACAGAAAAATGTTATTCTACGAATTTCTCGGATTGGTCCAAGGAATCAATGGGCCAATAATCACAAAAATCGGTGAGGTGTTGTATTTCAGTTTCATACAAACTGTTCGAAGAATTCGCAGATTGGCTCTTAAATACGTACCGTAAATTAATAGAAAACATATGCAAGGCACAGGTACGCATCAGCGTAGATGTAGCAAACAGAATTGATGTTGCAAAAAGACGCGAAAGTATCTAAATCAATCAATACTCCCATTACTCTTAAGTATATGAAATTATGTCTACATTAAATTGGATTGGAAATTGGCGAAAAGACAATATTGAAAAAGAAAGGGAAGTTTTTACATTCTCCAAATCTTCAAAAAAAATTCAAAATAAATTTTTGTGCTGGGCTGATCTTAGAACCGACCTGGAGCACTAAGCATAGAGCTCTCCCCCGAGACCGATATTTCCATGGACAATTCAATTCCATGGTCAATTTACTCCAAAAATAAGTAAATAAAATTTTTTGGACTTATGGCCCTGGACTCACACTTCAATGGAAAAAATGATCTCCTCAATTTTCTCTGCTATATGAACAATTTTTTTCTTCAGACATCGGCACTAAATTTATTCTTTTTTCTACAATTCTTGAATACTGTTGGGCTTTCTATTACCTCTCAAATAGAAATAGAAAATCTGACAGAATTTATCCGACAAACGTAGAAAAAATATATAAAACCCTAGCAGAAATAAATTTTTAGGGCCCTAGCTAAGTCTAACGGTACAAAAAATTTCTTATATAAATTGTTGGGCTTTGGTCTGCCACACAGGGTGCAGAGGACCATAATCAGAGAGTGTTATTCTAGAAAGCATGATGAGCTATGGACAAATCTCCGAAGCGGTAGGCAGTCGAAGATTTTCTTAAATGGCACATCCAACAAGATTACCAAATATCTCCTAAAGTGCTCCAAAACAGCACTGAGGAAGCTGATTAGAACCATTACACTGCAAGTTACGGAAACACATGCACAACATGAAATTAGAGAATTCAGCGATCTGCAGGAGATGTGAGGAAGAAGAGGAAACGCCCGAACACCTATTCACAATGTGCAAATTATTCCGCTGGACGCAATTTTTTTAACACAACGTAATTTGGTTTTAAATAAAGCGCTGTAATTTTTTCAGAAAATAAAACTTTTATCAGTTTGAAGATTCTATTCCAACAAATTATGCGTATTATCAGCGATAACATCACCTCAAGCAATATCATTTATTTTGGAAGCGGTGTCATTAATCTTGGAAACGGACTTACACGGACTGCGTCACACTTTATCTTTCAAGAGGTTTTTGTTGTGGTATCAGTAGTTTTGGAAGTAGGGACGAAATTTAACGCTACGGCAATTCACACAGCTGTCATTGCTAGCGGCGGCGACCCCAACTTTCGTGATAAGATAAAATCAATTTGTGTCAATCCATTTTGGAAGAAAAAGGAGAAAAAAAGTTTTCGGCGAAAAAAAAATTCCAAAGAAAACTTTTCCGGCAAAAAAAATTTCCGTAGAAAAAAAATTTCCACAGAAAAAAAAATTTACGGCGAAAAAAATTTTCAGCAAAAAAAATTTCCGGCGAAAAAAAATGTACGTCGAAAAAAAATTTCTAGCGAAAAAGTTTCCGGCAAAAAAAAATTTTCGGCGAAAAAAAACCAGTCTCTATAACTTTCGAGAAGAAACCAACTCCCTAAGTATTGTCACTCCGAAGCTAAAATTCAAAAATCAAAATAGTCTAATTTATTGCCAACGAAAACCAAGGTGTCATGACAGCTGGCAGACACTTTCTGAAGATCCCGAAAAATTTGCCTGACGAAACTTTCCAGAAGCAACTCTCTAAGTGTTATCATTCCGGAACTAAATTTCGAAAACCCAAAGAAACATAATTTATTCATAACGTAAATCCAGACCTTGGCAGATTTCTGAAAATCCCAACAAATTCTCCTGATCAGACTCTATAACTTTGTAGAAGACACCAACTCTGTAAGTATTGTCATTCCGAAGCTAAAATTCGAAAACCAAAAAAAACCTAATTTATTGCTTGGGAAAATTCAAGATGGCACCGGTTTGACTGCTGGCAGCCTTAAGATCCCAAAAAATTCTCCTGACCAAACTCTATAAATTTCCCGAAGAAATCAACTCTCTAGCTGTTGTCACTCCGGAGCTAAAATTTCGAGACTGACGTTCAGTGAAAATTTCAGGAAGATCGGCTGACTTGTTCTCTAGATCGAAAATCGTTAATAGATGGAACATAGATAGATAGATACAAACCGACAGACCAGAAAAAAAAGTTTCCATAATGATGAGAACAATAGAAAAATCGACGGCCCATAGAAAAATGTCATTTTCAAACCTCGATATCTCAGCCAATTTCCAACCGATTTTGATGAGTCTGGGCTCGTTGAAAAGCTGCTGCGACAATTTGGAGGCGGAGGGAAGGGCGAGGGGAAAAAACTCAAAAGTTCGCGTATATGGCTCCTTGTCCCAAAGGTTTTTGTATGACGTTTTTTGAGTTTGTGGACTTCTCTTTTGGGGTGTGAGGGCATATGTGTGAGGGCATGATAAAGACCCACCTCGACAAACTTCCGGAATTCCGAACATCGGACACCCTGACTTTCGGACGTCCGCACATCGGACAAAATTCGACCTCAATTATTCTGCCGTAAGACGATGATTTACGTCAAGGGAATATGATACACAGGTTGCGAGGCGGACAACTCACTTCTTACAGACAAATTCAAATAATCGGAGACACTAAAAACAGCTTAAGACACAATGACGACATGACAAATGGACATCCGGGCATCTCCATTCTGCCGTGAGACCAGACTTACGTCAAAAAATAAGACTATCTCACTCACTCGTTCTACACCTCACGCGTGAAGCATTCAGAAGGCCTTCGTCAGCATTGCTTATTTAGGATGGCAGGGGCCATCATGGTGCCTGTTTAAAATTGATTTGAAATTTTTCAATAAATGAGATTTGTTTCAAGCCAAATAACGAAAGTAAATATTTCTACATATGAAATCGTGCACAAATTCAACTTGAAGGAAAACCGCCAAATTCGGTTTATATCCTGGGAATTTGGGCTACACATCCACTGAATGGGTAAATGGCAACTAAGTGACAGTTCGCGTAAACGTCACTTCGAATATTTCCTCGATTCATCAACACTTTTTTATCTTATAAACAATGGCATCCGCTACGGTAAGAAATGTATGTTCTTTGCATGTTTTTATAATTTGCACAGTAAAAATTTCGCTTAGTTTTATACTAGAAAAATTAACACAACTCTTCAATAAGTAGCCGATAGTATTATAATTTTGTGACTAATAACTTTCACGATTTGACTAACATACCAACTTCACTGCTTGATTTCATGCAACGTTTCTATGTAAATATTTTTTTTGTTCGATTTTATCACTTTAGGTTCCTCTACTTGACGACGATAGTGTACCGTTTGGAGAAGAAGACGACCTAAAGCCGGGTGGAGGAAAAGACCTGCCGTATGACGAAGAAGACAAATCATTTACTTCAATTTGATTAATTTTTTCATCGAAACAGGCATCCCTACGTTACGTTTTTCCATTTATTTTTCCGTGGAGCTTCGATACTTACGTATATGTTATGCGGGTGGTTCAGTGAATCATTCATAACAAGTTTTGTGTTTGTGGTACTGTTGTTATCAGCGGATTTTTGGACTGTCAAAAATATCACTGGTCGCTTATTGGTCGGATTACGATGGTGGAATTACGTAGATGACAGCGGTGTATCCCATTGGGTTTTCGAGTCAAGAAAGGTGATAGTTTTTGCGCGAATTGTTGAAGGTGTTGTTAGAGCTGTTGAAGAAAAAATTACGGTTGCTATTGCTGATTTCGCCAGAAAAACAGCGTAATAATGTTATCGTAATAACGTGAGTGTAGGACGAGCGTAATACCGTGAGTGTAGGCTGAGCGTAATAGCGTCAGTGTAGGCTGAACTTAATAGCGTGATTGTAGGCTGAGCGTAATAGCGTGAGTGTTGGTCGAACGTAATAGCATGATTGTAGGCTGAGCCTAATAGCGTGAGTGTAGGCCGAGCGTAATAGCATGAGTGTAGGTTGATTTTAATAACGTGAATATAAAGCCCAGCGTAAAAGTGTGAGTGTAAGTCGAGCGAAATATCTTGAGCGTTAGCGTAATAGCGTTAAATAACTTTGAGTCAATTGATGACTATCGTATTTATTCATTGGCTCTCGCTTAAATAGTTGTGATGTTTAATGGAACCAATTTCATTAATTCCCTTTCCAGGGTGCATTGCAGGGTCGTGTAAATGCGCAAGAATCGAGAATTTTTTGGTTGGCACTAATACTTTGTCCGGTTCTGTGGGCTGTTTTCTTCATCGTGGCGTTGTTCGGATTGAAATTCCGATGGCTTGTAAGATTTTCAATACTTCTATAATTTTAAGTGAACCGAACCGTGTGTTTTCAGTTGTTAGTGATGATTGCACTGGCCTTGAATGGCGCAAATTTGTACGGTTATGTGAAATGTAATTACGGAGCGAATAAAGACTTAAATTCAGCCGCAACAGACTTTGTACGAACGCAAATATTTAGAGGTGCCGTCGATATGATGACCAAACCAAATGCGCAACCAACTACCGCCAAGCCAACAAACGTGGTATGAAAGAAAAATAAAATTTTTGTTTCTAGTTTTTTTCCTGAATTTATTTATGCACTTCTGTGAAATGATATTTATATTAAGAGGGCCGGAGTATTATTTAATTTTAAAAAATAATTTTAAATGTTCGCGTTAGCGAGTTTTAACATGTGTAAATACATTTTGGATTCCGACAGAATATTTTCTCGTTTTAAATCGACAAATGACGTGTTTGAAACGGCATGGGCTTCTGTCAAAATATAGCGTACTTCAGTGTGACTAGCGGAAATCGATGCCGTATTAAGCGCATCAAATTTTGTTGGCGTGCACAACATTCCAATTTGCATTAGCGATTGTCCGCCGTAAAAGTTTCTTTAGAGGCAAAACCATGTAGCCTCTGCCACAAATTAAGAACTTTTAGCATTTGAACGATTTAAACGTTTCTGGCAGCACTGTGTTTTGTGCGTCCGCAACAACACGAGACCTTTGTCGTAGATTACGCATAGCTTTGCCGTTGTTGTATAAATTTTTTTTCGGCAGACATTAGTTTTTGATTAAAGGCATCATAGAATCGATAAAGTGTACGAACCGGTGGATAAATTGCCAAAGAATGAAATTCGATTTTTCCTTAGCCAATAACGAAAATATTTTTTTGTTCGGTAAATTGTCAATGATTGTAACTATTTCAAACTGTATCTAGCCAAAACTTGCGACTTAAAATTATTTTGAATAAAATGTGATGATTGAAATAAAGAAATTTTTGTTTTGACTTGAAACAATCTGCAAAACTGCATTACCACACCGTCTACATCACTCGTTTACACCATATTACAATAAAGAGCTTTTGGAGTTTTAAATTTCAACCGAGAATGTCGAATTCTTTCATTTTCATAACGAAATAGGTTCATAATTTTTGTCTTAAACATAGTGATGGCATTTTTCCCACGATGAAGTGCCATATTGACTTAAAACGTAGAGAAAAAATAAACTGCATTATCACACCATTTACGTCACTAGTTTACACCATAATACAATAGAAAGAGCTTTAGAAGCTTTCAATTTCAATGGCTAATGGTAAAAAAATGTCAGATTCTTTCATTTGCATGAAAAAATAAATTCATAATTCTTGTCTTAAACCTAAGAATGCTCAAAATGCCAAATCCCCAAATTGAGATGAAGTAAAGTTTTGATAGTGACGTATTCGTATGTCGACTCTTGGAAATGTGCAATTTGGACATGTCATTGAAAACTTAGAAGGAAGTTTGGCCGAAAACTTCAACTTGCCATGTTAATATCTTTGTCCGCCCAAAAAGACAAATCTCGGCGTTTCTGGGACTTTCTTATTACACTGTTTACATCACTTCGTTTACACCAATTCCAATTTCAATTTCAATGGAAAATGCACAAAGAAACTTTTATTATTTCATTTGCATAAGGAAATAGGTTCATAAAACAGGTTATTAAGATCCCATGTAAATTATGCGGCGTGAGAGAGGGAAGTGAGAGCTAGTGGGAAGTGAAATCCAGCGGGAAGTCATTGCAAGCGGGAAGTCAATGCCACCGGGAGGTGAATGCTAGCTTGAAGTCAATGAGAGTTGGAAGTGTAAAAAAATTGTGATTATTAATTCGTATTTTAACATGATTTTTTTAAGTACTGTGCCTCAAGTGGTGTGTTTTTGGTTAAAGGTGAAAGCTGTTGTTTTCATCTACTAACATGGAGCGGTGAGTGAGGGGCTTTAGCATGTAAAGCGCTGTAAGTTCATATGACAATTTTGTTGTCGATGTAATTTACGCATTGATTGTTTGGTAAATGGGGCTGACGTCAGCGACGAGAGAGCGACGAGAAATTGTAGCATAAAAAACTTAAATATTGTTCCTGTAAGAAAATATAAGTATGGGTTGAGTATGAACGTGAAATTTGTACAAGTTCTTGTCCAAAAAACAAGGGCTCATGCGAAGGGAAATTTGTCCAAGTAAATTGGTCAAATGACGAGGGTTCGCGTTGTACTTCGATGCACCTGACCTTGCTACACCTCACTGCACCTTGGTGCACTTCACTGCACCTTGGTGTACTTTACTGCACCTTGGTGTACTTTACTGCACCTTGGTGCACTTTACTGCACCTTGGTGCACTTCACTGCACCTTGGTGCACATCAATTCACCTTGGTGCACTTCACTGCACCTTGGTACACTTCACTGCACCTTCATGCACTTCACTGCACCTTCATGCACTTCCTTGCACTTTGGGGCACCTGAACTTGCTGTACCTCACTGCAACTTGCTACACCTTGATGCACCTCACTGCACTTTGGTGTACCTCTCTATACCTTGGTGCACCTCCCGCCACCTTGCTACACCTTGGTGCACCTCAATGTATATTTTATTTAATTTGATTCAATTGTCGTGGGTTTCTATGATGTCGCCACAGTCTCATAAAGTGTTTTGAACACAAATCGCAAAGCTGACCTTCCTCTGGCTTTTTGTATGCGTAAATTGTTTAAAACATCACGATTCGTTGGCGCAAGATAGAAATGACCCAGAGTAGCCTGCAGCGCAAAACGGAATCAGTCAATTATTAATATTCTCACTTACAATTAATCAAAATTTCGCCTGAAACCAGTGAAGGCAGCAGTAGCAACTGACGCTTTAAATCGATACTGAAAATCTTACTTACAAATTAAGGAACCCAACTTCAAAAAAATTCTACTGCAGCGTTGAAAAAATACTGCCTCCGCTGGCTGCAACAAAATTTTTCTCTGACTTAGAACAAGGAGACTTACTTTTGCGCGGAGCAAATAACTCTACTCTTGTTCCGCTTTTATCTGAAAAAAGTTTGACGGAACCAGTCTAAAAAGACTGCAGTTAAATGCGTTGGTCACATTTTAATTATGAAACTTTACCTCTGAATTTCGATTGTTTCTATTGTTTTTCTTTAATTCTCTACAACTTCACCTTTGGAACCAACTTTATAACTCTCATAGTTCTGGAGATCTGGGTCGTCCAGCCCAGTTATGGAAGTGGCCATATACCAGGATTGGGCCATATTTAATTAAAACCCTGAAACACGTATTCGCTTAAATTTAATTCTCCACAACTTCGCCTTTGGAACCAACTTTATAGCACTCATAGTTCTGGAGATTCGGGTCATCCTGCCCAATTACGGAAGTGGTCATATACCACGATTCGGCCATATTTCCTTAAAATCCTGAAACACGTGTTCGCTTAAATTTAATTCTCTTCAACTATGCATTTGACAGTAAATCTCCATACTACATAGTTAAGGAAATATAGACCTTGCACTATAGTTGTAAAAAGGTGAAAACCAGCATATCAAGCTTAAATTATGCGTGATGTGCTGGTATTCATTTGTCTGTCTCTGTACAACCATCGAATAATTCACTAAAACTCGACTATAATCACGCGATTTTAGTCCTTTAGTTATAACATACTATTATTGCCTTACCCATCCGAAAGTTAAATTTTACATAAACATAACCAAAGACCCGTACTTATCAGAATAGATGTGACAAACAGAATATATGTGGCAAAGTGACTCGAATGTACCTAAATATACAAATAAGCAAACAATCCAACTTTTCTGTTCTTTTATAACTGTTAGAATTTCAAAGATCCATAGAAATTACCAAGGTAATGTCAAAGGCCCTACCGAAGTACGTCTCAGACCATTCAAATCTAGAAAAGCTTATATCCAAGGACTAAGCCATTTTCCCCTAAGACCTTGAAAAACGTGTTATCTAAAATTTTATTCTTTACAACTTTGTCTTTGGAAGCAACTTTCTATCTCTCATAGTTCTGGATATTTGGGCCATCCTTCCCAAATATGGAAGCGACTATATGCCAGAATTGGGCCATATTATCAAAAAACCCTGAAACACGTGTTCGCTTAAATTTAATTCTCTACAACTTTGCCTTTCGAACCAACTTTCTACCTCTCATAATTCTGGAGATTCGAGTCATTCTGCCCGATTATGGCAGTGGCCATATACCACGATTGGGCCATATTTCCTTAAAGCCCTGAAACACGTGTTCGCTTAAATATAATTCTCTACAACTTCGCCTTTGGAACCAACTTTCTAACTCTCATAGATCTGGGGTTCTGGGTCATTCTGCCCAATTATGGAAGTGGCTATATACCAGGATTGCCACATTTCCCCAAAACGCTGAAACACTTGTTCGCTTAAATTTAATTCTCTACAACTTTTCCTTTGGAACAACCTTTCTAACTATCATAGTTCTGGAGATCTGGGTCATCCTACCATTTTCCCCGTTTTGTGACATCAAATGCTTTCACCGAAATGAGGAATTTCCGTGCTATACTTGCTGAGATATTTGCGAAAAAGCTTCACCGACCCTCGAAAAACCATGTTTTTGGTCACTTCCTCGACCATATATCTGGAACCATTCCATCGATTTTGCTCATCTTCGAACTTGAATCTTGGGAGGCATGTACCTTTCAGGGAAAAAAGTTTAGGCTGATCGCTTGAGCCGTTTGGAAAAAAAGTGGAGACGGACAGACGGACGGACATTTTTTTTATTACTGATTCGTCATCTCTAGACGATAATAGATGCATCCCCCCCTTCCTACCTCGATCTACCCCATGTTACAATAAAATTGTTTGTAGTAAACATATAGGACCTTTGCACTTCGTACGGGTCCAAAAATTTACGAAAAATGTACCGTGTAGTAAGACAATTTCTTCCACATTTTTTCAAAACAGGCCATAGGTGTTGACATTGTTTGTCCTAGTTGATTTTCTCTTGCTCCAAAGTGAACTGGTTCTTCAGAGGTTGTAAGGTTATATAAACCTACCCACGCACGGTGGGATTTTTGTATCAGGTTTCGGCAAGGCGGCATTACTCGCTAAGCACGAACGAAATTGTGAAATGATTGTTGATACGTGTTCTATCATGGGCGCGCGGTAGCAATGCGCCCGTGACGCAAGTCCCCATACGAACAAAAAATTCGGAAAAATTTTTTTCGTAGACTTCGGAACTATATATACAGCGAAGTTTATACTTCCCCCCCCCCTTGCGACGTACCCCCTGGAAATTATTTTTCCTGGATTCTACGG
>CM055406.1:95129695-95141294 GCA_029228625.1 Pseudolycoriella hygida
AAAAAAAAAGAAGAGCAAAAACAAAAAAAAAATACAAACAAATAACAAAAAATAGCAAAAAGGTGCAAATAATAAAAAGAAACAAAAAATTAACAAAAACACAAAAAAACAACAACAAAAAACAAATAACAACAAAACAACACAATTATATCAAAAAAATTTATCACCAAGAGTAAATTGGACTCTAACATCAAACTTCCAATCTCCACAGATTCCACAATAATCCAAGAGTACGTCGCGTCTGTTTGTGCAGCATACCTTAAAAACATGCAATCTGCAAGTGACGGCGCTCAAACGACGAATCAAACGTTCGTTCAGAATTTGAAACCAGAAGGGTAGGTTCCATTCACAATATTTGATGAAAATTAAAGTTCAATTGAAAAATGATTCAAACTTTAGGGAGCCGCTTAACTTGGCTGAGTCGGCAAATCACACTCCCTCTTTTAAACGAGTATACCACGAACAAGAAGATGGCCAACAGCCTTCAACGAGTGATGGAAGACGTGGGAATGAATACAACCGAATCATCCAAGGAAGCCGTTCATGGTCATCTTCCCAGCAAAACCACGTACAAAAGTAAAAAATTTATCCACAATGATGCCGCTGAACCGCAGCAGCTCGTTTAGCTCCGACAACTCCGACTTTGAGTCGTCGAAGACATTTTACCCGAGAAAAGTAACACCCATTCCACCCGTTAACGTAAGTGTGCCCTACACACATTAAGACAATGCTACAAAAATAAAAATTTAAATAATCTCCTTTACAGCCAACAGCTCTCCTCACAAAGTCATCTGGATTAGTGAAAGAGACGCGAAAAAGAAAATCACCACATGTACAGCGCCACGAGCAAGCTCTCCTCACTAAGACGCCTAGATTAGTGAAAGAGACGCGAAAAGCTGTTGCACCAAGTCATCCAAAACGATCGCTACAACAACCCGATTCCGATGACGACTTCGTCGACAACAAAAGCACACGTCTATCGAACAAATACCTCACTAAGACGCCGAGATTAGTGAAAGAGACGCGAAAAGCTGTTGCACCAAGTCATCCAAAACGATCGCTACAACAATCCGATTCCGATGACGACTTCGTCGACAACAAAAGCACACGTCTCTCGAACAAATACCTCACTAAGACGCCGAGATTAGTGAAAGAGACGCGAAAAGCTGTTGCACCAAGTCATCCAAAACGATCGCTACAACAACCCGATTCCGATGACGACTTCGTCGACAACAAAAGCACACGTCTATCGAACAAATACCTCACTAAGACGCCGAGATTAGTGAAAGAGACGCGAAAAGCTGTTGCACCAAGTCATCCAAAACGATCGCTACAACAACCCGATTCCGATGACGACTTCGTCGACAACAAAAGGAAGAAATACCGCCGTACTTCTCAACCAAAGCCCTCAATCGGTAAGAACTCTTTTTAATCAATCTACGAAATTGTTTGTAACCCAGTAAATTTTTAGATGAGTTACCATCCATCAGTGTTTGCGCAGACAATGAACCAGGACTTCAAGACACGTATTATGCGCTTACAGAAACAAATGTCGACAATGTCAATTTCTTGCAACATCCAATGAGCAAAACGACCACTAGGTACTTGTGTCCGTTTCCTAACGCCGAGGGAAACGCGTGTCGTGATGATTTCGGAACAATGACGGCCTTGCGTAAACACTTTCAGCAAAAACACAACCTACCACAGAAGCAATTGCTGCAACCACAAGAATCCCAACCAAGTAATTGGCGTCGCGTACAAAATTCTAACAAGCGGTTCAACATCAGTACCGTCAAATTGAAATTGTGCTCTCTTGTGAATGGTGGTAAATTCGTGGTCGATGGAAGAAAAACTCAACGCCAGCCGACAGCCGCAACACCGGAAGCTGAAGAAATGGCTAAGGAATTGATGGAGATGTTGAACGAAAAGGCAATCGAATTGTCTAAAAGTGGCCATTATCTTCAGTCACCTCGTCTACTTCAAAGTGTACAATGCAATGGAAACACTCGATGACCAACAAAATGACGAACTTTTTGGTTCGGAATTGGAGTGGAACTTGACAATGTTGCGCCTAAAGAAATTCAAACGAGCTACATCCAATTCGGCAATGGCCCCCAACAGCGGAAACATTGGCAAACCGAAAGGACTTTTTGCGTCACTGGATGATGCCGAATTTTTTGAGATTTGTAAACAATACAAGGTCCAAAGCAGCTTCGAAGAATTCTCACAAAATTCATGGAACCACATTCACAAAACATTCAGTGTCAATTTCAAGGCAAACATATCAACACATTTGTATAGGCGCATCAGGAATTGGTTTCATTTCAAATTGTTGGATGGTAAGAAGACGAAGGAAGTGCGTGGAAAGGAAAATCGGAAAATAATAGGGGAAAAAGTGTATCACACCATGACCTACCTCTTCGACTCTAAGAAATCCGCACGACCCGAATATGTCCAACTTGAATTGATCGACGAATTGCAAAAGATATGCAAATTGCCTACGTTCAACAAAAGAGGCAAGTGGTACTTCAGCCGTCTATATTACGATTACAATGACGATGACAACAGCAACGCGACTAAAAGAAAGCCACCCCAAAAGAAACAAAAAGCTAATTCGAAGGCAGCACGCAAAACTACGCAAAATAATGGACCACGCCGCTTTGGCATCAAATGATTCCAGCCATGTTGCGGCTACAAAGTTGGATAGCCACTACAAAATCGAAGCGTCGTGAAAGTGTTCGTAAAAGGAAACGCCGAAAGCGTAAACGCAAAATTAACAATGATGAAAAGCAACATATGCCACAACGACTTCCCGACGAAGCTGCCATACCGAGTAAGCAGCGTAACAGAAGAAAAAGACGTCGTAGCAAAGTCGGCGATGACGACGGTGAATCAATCTACCGTGCTCGCTTGCATAACTTTGTCGTGGTACCCCAACACGGTTTCGGTCTAATGCACTTTGCTATCGATTCGAAATCGTTGTACGACATCGTTAAAAACTTATCATCTTTTCGACCGAACGGCAAGCCCTTGTACACGCAAGTGGAATTCGTGGAATTAATCACCGATGCTGACAATGCAAAATCAACCCCTTCTGGAAATTCCTCTTTAATTTCACGAAACTTGAAACGGATACAAAAAAATTTGGTGGTCAAATAACGACAAACTCCTGCGACGTATCCGTACAACTTTGCAAATTAAAACCTGGCAGAGAAATGACCAGAGAGCAAGTCAGGGAGATCACGAACAACAGAAAACGGAAACCATCAAATGCAAACGATTCGGACTCTGATTCAGATTCAGATGCAGATGACGACACAGACGAAGACGACGACAAGTGAGTTTTCCGCTACTATTAGTAATGTTTCTTATGTAAGATGTTTCTACGTCAATCTTTCCAGAACCGACCCGCTAATTTTGCAACAGCTCGCAAAGTACAAAATAGAAGACTTGCGTGACGTCACCATTTGCGGCATTGATCCAGGTATAAGAAATATGACGGCAACAGTGCGTAGAACGTGAGACAGTGACGGCAACATTCATGAAACGAATATTTTGCACAAACAAAAAGATTACCATTATCAAGCAGATACATTAACTCTATGTTATGACCTATTTTCAGAATATTAACTATTTCATCCTTACAGGGTTCACGAAAAGGCGGCGTGTCAGAAAAAAGCTTTGCGGTGATTTTCTCGCGAAATACGAAAAAGACCGCCAGAAGGATGGTGTGGAAGAGCCATCAGCAAAGTCCCCGAACTACCGAAAGTATCTACACTCACGCTTGAAATTTTTTAATGAAGGCACTTCCACTTTTATGACGCTGAAGTGTGCCAATCTGAACTTCGAGAAGTATGTCTGCACGCAAAAAACGATGTCAAAATTAGCTGCAGATATCGTGGGGTACACAAAATGCAGACAGGACCGCAAAAAACTCAATTTAGTTTACATTGGCAGTAGCTCTACGCCAGCTAAGTCGCCTATAAAAGGACACATGCGCTGCCCCACCAACAAAAAATAATACGTGCCATTCAGCAACGCCCGAACACTATCGTCATACCGCAGAATGAATTCCGAACGACAAAAACTGCTGCATTTGTTTTGAGGAACTGCAAAGTGTCGAAGCTTCGAAAGACAGGTACATCCACTACTATACTTCCATTACCAACTGCATTTTTTCTTACGGATTTTTCGTCTGCATTTTCAGGCTTAAATTTTGCAAAAATTGTAAGCCGTCCGAGGCATCCACTCCAGCGACATTCATCACAACGGCAACAAACACACGCTACCTCGCTGCCCAAATGACAGACACAAACAGGGCACATCCAAAACAAACGCAAACACAAAGAGCGGACAGAGTTCGAATTCGCCGCAACGACTGCTGGAGCGAGGATGACAGAGTTAGGGTAACCACAAGACGAAATCTCCAACATCGCATATTCATGGCCACGACGTCGCAACGTTACCGAATGTTTAATCGGGACATAAATGCGGCCCGAAACATCCAATATTTAGGCCTATGCAGATACGGACACTTTGTCCACAAGAATTTACACCAATCAAAGAACATTGCGTTCTTTAACCGTTTGACGGATAAAATGGCCGAGCCTAACAAACTGCAACCGAGAACAAAATATATCGATACCTAATTGCGCTCAACACTAATTTCCATTCAACTTGAATGGAGATACGTGCTATTCGCAATTAGGTATCGATATATAGATCTAAATAATAGTAAATTTATTTGATTTTATCATTTTTAATAATTTTACGGAGCAGAAAATTTCGCGATCGCAATTGTTAAAATTTGGTGGTTGACTACCTATTCATTAAATACAGACCTTGATGCAGACCTCCACTTTTTACGACATTTGCTCATGACCAAAATTAAGCAATCAACCTCTCAATAGTAGATTATGCACCTCTTGTCAAAATTGTTATCTTGACGTGTGGGGCATTGTGGCCCTAGCCGAAGGCGTGGGTCGTAATGCCACACGTCAAAATAACAATTTTGCCAAGAGGTGCATATGCTATTTTATCTTTGGAGAACAAATATATCGAGATAAGTAAATTTGCCCTAGAGGGATAAGTTCGAGATTATCGTTCCAGATAGATAAAAGAGCTTTAATAATTTCGTTAGCGACAATTAGCCTCCGCTAATAGCGACAATTAGCCTCCGCTAATAGCGACAATTAGCCTCCGCTAATAGCGACGATTAGCGTCCGCTAATAGCGACGATTAGCGTCCGCTAATAGCGACGATTAGCGTCCGCTAATAGCGACGATTAGCGTCCGCTAATAGCGACGATTAGCGTCCGCTAATAGCGACGATTAGCGTCCGCTAATAGCGACGGTTAGCGTCCGCTAATAGCGACGATAAGCGTCCGCTAATAGCGACCGCTATTTGCGCGCTAACTCTTTTCCGATTAGAGATTAGCGTTAGTGCCTGCGTTAGTCATTGGCCAGCGAATACAATTCTGCTTCAAAGTATATAGTAGGCGCAAGAATTAATGCTGTGTTTTGATCGTAGGAAAAATATCACTGAAAAAAAACATTTTGATCGCGGATTTTTCCTCAAAAGTATTGCAGCGAAATACATTTTGTAACCATAAAACAAAAAATTAACACCCGAAAATGAGACTTTACAGCTCGAAAATAAGAAATAATACCATTTAAAAATGAAAGCATAATGATAATATATGATCCCGGAAAAATTATATCCCAGAAATGAAAAATTAATATCTCATCAGCAAAACATTAAGTTTTAACGCTCAAAATAATACTTGTGAACTTTAAAACGAGCCGATGGCGATCCGTCCCATGAACACAAATTTCGCCCTGGAGAAAAGACTGTCAATTCCTATCTTACGGCAGTCGGTTCTTTTTTACTGTGACCGATTGCTACTTTCTCGCTATCAAATTATCATTTTTCCGCGATCAAATTTTTATTTTCCGGTGATCGATTGCTATTTTCTCGCTGTCACTAGATCATTCTCCAAAGAATAAATTTTCATTTTGTTGCTGTCAATTCTTTTTTTACTTTGATCAACTATTATTTTTGCATTATCGCATTTCATCATAACTACAGTGTTACAGGTTTTTGTTTAATTGCGACCTTTTTCTTTGATGCGATCAAAATAATCTACGATCAGAATTTCTTTTTACGTGATCATTTTTTTACGCGATCATATCTATTTTTCCAGCGATCAGCTTAAATGCACGCCCGCACGATTGCTTTAAACAAACAATGGCGGCTTTGGAATTTTTATTAAAAACTCATTTACAAAGATACGGGTTGTAGTAAGTAAAATGACGGAAATGTCGCAGGGCCTTTTATTACATACAAGTTCGGAGGAAAAGTGCACCAAACTTTTTATAAGTGCAGTGAAACTACATGGCAAACGAACAAAGGAAGCGTTTCCAATGTGCACGATGCATTTGTCGTATTGCGAGCGATGCGATATACGCTGCACCAATTATTCATGAGAACGATGATCGACACTTTCCTCGTTAAGTCTTGGACCAATTTGGTAGATCAAATCCATTGCCCCGAACGACCACGGTCCTAAAGTTTTTCGTTTCATATCCCTCAACAAATATTGCCGATTTTGCTGTCGATCTACTTTGTATGAAATTTTGAGGATTTCTCACAGGAATTCAAGAGTTTCATTTTGCTCAGCAAGGAAAATACCCTCCCCAAATTCTAACAAATTAACGTATCGTAATAATTAGAAAGATACTATTTGCACAATGTGCAAATAGTCTCTTCTATATATTGTTGGCTATTTGCACATTGTGCAAATAGTCACTTCTATGTATATTGATATTTGCACACAGTCTCTCCTACATACAGGGAGGCACCTCACTCACTTTTCTCACTTCCCCTCACTTATTTTGAAGTCCTCTAAAGTGAGTCACTTTTTTGCTAATTTCTCACTTTTCTCACTTCCTCTCACTTATTTCATCAATTCTTCGGATTTTGATATAAGAATTAGTGCTTGAAAACGAAAACATTCGATTCATGTACATTCTCACATTTCGAATTTTAAAAATGTTGGCCTTCGGCGCTATCTTCACTCACTCAATCAAATTTATTTTGAATGCATTTCTTTAATACCTTCGGTCGAAGGGTTCACCACTGAGTTATTAAATAGTTAAAACGGAAAGAAGAACAGGGAAATCAAAGAGCCACTACTTAAATTTAATTAAGAAAATTTATTTCCATTATTTTTTATAGATAAAAACAGAAAAAATTGAGTTTCGGCTTAGGTGATCGGTATTCCCCCACATTCCCCTATAAAATACAAGTTAGGGCCCTTGTTGGTTCCGCTTTTTAGGGCTCCAGCTAGGCCCACTGACCCAAACTTGAAAGTTGTTATTCAAAAAAATTCACGAAAATCTGAAGTAATTTATCCGATTTATGTATGAAAAACACTAGGTGCCCTAGTCGGCTCGCTCTTTTAGGGCTCCTGCTATGTCCATTGAACCAAGGTCAAACAAAGTTCTTCCATAAAATGTTGGGCACTCATTAACCTTTCCAACAAAAAAAATTTGTTGGAATCGGTTGAGATTTACTCCAGATATGTACAAAAGACTGAAAACCGCGCACGGACATTTTTTTTTATTGGGGATTCGGCATCTAGGGACCATAATCGATGTTCGTTAAACTCCCCCCCCCCCCCCCTCCCTCAAATCACCCGGTTGCAAACGTCGTAGTAAACGCATAGGACACGTACTTCGTACGGGTCCAAAAAATATTTTCGGTGTTTTCAATGTCTTTGAATATTTTGTGTGTGGATAACAAAATAGTTTGCAACAAAAAAAAAAACACACTACTGTTGCTGTTCTATTACAATTACGTTTTTCAAGTTCTGTCATTTTTTATTCTTTCAGTTTTTTCAAAAACCGAAACGTTTTGTTTGTTTGACATTTCAAATTTTTTTTATTTTTTTTAAATATTTATATTCGGAAAAGTGTAGTATTTACCTCTTTTACGAAAATGACAGAGCCGGTTTCTAAGAAATGCGGCACTTATTACCGACAAGAAAAAGCTAGGAAAAAAATCTAGAGGAAGAGCTTTTGTTTGTAAAATCAGACCGCTAGATAACTTTTATCATAAAGTTTCTAGAGAACATGATGTATACCACGATATACGAACAATAAGTTACTGTCAATTCTAATGAAAATGAAAACTTTACTTCAACTGGTACAGAATTGCAATTAATTTATTTTTTCTTTGACATGAATGGTTTGGCTGTCATGTTCCTCAATAGTGATGTTACTAAAAAAATCGAGGCTGTTTTTGACATTGCAATTTTAAGTTAAAGCAACTTAAATGCTTTTCTTTATGAAAAAATGTTTTTATTTTTGAATTGGCGCTGAAAAATCATCTAGCCCGTGGCGCTGAAAAGCTTAATCCGGCCCTGAATTAGGTCGGGAGATCCACTCACTTTTCTCACTTATTTTTTTTAACTCACTTATTTGCTCACTTATTTTTGCTTTTTCAACTCACTTCTCGCTTATTTAAAGTAAAAATCGAGATGCCTCGCTGCATATACCTTCGGCTATTTGCACACAGTGCAAATAGCCAACAATATATAGAAGAGACTATTTGCACAATGTGTAAATAGCCAATAATATGTAGAAGAGACTATTTGCACACTTAGACGAATGTTCCGGTCATTCGTACTAATTCTAGTTGAAGTGTCGTTTGTTAATATTTCTCTATAAGATTTGTTGAGTGTTCCTAAAAGGAAAAGTCTTCCAGCTTCGTTAGCCACTTAGTTTTTGTGACCTTTCGTAAAAGGAAAAGTTTTCCATCTTCGTTAGCCACCTACTTTTTGTGACATTTCGTAAAAGGAAAAGTTCCCTAGCTTCGTCAGCCACCTAGTTTTCGTGACATTTCGTAAAAGGAAAAGTTTTCCATTTTCGTTAGCCACCTACTTTTTGTGACATTTCGTAAAAGGAAAAGTTCCGTAGCTTCGTCAGCCACCTAGTTTGCGGGACATTTCGTAAAAGGAAAAGTTTTCCATCTTCGTTAGCCACCTAGTTTTTGTGACATTTCGTAAAAGTAAAAGTTCCCTACTAGGGAGTCCCTAGCTTCGTTAGCCAACTAGCTTTTCGTGACGTTTCATTAAAGCGCAAGTTCCCTAGTTGCATTTCTTAAAAGGAAAAGTTTTCCAGCTTCGTTAGCCGCTTAGTTTTTGTAACATTTCGTAAAAGGAAAAGTTCCCTACTTTTGTTACACAACCACCACACATGCATGTACAAAAACATATACATATCATGAACATATTATAAAATTGATGAAAAATTACATGGAAAACTTTCTTCTTTGTGTAAGAGTTTTGGTTGAATGTTAAGTCTTTCCATGTGCAAATAGTCTCTTCTATATATATATATATATATATATATATATATATTGTCGGCTATTTGCACTGTGTGAAAATAGTTGAAGGTATATAGAAGAGACTATTTGCACAATGTGCAAATAGCCACCAATATATAGAAGAGACTATTTGCACAATGTGCAAGGAGTCTTTTCGTAATAATTATGAGCGTTAAGTAATCCTGTCTTTGTATGCACGTTATGCCTTCAAATTGTACAAAATATAAGCAAACAAGAAGAAAACAGTTCAGAAGAAGACAATGGGGTGTGCTTGTTTTGAGAAAAAATGTTCGTAATGGTGTTTGCAGCAAAAAATTGTTCTACAGTATGTGTAAATTCGGGATAGTTTTATTTATAAAAATTATTTTATAAAATATATCGGAATCCCGAGTGAATCCCTGGCACGTCGCGGTTAAGAAATAGGTGGTGTTACTCGGTTAAATGTATAGAAGAACTGTTTAGTACGTGAAAATTATAAGAGATGGCGTATCAAAATTGGTTTGAGTTTCTGCTAAACCAGTTGCACATTAATTACGAGTAATTTAACTCTGTTTGTCGCATCTATTCTGATACATACGGGTCCCTTCATATGTTTTTTCTTCTGCTTATGTAACAGGACGTGGGCATTTCGCAACCATCGTCCACGCGGATGTAGAAGAAATTTCTGGCAGTGTTTTTATTCCCTTTCTTCAAGCTTTTAGGTTATGTTTCTTCAGTTGTTTATTTCTCTTGTTATTTCTAGTTGTTGGTCCCAATCCACGATTAAACTCCATATAATTTCGATACCGGTTGGCACAAAGAATTTCATAGATAGTTTTTTGCATTTCAAAACACTGAAGAGATTTCATTAAATCAGCAAAATACGTTTTTCTAAGACGAGCACAAAAAAAAATTTACTTTTCGTTTCGAGTGCGTTCACTTGGGTCAGATGTGGATCGACCCGCAAAAATTGTGGGTCAAGTGAGGGTCGATCCACTCCGATCCTTATTTCGGGCGTTATTGGGCGGACGATACTACGTACATGGTCAATATTAAGCACTTACACTCAAGTGTTCAGCTTCCTTTTACTCACAGCCCAACAGGGCACTGTGGTAAAAGACGACAATTAGTCGGTGTCTGCAGTTTCTTTTTTTATTCTACGGCAAATCAAAATCAATGTATGCACGTGTGACAGCTGTTATCATACACTAGTACAATAAATACGGAAGTTGTTTTCCGGTGATGAAAAGTTATGTAAGCCTTCTTTGAATGCATAGTCAAATGAAGTAAAATCAGAAAGAATAACAAATAAGTCAGCAATTTCGTTGACTTGGTATACTTTTATAGATTTTTCACTTACATTTTCACTTTCAGAATTTAGGGAAGGAAATTCGGTTAGCGAGTTGCGTTAGTGACGCCAAATTTTAGACCCGTATTCGTTTACTACATTTGTAACCACCACAATTTCGACCTGGGAGTAGGGCGGAGTATCGATCATGGTCCTTAGATGACGAATCAGCAATAAAAATCAAAGAAACATATGCAGAGGACCCGTACGTATCAGAATAGATGTGCCAAACAGAATAGATGTTTCAAAATGATTCGAACGTATCTAAGTAAATTAATGTCGCCGTAGCTCTTAAGTGTATGAAATTGCGTCGACATCAAATTGGATTGGAAATTGCCGAAATCATTAAAGAAATATTCACAAAAAATTACCAAATATCGTGTAGGATCGCGTTGCGTGAGTTGTGCCCACAATAAGGACGCCACAGCCCGAACCACTCAGCAGATTTTCTATAATTTAATTTTTGTGATTTTTTGATGTCCATATCTTTTATTTAAAACCTTCCATGACGATTTCCGTTCTAATTTCGCAGAGATATAAGTGAAATAGTTCCACTGACCTTCAAAAAACCAAGTTTTTGACCACTTTTTCGAACATAACTTCTAGACCCGTGCGCCGGCGCAAACGCCGCCGAAAAAAGTGTCAAAAAGGTGCGCCGCCGCCGCCGAAAGTCAAAAAATTGACGCGCCGCCGCCGCCGCCGAAAATTTTTATCGGCGCCGTAAAAAATACATCGAAATTTTTATAGTTGATAACTAGAGTGTTTATATTGAAGTAAAAGTAGACCGAAAACAGCCAATATTGTGATTCTATATTTCGTAAGATTTAAGACTTCTGTAATTGCAATTTATAACACAAAAAAAATTAAAACATTATTTACATTTTT
>CM055406.1:95141794-95213039 GCA_029228625.1 Pseudolycoriella hygida
GGCCTACGGCCCTAAGTAAAGTCCTCGGACACACAATTCCATAGCCAAAAATATTTCGCTCAATTTACTCTGCAACATATCAAAAAAAAATTTTTTTGGTTAGAGCCGACCTTAGGACCGACATGGCCCACTTGAGGGATAAGCACAGGCGGAAGTTTCTTTTATAATCTGTCGGTCATGACTGGATCTTTCAAACGAAAAAAAAAATTGAAAATCGGAAAAAATTTACTCGAGTTATGTACAAAAACCACATAGAGCCCTGGCAGAGACTCGTTTTTGGTGCCCGAGCTAAGTCCAAGGACTCAAATTCAAAAAATTTTGTTCTATAAATTGTCAAAGTTCTATGCTCAGGTCTTGCAAACAAAAAAAAATTATGAAAATCGGAAATGATTTGCCCGAGCTATGGACAAAAAACACATAGAGCCCTAGCAGAGACTCGATTTTAGTGCCCTAGCTAAGTCCAAGGACTCAAATTTAAAAAAGTTTCTTCCATAAATTGTCGGCTATGCCCAGGTTTTTCAAACAAAAAAATTATTTTGAAAAGCAGAAAAGATTTGCTCGAGTTATGTACAAAAGACCAAAAATCACTTACACGGCCCTAGCTCGGTGGCGCTTGGGCCGACAGTGCCCAGATTCAATTCCATAAATGATTTTTACCTTTCAGGGAGAAAAAAGTTTTTGAAAATCGCTTGAGTTTTACTCGAGTTATCGTGTTGACAGACGGACGGACTATTTTTTTATTGTCGATTCATCATCGAAGGACGATGATCGGTGCTCCCCCCCCCCTACTCCCGGGTCGAAATTCGACTGGTTACAAACGTCGTGATAAGCGCATAAGACGGGCTAGGGCTAGGGCACTAAAATCGAGTCTCTGCTAGGGCTCTACGTGTTTTTTGTCCATAATTCGGGGAAATCTTTTCCGATTTTCAAAAATATTTTTTTGTTTGAAAGACCTGAGCATAGGAGACAATTTATAGATTTTTTTTTTGAATTTGAGTCCTTGAACTTAGCTAGGGCACCAAAATCGAGTCTCTGCTAGGGCTCTATGCATTTTTTGTCCATAACTCGGGCAAATCTTTTCCGATTTTCGAAAAAATTTTTTGTTTGAAAGGCATGACCGACAGTTCATAAAAGAAACTTTTGCCTGTGCTTAGGGCTCAAGTGGGCCATGTCGGTCCTAAGGTCAGCCCTAACCAAAATACAATTTTTTTTATATGTTGCAGAGGAAATTGATAGAAACATTTTTGGCTATGGAATAGTGTGTCCGAGGCCTCTACCTAGGGCCGTAGGCCGGTACTAAGGTCGACCCTAGCCCAAAAAATGGTTTATTCTATGTTGTAGAGAAAATTGAGTAGAACATTTTTCTATATTTGGGGGTCAATTTTGTGCTTTCGGTTTTTTTACACCGTTTCTTCGGAGGGATTTTTCAATATTGCCCTATCGGCAATTTCCAATACAACTTAATGTAGACGCAATTTCATACACTAAAGAGTTAAGGCAATATTTACTTAAATACGTTCGAGTCTCTTCGTAACACATCAACTCTGTGTGCCACATCTATTCTGATACGTACGGGTCCCTTCATATGTTTTGTTTTTAATTTTATTCTGTAAGATGTAAACCAATGATGAAAAGGTAAATTTGAATTACTGTATGAACATGTACGCGTGGTATCGTTAGCAAACCGATCGACTATTTCAAAGGAACTGTATTTAAGGACTGCTCAATTACTTTTAATTTTGTTAAATGATGTTACGATGAAACGAGTAAAAAAAATGCCAATATAATTTTTCTTCAATTCAATGAAAACATTTCTTTCTTTCAAAGAGCTGATTTTGTTATTTGTATGGTGAAATTGGTACACTTACGGAATTATGTCTTTGCATCAAATAGAATTTTGTACTTCCGCGCAGTTTTTTAACACTGGAAAAACTTGCGCAGAAGTACAAAATTCTATTTGATGCAAAAATATATTTCCGTAAGTGTAACTTTATGAATACACCTTCATCCAATGTTTATATGTGTGTACGTACAACATTCGTGCTTTCATAGCATGTACTTAACGTTTATGTTACATAAATGTATGAATTTAATTTAGCGTAGTGGTATGTCTCGGTCTTGTAACCAGGAGGTCGGTGGGTCGAATCCTGATTGTATCAATCGAAATTTTTATTTCAAGAAATTTCGCTCTAATGGGGCTGTAATGTGCACATTTCCGGACAGTTTTTGCAATGTACTTCTGAAATGACAAACGTATCGAGTGCGTACATGACAAAACAATAAGGCATGTTGAGAGACCCATTGCATTTGTATTTCTTTTGTTTCTGCTGTAAGGCAAACAAACACTTATATGCGTGGTTTTTACAGTCAAGTAACTTTTTATATCAATATACAAATATTGTGCCTTACAAGAGAGAACACAAGGGCTCTCTGCACATGCCTTATTCTGGGCCCTGGTTTGCGCCTTAAAAAATTTCACCCCGCTCAGTTTCAAAACGGAGTGAAATTTTTAAGCGCCTAAAGAATCACATCATTCTCTCTCCAATACACTTTTGATAGAATTATATTAGGGTACCATGCAAATCAATCGCGTAAGGTTTGTTTAAAGGCTCAACTTAGCAAAATGATTTTTATTCCAGTCAAGAAACTTAGCAAAATTGTTTTTATTTCAGTTAGAGATGAGCGGGTTGCCCGAAACTTCGAAAACCCCGACCCGAACCCGAACCCGAATGTTTTTTTCGGGTTCATGGGTTTCGGGTTTCGAAAATTTTAATCGGGTCGGGTTCGGTCCGGGCCTGGTTTGGAAACTGTTCGGGTTTCGGGTTTCGAAAAATTTTATCGGGTCGGGTTCGGTCCGGGTCGGATTGTTGTATCATTTTATTCGGATCCCGATCCTTTATTGACTTTTTATATTTTACAAAACTCGTCTAAATTTTATCATCTTACATTACACGAATTTTGTTTTAGTCTAAGGTCCGTGAAGAATGCAGACGTCGGGCCTTGAAATAATTTTTGTTTCGAAGTGATTTGGGTTGAGAGTTTCGAAAAACTTGAGTGTCTGGTTCGATCCGGGCCGGGTTTTGAAACAGTTCGGGTTTCGAAAAATTTTATCGGGTCGGGTTCGGTCCGGTTCGGGTTTCGAAAAATGGTCGACCGGCTCATCTCTAATTTCAGTCATGTTGAGCTTTCAAATAAACCTTACGCGATTTATTCGCATCGCACGCTAATAAAGGTACTCCCTAAATATTCGTAAATTACAATGTAAAAAATTTTACAATTAATTTACAATATTATATTAGCAAGTAAAGAAAATATTTTCGCCAATTGGATTTAGCGAGCGCTATTCGCTAATAGCGAGGAGTTTTGCTACCGCAACTTTTGTTACGTCTCAGAAACGCCTTGAACATTGCACATTTTTTCTGTTGAATTGTAGCCCTCGTGCCACTTCTAGTAGGGATAAGAATAATTTAAGGAGTGGAAGTCAAAGTTTTAGGATATTTGAGTTATCCATAACGAAAACAAAAAATATTGAATATTCCGAGGAGGATAGATGGGTTGAAGTGGTGAAGGCCTTCCACGCAGAAAACCCAAGCTCGATCCCTGGGATTTATAGGATTTCTCTCTAATTAACTATCAATAAGGAACATCACTAAGTCTACCCAAGTTTAAAAATCTGGGCAGTTTCTGTATTCGAAAAAATTGTCACTCACACATGGAAGAGGTAGACATGTGTCTTTCATCAGAATGGCACATAACGCCATCTTGTAGACGGAAGAAAAAATTGATGGGAAATTTCGTGAACAAGTGCCTGATTGCTCGCACAATATAATCACTATGGCTGCCAAACCTGTTAGTTCTACTATCCTCCAGGTAATATCAAGCATCTAGTGAAATTATTTAGAATCTAATGTTAATGTCTTTATGTAATGAAATGTAATTGTAATAATAACTGTAATTGTAAAATATATCCATGTAACCATACGCATAAATTACTAGGTGTAAAATTATTTTTGTAATTTTGAATGCATCTTAGCAAAAATAATAATATTTCCCATAACACTCAGTCTCACTCTGTTGCGAAAATAAACAAACACTTAAACGACGTCTTTCACACATGATTTGATGCCAAATTCGCAAGGGTTACATTTCATGCATTATTTAACAACTCTTCCCGTGCCACTGAAATGATGCATGAAAATGTAAACATTTTCCAACAAAGTGGCACACATTTTCAGCATTATTTATGCACCAAGATGTTCCATTGATTCATCTCACCGGAATTATTACCATTTCTACTATGAACAAGAAGGACATCCAACCATTTTTATTTGAATGCCTTCTTAATCGAAATGAAATTAGAAATAAATTGTGGGCATCCATGGCTATCTTTTAAAATGGAAAAAAATTCTAGTCTTAGTTCCGTTTTTGTTGAAAAGTTCTACAAACTACAAGCTTTTGTATCCATCTAACGCCAAATTTTCCTTCAAGAAGTTACTTTGAAAAGAAGTTACTTTGAAGTATTATTTTGTAAGGACTCATGGGAACTGCGCCGATGGTATGTTAAGTAGCCTTGAATAGTAGATTACGTGGGGGATGCGGAAATAAGTCATTACATGAGGGATTAATTTTGTGAAATGAGCCAAACTCAAGAATGTGTTTTTAAGTTAATAAGTTTTTAAAGCGAGTTGCTTAAAAATACAAGAATGAGTTTGCGAGTGTCACGAAATTATCCAGAATGGATGACTTATTAAGCATCCCCCAGTGTATGCTGTTTTACGCGGTATCCCAACCGAAAACGCGTCATTACATGCAGATATACATGTAATGAGAAGTTTCCGGTGGGGACTACATGTAATGAATAGCATTTAATTAATGACAAGCAATGAATAATTTCCGTGGGGTGCACATATACATGTAACTAGTAAATACCCCCGCCCCTAGGGGCTACGCGGACATTAAGCATTCTTGTCCGCTAGGTCGGAGATTTGCGACATTAATACTAAAATGCATGTAAGGGTGTGCCATTTTCTCCGTACAACCGTTTCCCCGTACAAACGTTATCATCGTGCTACTATTTCCCTGTACAACCGTTTCTCCCGTCCTACAATTTCCTCCTCACTACTGTTTTTCCCGTACTCCATTTCACCGTACTAACATATTCCCCTACTACCATTTCCCCGCACAAACGTTATCACCGTGCTACTATTTCCCCGCACAACCGTTTCCCCCGCACTACTGTTTTCCAGGCAATGCAAAAGAGTTTAGTTCCTCGAAACTCTTCAAGCAGGTCGGACGTAGATAAATTCGCATGGGAATCTTCTTTTGCATTGCCTTTTTTTGATTCATATAAGGCAATGCAAAACGACTTTTTGCTTTAGTTCCTCGGAATTCTTCAAGCAGGTCGGACCTATGTTGGTTCACATGGGAACCTTCTTTTGCATTGCCTTTTTTTGATTCATATAAGGCAATGCAAAACGACTTTTTGCTTTAGTTCCTCGGAACTCTTCAAGCAAGTTGGACTTAGATAGATTCGCATGGGAATCTTCATTTGCATTGCCTTTTTTTGATTCATATAAGGCAATGCAAAACGACTTTTTGCTTTAGTTCCTCGGAACTCTTCAAGCAGGTCGGACGTATGTTGGTTCACGCTGGTAATTTATGACCGTCAATTTACAAACAGACAGACAAAAAGACAAATTTTTGACTTTTATAATTAGTAATATGACAAGTTTTCGGTTGGACAACGAGTAAAATTACTTACCTTACTTTCATAACCGATTTCGCCCAGTTTTTACTTCCTCGTCGGTTATGGTAACTTGAAAAAATAAGCTAATGCGATTTGAGAATTCTAATTCTATACAAAATGTTTCCGAGATTTCGCTGTAATAGACAGACGTATTTTTAGACCATTTTCAGTGTTATGTTGCGTCACAGCAATATCAGATGGCGGTTATTTCTACGTTACATAAGTTTCGTTTTTCGCAGCAATAGGAGTGAGATACAATTTCATACAATAGGCGCGTAAGATACGTAAGTAAACAATAGGATGTTATGGTCCCGTCTTACAAGACCAATTCAAATGCTGCGTGGACTTTAACTAGCTTACGTGGACTAACTTAAGCTAAGTATAATAATAAAGTCATCACCTTTAAAATCGAGTAAAAAATTCATTGTTTTCACATTTTCATATTTTTTTAACATAAACTATGTACTGTGAAATGTTCACTAATAGGTGTGCAATGTCCCTTGAGCCGAATAATGGACGTGATCAACTAAATTATTATTATTATTATTATTGTTTTATCTCGCTTTACAACATTTTCCAATTAGTTTTATTTATTGCTTTTTGAATGAGAATAAATCTGCAAAAAAAGTAGGGATAGCTTCGTCAAAATAAAAAATAAACAAATTTGTTCATTTTTGGACAATTGTGAAAAATAAAACGGAACTATACGGAATATGCATGCAAAAGTTTATTTAAATTTACACTTTTTGCAACATATTTTAATTATCGGTCACAGGGATTTTCTGATCGATATGTTCCACCATATGTCAATGTTCAAAAAAGCCAACAAGTAAATAAAAATTATGCAATTGAAATGAATAAACTACTTTTGCTGAACATTTTCGAGAGCGAATACCAGAATAAAATTGATTGAGTTGAGGGCCGTGAATAGAGCTAACTTCCAGGAGGTATATGCCCAAGCGCCCCCCAAACCAGATTTCACGAAATTCATTTAAAGATTTTCTATTAAGGGATTGTCCATAAATGACGTCTGCTTTTAGGGGGAGGGGGAGGGGGTCGTGGAAAACAGACACTCCATACAAAATTTTCTTCATTTGTATGGGAAAAAGCAGACGTCATTTATGGACGCTCCCTAAAAGCTGTTTTTAACGACAAAAAAATATGTTATTTCAGTTCAGTCGATTTTCGGATTGCCATGAAATCGTTTGAAAACCATATAAACCGATACATTGTGTAGCCTTTTCTGCTCAAACGCTAGTTGTCGTAATCTGTTTAGTCTTTTTGTATACAATTTTTTCTAATGCCGAAAAATTTATGTTACGATATTCATAACTTCAACAAGATTTGGGAAAAAATTCGCTTACTTCGTAAGGTGCCAGCAAAACATTAAATCTACTCACTCCGCTCGTAGCTGAGATAGTAAATTCCTTTCGCGTCGAAGAAATATCCCTTGGATGTTTAATGGACATACAAGGGGCCTTCGACAACACGGGATTCGAAGTGATCGGCAGGACGCTCCAGTTGTAGTCAGGTGGATAGATAGGATGCTCAGAGATAGGACCGTTGAGGCCGACGTCTGCGGCGCCAAGGCTGATCTCTGGGTTGCCAAAGGATGTCCCTAAGGCGGCATTCTATCACCCCTGCTATGGTGCATGGTGGTTGATTCCCTTCTAAGGAAGCTAAACGAAAGCGGGTTCCTTACCCAGGGATACTCGGACGACCTGACCATCTTGATCAAAGGCAAGTTCGAGAGCACTCTGGGAGACTGCTTGAGAATGGCTCTGAGAGTAGTGGAGCGATGGTGCCGGGAAAGGGGTCTGCAAGTAAACCCAGATAAGACGGACATAGTGCTGTGAATGTAAAGGCTACTTGAACCAGATAGGGCTGAGCAATCGAGTCAAACTAGTTTGGGTGCCTGGGCACTTCGGAGTGAACGGTAATGAGAAGGCTGATAAGCTGGCAAAAACCGGCTCAACGGCAACCTCATAGTGACCCGAACCTCACATCCCCATCCCGAATTCGCTTTGTGCGAAAGCGGTGAAGGACTGGGTGAGGGCGGAGCATAGAAAAAGCTAGGCAGCGTACGAAGGAGGAGTGCACACCAAGCACTTCTTCCCCACTCCGAACGAGAAATGGACTAAGGAGCTCCTGACGATGGGCCGGGATCGCATAAGAAGGGTGGTTAGTGCGACGACCGGACATTGCGGACTCAACAAGCACCTGACGAAGATGAGAATTTCAGGTGACCCAGACTGTTCCTGTGGCTTGGAAGAGGAAACGGGCTTTCACGTTATATGTGAATGCCCTAAATTCCATCAGCTAAGACTCAGGACACTAGGTGACTACGCCGTGCACCCTTCGAAAGTGGCCGAGCTAGAGCCTATCATATTAGACAGGTTCCTGGTCGGCACGCAAAGGTTTGCATGATTTTTTAAATGATGAGCGGGAAAAAGGAACAAAGGGTTACAAGATCTGTGTTTCAGACCACGAAAGTGATCGTCCCGAACTGATAAAAATCTAAAAAAAAAATCTCTTAGTCTAGTTCCTTCCGTTTGCGATTGAGATGTGATTTCGCGACAGCAAGTTCTAATTTCGAGTGTAGTGACACACCAAACTCTTTAAAACATTGTTCCTTTTGGATTGACAATTCATTGGCATCGCCATCGGATAAAGCTAAAAAAATATGCGAATTTTCTAAAAGGGTCTATCCTCCATCTAAATAAAAAATATGTATTACTTCAAAATGACAACAAAAGAAAAATGTGGAGCAAGTCCTTTTTCCTTCTTCCAAAACAACTTATATCAATTGTGATGACGCGAAAAATTCACTTATAAAAAAAGTTGACGGTGCCAAACTTATTTGTTACAAAAAAAACTATCGAAATAGTTTCACATTTGATTAAAAAATACGGGCAAAAGTTACAACGTATACGAGTAATTAGACCCGAAGACAGGAAGTTCTTCGAAAAAGGGTCTTATGCTTCAAAAAACCCGACCCAAACCCGAATTGTTTTTTTCGGGTTTCGAAAATTTTAATTGGGTCGGGTTCGGTCCGGGCCGGGTTTGGAAACAGTTCGGGTTTCGGGTTTCGAAAAATTTTATCGGGTCGGGTTCGGTCCGGGGCGGGTTGTTGTATCATTTTATTCGGATCCCGATCCTTTATTGACTTTTTATATTTTACAAAACTCGTCTAAATTTTATCATCTTACATTACACGAATTTTGTTTTAGTCTAAGGTCCGTGAAGAATGCAGACGTCGGTCGTTAAAATAATTTTTGTTTTGAAGTAATTTGGGTTGTGAGTTTCGAAAAATTGGAGTGTCTGGTTCGGTCCGGGTCGGTTTTGAAACAGTTCGGGTTGCGGGTTTCGAATCGGGTCGGGATCGGTCTGGGTCGGGTTTCGAAAAATGGTCGACCCGCTCATCTCTATCTTACGCGTTTACCACGACGTCTGTAACCAGTGGAATTTCGACGGGAAGCACCGATCATGGTCCTTAGATGACGAATCAACAATAAAAAAAAATGTCCGTCCGTCTGTCAACACGATAACTCGAGTAAAACTCAACCGATTTTCAAAAACTTTTTTTTCCCTGAAAGGTAGGTAATCGAAAAATCTTTTATGGGATTGAATCTGGGCACTGTCGGCCCAAGGGCCACCAAGCTAGGGCCGTTTAAGTGATTTTTGTACATAACTAAAGTAAATCTGCTTTACAACGCATAAAAAACTTAGCGACGTAATCAGATGAGAGTTTTTCATATATTTTCTCTCACAAATTCTTCTCGCTAAGTTTTTTGCGTGTTGTACGAGAGAAATCTTATCTGATTTTCAAATTTTTTTTTGTTTGAAAGACCTGGGCATAGCCGACAATATATAGAAGAAACTTTTTTAAATTTGAGTTCTTGGACTTAGCTAGGGCACTAAAATCGAGTCTCTGCTAGGGCTCTATGTGTTTTTTGTCCATAACTCGGACAAATCTTTTCCGATTTTCATAATTTTTTTTTGTTTGAAAAACCTGGGCATAGAGGATAATTTATAGAAGAAACTTTTTTGAATTTGAGTCCTTGGACTTGGCTAAGGCACTAAAATCATGTCTCGGCTAGGGCTCTATGAGTTTTTTTTCCATAACTCGGGCAAATCTTTTCCGATTTTCATAAAAAAAATTTTTATTTGAAAGACCTGAGCATAGTCGACAATTAATGGAAGAATTTTTTTTGAATTTGAGTCTTCGGACTTAGCTGGGGCACTAAAAACGAGCGCCTGCTAGGGCTCTATGTGTTTTTTGTACATAACTCGAGTACATCTTTTCCGATTTTCAATTTTTTTTTTTGTTTGAAAGATCTGGGCATGACCGACAGTTCATAGAAGAAACTTTTGCCTGTGCTTAGGGCTCAATTGGGATATGTCGGTCCTAAGGTCGGCCCTAACCAAAAAACAAATTTTTTTTGCTATGTTGCAGAGGAAATTGAGGGAAACATTTTTGGCTATGGAATTGTGTGTCCGAGGCCTCTACTTAGGGCCCTAGCCCAAAAAATGGTTTTTTCTATGCTGTAGAGAAAATTGAGTAGAACATTTTTCTATATTTGGGGGTCAATTTTGTGCTTTCGGAAAGGTTTTTTTACACCGTTTCGTCGGACGGGTTTTTCAATATTGCCCTATCGGCAATTTCCAATACAACTTTATGTGAACGCAATTTCATACACTAAAGAGTTAAGGCAATATTTACTTAAATACGTTCGAGTCTCTTCGTAACATCAACTCTGTTTGCCGCATCTATTCTGATACGTACGGGTCCCTTCATATGTTATTTAAGTTTCTTTTGAGCAGCCCTCGCGGCAAAAAAAATTGGGCACCCAAACCTACAACTTTCTTTTTGACATCAAACCTCTATCTCGAACAAGAACAGGAAAGTAACGATAGAGTGAAGTCGAAGAAGTTGATTCCCTAGAAGCAGCTGGTTGCAGATACAGTGAGATGCAGCTAGGTGCAGTGAGGTAAGGTAAAGTGTAGTGATGTAATGTGCACAGATGGACGGACAGGATGACAACATAAAGTAGCTTTCGCTACTTTATAAACGTAGCTAACTGAAGGGTCTATGAAAAGACTTAAACTGATGCGGCTAGGATAGAAATAATGAAGGAATTGGATCAAAAAAGGAATTTAACGTGGAGACAATGGAAGCTTGCTAGACCAAAGAACCACTTAAATCTACTAAATTTTTTCAAAGACTTTTTGCGTAAGCTCCTAGAGTTTATGAAGGCTTTAGGTTTAAAACATTGCAAAAACCAATGGCTGTACGAATGGTTACGTTTTTTCGTATTGTGTTATGTTATTAGTTTCCACTTCGCTGATGTTCCCTTTTAATATAATGTTTGGCTAACACTGCGATCCTTGCTTTTAAATTTAAAAGATTTGAAAACATAGAAGTTAGCTCTTGGGCTGATTGTGATTCTCTTTTCGAGTTTAGATTACAATCAACATTGCATGCACATTATTAAAATAAAGTTTGCTCCAAGGATTTGCTTCGAATAACAAGGCAAATACGACGAATAAATCCATTTCCTTTTCCCTCATATAAAACGTCGTACTTGCAAGCAATATGTGTCAAAAACAAAATATTTAATTTATATAAAGAAGTCATGTAAATGGTGTATTCACTTTGTACTTGTAACGTAACTCTACCCGAACATTTTAAAATTACGATGTGCTTTATATTAGCTTTAGCTAGTGAACATCACTTTTGCCGTATGTAAATATTAGATACATACCAAATATATGGGTAGCATATACGTTTACATATTAAACCAACACATTAACTGTACTAATGCATGGGTACGTCGCTTTTAAAACAAAATGAAACAATATTCGTCTGAGGCTTGGAGCGTATCAGGATAGGAATGCTCTGGGTCCATAGAATGTAATATCCGATCAAAATATTTGAGCAATCTTTTATTAATCGTATGGCTTTATTTTCATTTTCCTTTTTACATTAAAAATTTGCACAGGAAATTTTGTCACTTCGTGATTTTACGTTTTACGAGGTCACTTAAACATTGACGTCCAGATTGCTTAACCAAACTACAGCCTCTCGCGTAAGGCGATTCAGCGCCTCCAACCCATGTTCAAACCTTCGCAATGGGCAATAGTTCAAAATGTGGTTCAATGACTGATTCGCGTCATTGTAGCAATCACAAGGTGGTGACCTCACAAAATTCCACCGGAACATTTGTTTACCACAACGCCCATGGCCATACCGAAATCGATTTAGAATCTTCCATTCCTTTCTTGGTAAATCAAATCCGTTGAGCTTTTCATGGAGGTTGTCGATCAAATGCTTGTTCGAAAAATATTGGCTTGTATCCCAGTACCTTTTCCAGGCCGTTTCCATATCAAAAACATTTACAGTCATCACTCCATATTGGACTACGAGATGACAGTCGTTTATGTGGGTGACTTACGAGCTCGTTTCTGATCGGAAGTTCATATTCTCTCTGGTCGTCAAGACATTTTTTCCATTCTTTATGCGCGCTTAGTTTCCGCCTCAGTTCTGGCGGGGCAATGTTTGACAATACATGAAGCCATGGAATGGGAGTAGTGTCAACGGCACCGGTAATTGAGCGTAGTATTCGGCGCATGAGGAAACAAGCAGGGCCGTATCTAGGTACTGGCGGGGGTGGGCTCCGCCCACCCTGAGATTTCTTGCGCCCACCCTCAGATTTTCAAAAATGCAAGCAAATTTAGTCAATTTTGATTAATTTGGGCCATGTTTGCTTTTAACAAGTGTACAAATTTCTGTCAAATGAAACACGATTTCAAAAAATTTCGCTCGCTTCGCTCGCGTACTTTTAATTCATATTAAAATTTTGCATTTGAAGAACTTTTCATAGAGATACATTCTATGTTTCTATACTTTTACGATTTATGCTTAGCGCCAATGAAGATGTGCAAAAATAATGTTCAAATTTCAATGTCATGGAATGATGTTAGACAATTCAATTTGAGTTAAAAGTCGTAAAAATTTCGCCTGCGGCGCTATTGTCATCACTTAATTAGTATGTGTTGTGACTACTTTTCGTCGTGGGAGGCAAACTACTATTTACAGACTCAATTTGTAAACTTTTTAAAAGCATGGGCTCGTGAAAAAACTTGCTGAGTATAACATATCACATAAGGATATATTTTGCTTTATTTCTATAACTTTTTCATTCTGAAGGCGCGCGCCCACCCAGATTTAGCTGTCTAGATACGGCTCTGGAAACAAGTGGCAAAACCGCTGTGCGCAGCTCGTTTCTGCCCGCTCCCCAATTGGTCCCAGAAAGTTTTTGGATCAGGTTGTTGCGGCATTTCACTTTCTGCGACAATTTCTCCAGATGCGGTTTGTATGTCAGCAATCTGTCTAATGGAACGCCGAGATAACATGGTACGTGATTAGGGACCATCCATAAATTACGTACGCTTTTTTCAGTGCTGTCAGCAGATTTAAATCAACAATAACTTGGAAAATATTCACTTTTAAGACGTCAAATGTATGGCCGACCCCCCCAAACTACCCTAAATGGGGGGGTCGGCCATATATTTGACGTCTTAAAAGTGAATATTTTTCAAGTTATTGTTGATTTAAATAGCTGACAGCACTGAAAAAAGCGTACGTAATTTATGGATGGTCCCTTATGTTCGAGTCGCGTCCCGTCAATGTACAGTACACATTAAGTTGCCGACTAGCTTCTTGGTTATTAAGATGAAAAACCGTAAGTTCCGTCTTTTGTTCATTAAATTTCAGCCGCCAATAGACATAATATCGTATCAGTTTAAGAATATCCTGGTGCAAAATTTGTTCTGCTACTTCGTGTTGTCAGTCTTAAATCATCCGCGTAACCAAATTTCCTCGCTAAGGTAGGTGGCATGTCACTAATGAATAAGTTAAAGTTGAGCAATCAATGAGATCGGATCATTAAAAACCAGGTATGAAGGTTTTTATTGCAAGTGACACGCCCATCACCTTAATGCCCATCAGCAAAACACAAAATCCCAAAACGAGATGAGGATGAGTTAAATGAATGACATTCCAACTTTTGCGGATTTTATTTTCTCTACACAAAAATACATATTCTCGTCCAAAAAATGTGTTAAATATGTTGTATATCTAAGCCATTTGCACGGGTGTAGCATTTGATGCTTATAAATAGCGACTGTAAATTACAGCCATTATTTTGAAATTAAAACCGTGTTGCCGCTCAAACTCCAAAAGTCAGAACAGTTGAAAATTGGTCAGCGTAACTCAATCAAATGAGAAACAACGCGAAGATCTATGCCTCAAACATGTGGTAAACGTACAACCCTGTGGCAACATGGAGAATATATTCAAAAATTGGTAAGGTAGCGAAAAGCCACACATGGGCTTTTCCTACCGAAAAAATGGAGAAAGAACAAAAGCATCCAGTAAAAACATACAACAAAAATGATAATGAAAACGAAAACATTGCTGAATTTATGATGTGCCATTTGAGCAGTGTATCATGTTATATTCAGTGAGATTGTATGGCTGTAACACGATATGTAAATATATGTTGCGCATTATACAATTTTTGGCATAACCATAAAGCATATACCCACATATCATACGAGTTTTGCTTCATGTTGATGATATTTGCTAATTACTAAATTATGCGAAAATTTGTTTTCATCTTGGCGCATTATTTTTCTCAATTAGCAAATACCCTTTGTGTTAATTACATTAATATTTTATGTACGAAATCAGCGGTAATAGTTTAGCTATAATAGAACCCTTTTAAGTTCAAATTTATGACACTAGGCGAGAAACATTGAATTTTTTATCGAGATTTGGTTTGAGCTAGTAAAGCTACCGTTTTTATTACAATGATGAACTGGAAAAGAGTCACAAAACAACAACTAAAAGAACGCCACTGAACATTTGCATTGGCTGACAGACTTCTTCACTTCATCTGGGAGTAGTCCTTTGGCTTGTCCAGAGTAGATCTTTCAGATTCTATTTGCATGTCGGCAGTATATTTCGATTAAGGCAAATTGGCTTTTACTGTGCTTGAAAAGAATTCCGGTCGTACAAGACGCACTCGATTTGACATAGACCCGTGCGCCGGCGCGCGCCGGCGCAAACGCCGCCGAAAAAAGTGTCAAAAAGGTGCGCCGCCGCCGTCGAAGAATTTTTATACGTGCGCCGATTTGCGCCGCCGCCGAAAGTAAAAAAATTAACGCGCCGCCGCCGCCGCCGAAGATTTTTATCGGCGCGGTAAAAAATACATCGAAATTTTTATAGTTGATAACTAGAGTGTTTATATTGAAGTAAAAGTAGACCGAAAACAGCCAATATTGTGATTCTATATTTCGTAAGATTTAAGACTTCTGTAATTGCAATTTATAACACAAAAAAAAATTAAAACATTATTTACATTTTTAAATTTGTTGTCGTCAATTTTTAAAGACACGTTGAGTTAAATTCGTCAGGAAATACGAGACTTACGATTCCCCAGAAATATTTTCCTGAGCATAATGATTTTTCAGACAAAATTTTTCACACTGAGTTGCTTTGATTATTGTTTAGATATAAACTCTATGGGCTGAAGAAGAAATTAGTACTATTTCTTACATCAATCTGAGTGAAATAAATCAAAATTTTTCTTTGCTTTACAAAAAACATTAATAAATTCTTCCAAGCTCTGGCTCATTACAATACTTCACTTAGGAAAAAATTGCTTTTTGATTGATTCTTTGGAGGGTGGAAGATCAGGACGCAAACATAGAAACCTGAAACAATTTCGTAAAAACCGTCGTGAAAATTAGAATCTTTGTTATGAATGTAGATACTTAGATTAGGAACAAGTCGTTTGGAAACAAATAAAATTTAATTTTTTCATTGTTTCTGGCACAACTATTCAGTCTTTTCAGCATCTTCTTAAGTACCATTAAAATCTGAATCATTTTTCAGGGAATAACGTAAAAATCAGATTTTTTGTTTGAAACGAGTTATAACTTTCTAGTTACTTCATTTATAACAAGAGCTCGAATTTTCACGCCGTTTTTTAGGAAAGTGATTCAGGTACGCATGTTTGAGTCCTTGATCTTCCACTGTTTAGACTCGTACAAATAACGAAGTTCTTCGGAAAAGGGTCTAATGCGTTTACCAGGACGTTTGTAACCAGACGAATTTCGACCCGGGAGTTGGTTACTTTTTCGTTTCTTGGTCTAAATAAGACAAAAATTTTAAAAAAATTTGTCCGTCCGTCACCGCAATAACTCGGGCAAAACTTGACCAGTTTTCAACATCATTTTTTTCCCTAAAATGTAGTCAAATAGCTTTTATGGGATCGAATCTGGGCACTATCGGTCCAAGGGCCGCCGAGCAATTGCCGTTTAATTGGTCTTTGGTATTTTGTACATAACTCGAGTAAACCTTTTCCGATTTTCATAATTTTTTTTTGTTCGAAAGGCCTAGGCATGCCCGATAATTCATGGAAGAAAATTTTTTGATTTTGAGCCTTTGGACTTAGTCACAGTCAGGGCCCTAAAACTGAGTCTCTATAAGGGCTCTACGAGTTTTTTGTACATAACTCGAGTGAAGCTTATCCGATTTTCATAAATATTTTTTTGTTCGAAAGGTCAATGAGTGCCCAACAATTTATGGAAGAAAATTTTGTTGAATTTGGGAGGTTGGATTTAGCTAGACCACCAAAAAGAGGCGTTAAGTAGGACCCTACATGTTTTTCATATATAAATCGGGTAAATCACATTCGATTTTTATGATTATTTTTCTATTTGAGAGGTAAGCGAATTCCTAACCGTCATCAAGAGAAATTTGGGTCTAAGACCTCACAGGTCGGTCATAAGGTCACTAATGTTAGGGTGGATCGTTCTCGACAATATATTTTCGAAAAATGGAAATATTTTGAGAACTATAAGTGATAAAGGATCGGTGACCAAGGCAAAGTTGTAGGTTTAGGTAAGGTTAGAGGAGGCTGGTATTCGTGAAATACGTCGGGCAGTTGGGAAAGCGATCAACTTTTATGGTTTTAGAATTGTGTTTAAAGTTATGGAAGATAGAGCATCGGTTTTTTCGGCAAATTCTTAGAGTTTTGTGAGTAGAAGAGGCCGCTATGAATAGGAAGTGTTGTAGAGAAAATTGATGACAGGTTTTCCTATATTTCCATTTCAGCAATCCAGATGAATATTCATAATCAGTAGTTTAATAGATCGGGAATCCTTGAAACGGGATTCGTACTGGTAAAACATATATTCAATTTTCGCCCTCTATAGCTACAGGAACTTTCACTTTTTTCGAGCCTACGTCAATATTGTAAGGTCTTTCAAATGAGCCATAGCTTAAAAGTATTTATTTTTTTTCTGTAAAGCGACGATTTTTCATACCAAGATTTCAAAGAACCCCCGTGAAACTTTTTATCATAAATTTCGATTTATTTCGCTCAGATTGTTCTAAGAATTAGTTTTAATTACTTCCACAGACCCTAACGTTTAATGTTTATTGTTTGTATTATATATCAACAACATTCAAAGCAATTTAGTTGAATCGTGCGAAGTGACTAATTGGTGAATCTTTAGCAAAAAGTAGCTTTGAGTAGTAATGACTATAAAAAGATTTGTAGATGGTCCTAAAGTTATCTGTCCCACTTAATGAATCGGACTATGGACGTCTTTGTCTTCAGAAAGAGAAAACTGAAACATCGACACGACCTTTTGCAGAAAGTTGGAATTTTTGCGCCGCGCCGACGCCAGCCGAAAAAGTAGGTAAAAAGTGCGCCGCCGCCGCCGAACTTTATTTTGACGTACGCCGATTTGCGCCGCCGCCGAGACCCTCTTGCGCCGATTTTCGCCGCCGCCGAGTAAATTGAAAAATCGCTTTCGCCGCCGCCGATTTTTTTTTTTTGACCGGCGCACAGTTCTAATAACTTCGATAGTTTTCGACCAATTTTGGCCAAATTCAATCCCGTAATCAATTTTCTGATTATCTTTCAGAAAAAAATGCTTTTAAAAATGGGATAAGATTTTCCCGATTTATGCAGAAAAATCACGTTGGGCAATAGTAGAGCTATGGGCTGAGTCCAAAAGCTCAAAATAAAAAAAAAATCTTCCACAAATTGTTAGGCATGCAAAAAAAAAAAATTTATGAAAATCGAAAAATTTTTACTCGAGTTATGTACAAAAGACCAAAAACCACTTAAACGGCCCTAGCTCATTGGCCCTTGGGCCGAATGTGCCCAGAGACAATCATTTTCAATTACCTTTCAGGGAAAAAAAGTCTTACTCAAGTTATCGAGCCAGTAGATCAGCCCTAAATCCAAGGTTGGTCTCAATCGTCAGTCCCTTAACGCCAGAGTGCACCACTTGGTGAGAAAATTTTGTCTACTGACATAATTGATTATTTCAACATGCCTTTTACCGTTTTTGTTGAATATCTTTGGTCAGATATCAGCTCTAAACTCAAGATTGGTCTCAATCGTCAGCCTTTGATTAGCCCCTTTGGAATAGGTCGAGGGCAGTCTAAAAATAATGACCAGACAGTAGCAAACACATTTGACATGATTCGACCCATTCAACTATAAAATGCTCGAGTCCAGCAACAGCCCTAAACTTGGAAGTTGCAGCCCTGTTCAGCACTTAACCAGCCCCTTTGGTTTGAGCCCTCCCAAAAAAAAAATTAAGGGGACGGGGTTACAGCGACATGTACCTAGTTATATGGCTTTGAAAACATGATATGATCACTGATCAATTTGTGAAAAACGTTTGCAGTCTAACCGCAAGACATGCGTCAATATCGATTGAAAGTCTGTTAACTACATTTTTATGAAAGATTTAATATGAAAAAATAATAGACCTATTTGTTGGAATGCACGCAACACAAAAAAAAAATATAAAAAAAACTTGCGGCTACAAGGATTTGAACCTAAAATTCTGGAAAAAATTGGTTTCTAACACCTTCGGCTCGATTTTGCAAACTTCGCCCTTGTGTTAGATACTTCATGACCTCACTTGTAATCTACTATTAGTGTTGTGTAATCGGTCTTCATGCATTGGATGGATAAAAGGGAGAGTCTGGGTTTATGAGAATTACAAAAGAGCAGTACTGCACGATAATATTGTGTCACTGGGCGATAATATTGTCTCATTGACGATCTTTTTGTATCATTAGACGATTGCCTCATAGACAATAATATTTATTGCTGGGCAATAAAACTCCCTGAGCGTGGAAAATTTTCATTTTATGGACAGTAAAATTTTCAAATGGACGATGAATCTCACCTCTTGTGGCAACCGGGGGTACACACGCGTTCTTAAGTTACGTAATATGTGAACCTAGGAGATTGTGACAGAGGTGTTGACGGTGGATTCGCCACGAAGATTGGGACTAGCGTTGACAAAGATTTTTTCCTTTTACGAAATGTTACGAAAACTTAGGTGGATAACAAAGATAGGGAATTTCTCCTGTTACGCAATGGCACGACAACCTAGGTGGATAACAAAACTGTGGAAATTCTCCTTTTACGAAACAAATAATAAAATAACGAAACAAGAGAACATGCCTACAAATACTGCGACATCTGAAAGAGAATTACTGTACCTTCTTATTATTTCATAATAAATAATGCCTGTTGCACAGTCATTCCGTTTAGCTTTCCGTTTACAGATCAAACAATGAAAAGTGGGAGGAGTTATCATTTTCAATCGTACTGGATGATGTTACTGTCTCTAGTGGTCAATATTATCGAACAGTTGATGACATTAGACAATAACATATGATCTATTAGACGATATTATCGTCCACTTGCGATATTATGATGTTTTTGTATCAGTGGGCAATATGTCGTCTTGGACGATAATACTGCGGTATATTTATGATTTTGTTCCCCGCCTAAGCAACTACCGTCATGGGGCTTTATAGTTTTTTGTGTCTATGAAAACATAAACCAATGATTCCAAAATAAACTTCCATCAGTCCTCTCCATTCAAAAAAGAAAAATAAAAGACTAAAGAGCAGCTTCATAATTTTTTACAATCACTTATAACACAGAGATTGTCCTACGTAGGCGTTACAGGTAGCAAATTTTCCAAATCATTGACTTTCACTATGTGCATTGAGATATTCGAGAAATGTGTTAAATCACTTTCAATAAAATATGTTCCACGTTACACACGTTGTGCGGTTTGGACGTTTCACAAACAATTTTTGTTGTTGAAAACTACAATTTCAGTTGAATTCACAGTTTTGTATGTGTTAAACCATTTCGGGAAAGGGAAACTTTACCCCTAATGTGACGTGTTCCATTTGCAGACACGAATTGTATCACCAAAAAATAAAATAATCGAATTCTAATTTCATTGAAAAAAAAAATCAGCTGACTGGAGGAATCAATTTTTTAAATTAAGTTTCCGTTGTTGTTTTCAGTGTGTTTTTAGATGTGTGTCTCTGCATATTCATTAAGAAAACTTGATAAGAGTGTCGTTGCATTTACATAATTGAACACGTCTTCTCATTTTCTTTAGGCTTAAATGACTTGGAGTCATTTGAGTTTAGCTACAAACAAAAATAGAAATCGTTTCTGTTTTAGAGAAGAGTTCTTTAGATGAAAGTGGATACATGACAAGAGAATCTATAATTAGAAACAAAGGTAAAGTAATTCGGTGTATGTCAAAAGATTTTTAGGAAAGTATTGCCTTGTGAACTACACTAAACATTGAGTTTTCTTAAGAAAAGTATTCTCAACTATAAATTTGATCTAAAACTTCTAAACACTTGTGGCAATAACAAATTCCAGGTAAGGTTGACAATTCCAGTTGATTCAATGCAACATTCGCTGAGATTAGACCCAAACGTCCACTTCCACTATATTTTATTTTTAAAATAAAACGATAAAAAAAAGGTTTTGAAGAAAAAAAAATTGCTCCAGGTGAGGCTCGAACTCACAACCCCGGCATCGCTCACAACAGTTACTGATTATAAGTACCGTGCGCTAACCAATTGCGCCACTGGAGCTATGTATATGAGAGTGTTAGAGAGGGTTACTTGAAATACGGGTCAAAATTGTATACAATTCTATGCTTTTTTTGTTGGTGAAAATATTTTAAAATGCTTACGGCTTGACACGATGTTGAATGAATAATAAAATGTGAACATAATGAATGTCTACAATAAAAAAATTACATTCATTTAAAACACATAGAAATTATTTTCATTGAATCCATCAATTTCTTTAGGTGAAATAATACAACAACAACGACAATAAAGAAAACAGCTGAAGAGTTGAGAGCTGCCGTATATAAGTAATTTCCCTCGACAGATATGTGACAAATAATGCAATCGAAATACGTAAATGAAGAGACCGATAGAAGAATTTGTTTTCATATGTTTATTTTGGATGTTTTGGTTTGTTCGTTGTGATGAATGTTATTAATTTACTCTATTTACTTGCATTTATTTTTTTATTAAACCTCGTACGAAGTGCGCTCTTGCTGTGTTTATCTTTATTTTGTAACATTCGAAAAATATAGAAAAAAAATAGTCTATTGAGCAGGAGCCTGTCGTTTTGTTTGCTTTTTGGACGTTTTTTTGGGCGTTTCTTGCGTAATACATTTTGTTTGGTTGGTATACGTTTGCTGAATATTAAAGGGAAAATTTGAAGAAGGTCGCGAGTCCTACAACAATCTGTACAATTCTGTAAAAAACACCAAAAAATCGATGTTTTTGTAGTAAGTGCAACTTTTACGACCTTACAGTGCGTTCAATGATTATGAGCGACGGTTGTTAGGTCCTCATCTTTTGTGTTGGACAAAATAATTCACAAAGATTACAAAGGGTGTCACTGAAAAGTGACGCAAAGTACTTTTTATAAAATTGAACATTTAGTTAGAAAATGACAGTTACGACAACATAGGTGTGTCAGATTGTCCGATCAGGTAGTGGATGATGATCAGAGTAAAAAATTGTTGCTCTATCGGTTTATATAAATACTTTGAAGTAGAACGAAAGAGAGGAATCGGACAATATATCTGAATAGATGTGGCAAACAGAATAAATGTGGCAAACAGGACAGATGTTGCAAAAAGACTCGAACGTATCTAAATATAGAAATTAGCAAACAATCCAATGTTTTATGTGCTCAAAGATCCATTGAAATCGCCCAAGGTAATGTCAAAGGCCCTGTGAAGTACCTCCGAGACCATCGAACCATCAAGGTTGAAATGTTCTCCCCTGCACCTATTACAAAGAGGACCAACGTAGTTTCTCCAAGAAATCCTGAAACTATTTTTTGTAAAATGCATATCTCACCAACTTTGCCTTAAGAAGAAGATTTATATGCCATAGTTCTAAAGATATGCGTCATCCCTCCCAATTCCAATAATTGCTTTATCCCGGGATTTGGTAATTTTTCCCTTAAGCCCTGAAAAACGTCTCTTAAATTTTATTCTGTACCAATTTGATAGGAACGTTCTAACTCTCATACTTCTGGAGATATGGGTCATCCCTCCCAATTTTAGAAGCGGTCATATCTCAGGATTGGGTTTTTTTCGATAAAGTCCTGAAACACGGCTTCTCGAAAATATTATTCTCTACAACTTTCTAACTGCCATAGTTGTAGAGATATGTAGAGATGTGGGTCCTCCTTCCCAATTCTAGAAGTGGTTATATCCCAGGATTGAGCCATTCTTCGATAAAATCCTGAAACACGCCTTCTCTAAAATTTTATTCTTAATAACTTTGCTTTTGGAAGCAACTTTCCAGTTCTCATAGTTCTTGAGATTTAGCTCATCCCTCCCAATTCTAGATGTAGTCATATCCCTGGATTGGGCCATTTTTCCCTAAAGCCATAAAACTAGATTCTCTTAAATTTTATTCTCTACAACTTTGTCTTTGACAGTAAATCTCCATATTACATAGTTGAGCAAATATAGACGAAAAACCATCTGGCAAGAAACTCAATTTCGTCGATTCCATTGGTCCCAGTGCCCAGATCGCTGACTGATTTCACAAAAAAAGTATTTCCTCAGTTTTGTGAGATCAAGAGCTTTCATTTGATACCAGAATGATCAGTTTCCGTGCCATACTTGCTGAGATATTTGCGAAAAAGTTTCACCGACCTTCGAAAAACCATGTTTTTGGTCATGATCACTTTTTCGACCATATCTCCGGAACCACCTGACCGATTTTGCTCATCTTTGAAGTATAACCATGGGACATATGTAACCTTTCAAGATGATCGTTGCAGCCATTTAGAAAAAATTGACGGGACGGACAGACGAACATTTTTTTTTATTGTTGATTCGTCATCTCTAGATGATAATAGATACATCCCCCCAAGTCCCGCCTTGTCTTTGGACGGGTCCAACTACATGAAAGTAATATAAAGTGTTAGGAATGTAGATTCAAGCTCCTTGATTGATCAGATCAAGTGGAGTGACATAGTCAAAAAAGTGGTACCATGGATTAACCGATTAAAAGAAGTATATAAAAGACATAAAATTGATGTAGTGTTTGCGAGTGAAAATGAGTTGAAAGGCCAATTTCCACTAAAAATTGAAATAAAATTATAAGAACAGACAGATGAGGAATTTACGAAATTAAGTGTAAAATATGTGGAAAGATTTATGTAGGACAAGCCCGAAGAAAAGTGATAACTCGTTACAAAGAACACTGTGTGCATATGCGGCTAAATAGACCAGAAAAATCCGCGGTCGCGAAGCACGCACTAAAAGATTTACTCGCTGGACCAAAAGATTTTGAAGTGAAACTTAAAAAACTCAAACATACAAATTAGACAGGTACTGTACATGCATAAATATAGGACAAAACTCATGAATACAGACATATTTTACAAAATACACACATTTACATTATTCACAAGGGGCAGATTTTTACATGGAATGAGCGAAATATTTAGAAGATATTTTATGAGTTTGCACAAAACATGCGAGTTTTTCAAATTTAGTTTACAAGCTGGTGCGTCTCAGTCTTTTTTTATTTTTGCAAGTGATATTCTACGTGAAGTTAGCTGAGTGAGAAAGAGGAGGGGCGTCAACGTCGTCAAAGGGGCGTCAAAGCAAAAATTAAAAAATTCGTTGCAACAAGGGCATAAAAAAGTACTATGTATGTAAAGTACTATGCATTTCTTTTTGACAGATTGATAACTGGCTCATTCCATGTAGCATTGTATACCGTTGCACTATAGGCCAGAATTTTCAAACTTGTGCCAAAGGCATATTAGTGATTTATAAGCAAAATTAAGTTAACATTTTTGTATTTACTGCTGATTCGCTCATAGGTCTTTCTAAAAGTTAAATATAACGTCAAATTACGTTTTTAAACGCAAACTACAGAAAATATTCAACTTAATAAATTCGTTTTCTTTATAGGCCATTCTCAACGAAAAGTGCGACATCTGTTATCCTCGTAACGTCGATGTTAGATCTAAATACAATCGGCTCCAAATATCAAAATTCTCAAATAAGTTAGTTTGTTTCAAATTAATGACAAGTGTTCAGAATGTGTTGCAATCTGTTTTCGTTAACAATTGCCTATAATTCACTAATATAAATTTGGCACAAGTTTTCAAAGTTTGGTCCATAGTACGTTTTAAATATTGTAAATGAAGCAAAAAATGAGCCATCCACATCAGTTTTACATCGAGCAATAGACAAAAGCAGTCACCGACAAACGGTGTCACCATCTCTTCATTTTCTATAGCTGATTACAGTTCGATATAAAGAGTCTCACCGACTGACAGTAGCGCCAGCAATTGATTTCATTTTTCAACTTATTCCATCGTCTATTTGAACAAGAACTTTGTTCTTCTGCGCAGCCTACGGTACAATGTGGCATGGAATGTGTAAGAATTTGTAATGAAGTTAGTGGTTTAGCAAGTTTTAGTTTGAGATATCATTCTTTATAAATCGACGGTAACGGATGTTGTGCGTTTCACCATGCCAGACTTTACTTGCACAGACAAAATGATCCGAACCCGACTCTCAACACACATGCTTTTATACTGAAACTTAAGCGACTGTTTCAAGAGCCCTATCTCAGGCTGTTGAGAGCAATCTCCTATTATGACTATATGATTATTTGTTGGGTTAACATTTCCAAATCTGACCCACACCAAAAGCAAACCAAAATAAAAGATCAAACCAGACCCGAGCCGAGCCCGAAACTTTGACCCGAACACAAACATTTTTTTAAAAAAATTGTATAAAAGTTTTTTTAAACTCAATTTTGAGAAAATTATTGCTAATATTGCAAGCTATTGGTTTGGAGGTCTTAGCAAGACGCCGGACAAACGCTTGTGCTTTCTTCGCTTTTGACCTATTGAGTATGCGCTTGGATGCTCCGGCACTAATGTCAAAATTAACAGTCAATCAGCCTGCAAGATTTATACAGCAGATCGTCGCAGGACTGACTATGGCAACTATGAACCAATGAACAACGTCTGTTTGCAATTCAACAAGTTTGCTGAATTATACGACAGTTCGATGTCCCGAGAAATATTTTGTACAAAGGTAAAAGCTAAACAGCTCGAAACCAAACTTAATGGAGTAAATAGACCCACTTAAAAGCGAAAACTAATTTGGCCAATGTAAATTGGTTTAACTCTTCGAATGCAAATCGGTTCTCACTCGACCAATCCTAGTCGGTTTGGTTTGTAATCTAATCAAAGCCTAATTGGCCTCTGCTCAAGCAGCTTACGGGACCGTGGCACGTCACAAAAAACTTACTTTTTTCAGGTGGAACCAGGGGAATCGGTACTGACCCACTCCGCTAGAGAGGCGCATATTAGCTTTTTCAAGAACTGTGTCAATTTTTTTCTTTTCTTTTTTTTTAATATTGTTTTGTGTTAGATTATATTCTTTAAAATAATGTAAGTATACAGGATTATTTGACGACCCTGAAAGGTAATCAAAAAATACTTTATGGGATTGAATCTGGGCATTTTTAGCCCAAGGGCCGCCGGGCTAGAGACGTTTAAGTGGTTGTAAATTACTCGAACATATCTTTTCCGATTTTCAAAATTTTTTTGTCTGAAAGGTGTGTACATGCCTGGTAATTTAATACTTTTTGATATGTTGTCGGGTATGGTCCAAAACGTCGAGAAAGCATGTTCCAGGGTAGATATTGTTCTGAAATAAGAGAGTTATGGGTAAAAAACTCAGTCAAGATTTCTTCTTAGAGATTTGGTGGGGTGGGGAAGAAACGTCTTAGAGTTTTTAATGGACTACATCTTTGTAGAAGAAAACTTTTTGATCCGACTTCATGCGGAGGAGCTAGGCAGCGAAAAATGTTCAAATTTTGGGGTTTCCCCACTTTGTTGTTGGGGAACTTTTGCTGTTGGACAAAGTAGAGATAATTTTTGAGTGCCAATCGTTAGTGGAGGCTTGGGGAAATGAAATTGTTGAACAATGTTGGGTGAAAAAGTTTCCAACTCCCGAGATCAAGGCCATTTTTCAGTGATTTTGTCCAGAACGGGAGCACTTCTTCTGGTATATTTCGGCGAGTAGTTGCCGAAATAATCCCAGTGAGGTGTAAAATGAAAGACTCATCACGGATTTATCCGGATCAGAAACGGAATTGTAAGGATTTTAACTGATGTCGCTCGATCAAAATCAAAATTGTTTTGCATATTGACGAAATATATTTTTCATTACATCGAATACGAAACTTGTATATTTCTCTTCCCAAATGAGACGCGAAAATTAAAAAATGCAACTCTCAGTAGGCCTTAGAATGCTATGGGAAGCGAAAGTATTTTCGGCCCTCTAAACAGAGGTGCGAAAATAAACAGAGGGACGAAAATTTTTTCGGTCCTCTAAACAGAGGTGCGAAAATAACTGACACAACAAAAAAACTTCGACACTTCATTGAGTTTACTTCGATCAAAGTGTAACAAATCTGTGCGCCGGTGCTACCAAGATTTTTTATGTGGAATTAAACATGATATTGTTGAAGAAGGAAATGTTATTTTTTTTTAAATTAGTTTTGTCTTTCTAGTTTTGTAAGGAAAAACTGCAATATTCTCGTAGTTCTTGTTATGTGAATCACTTAGTTTTGGATGTGTATCATGAGTTTTGGATGTGGATCATTTCGCATGAGAATCACAATGGTTATTTGTGTACATGCTATGGACGATTGATTTTAGGCAATTTCGCGAACTAAGCAGGTGCACAATGCACATACAACTTTTCATGAATTGGGCATAAATTACAGAATTTTTCTTGTAATTTAGGCGCCCGGCATGAAAAACATCATATTTTTAATTTCTACATGCTGTTGCTGCTATTACTGCAGTGATGTTTAAATCATAACAATGAATAAATTATTGACCTTAGTTGAATTGATTAATGAGTAAGCCTTCGTTTCGAGTTGCATTTTTTAATTTTCGCGTCTATTTGGGATTCGAAAATTACAAGATTCGTATTCGTTGTAATGAAAAGTTGTGTGAATCACATGTGAAGACGTAAAAAATTTCAACCTGTGCGATTGCCGCCCTTGCCTTCGGCACGGGCTGCAAATTTCGCACACGGTTGAAATTTTTCACTTTCGTCCCTTGTGATCCAAATAACTATTGATCATTTCAGTCAAATGAAAGGTTTCGACTGTGTGAAGGTAGCGGAACCGATTTTAAGAAAATCGGTTGAGCGGTTCAGTTTCCAGGATCGATCAAAGGAGGGAAAAATGGACAAAAATTACTGAAAAATTAATTTTTGGTATGTTGTCGGGGATGGTCCAAAGCGTCGAGAAAACATGTTCCGGGTGGGAAATTGTTCTGAAATAAGAGAGTCATGGGTAAAAAACGGGTCAAAATTGAAAACCGACCAAAAGTCAGTCAAGATGTTGTGTTAGAGATTTGGTCGGGGACGTTGAATACGGGGAAAGTGGATTACGGGGGAAGTGGAATATGGGGTAAATGGAAAACGGTAAACGTGAAATACGGGGGAAGTGGAATACGGGGAACTTGGAATACGCGGAACGTTGAATACGGGGAAAGTGGAATACGGGGAACTTCGCATGCGGTGAACGTGGAATACGGGGGAGGTGGAATACGGAGCAAGTGGAACACGGGGTAAGTGGTATATAAGGGAAGTGGTATACGGGGGAAATGGTATAGGGGGAAGTGGAGTAATATTGCGGCAAAGAAAGTATTTTGATTTATAAAGCCTCTCGCGTTCACTTCGATTTTAGTATTTTTAGCGATAACATCAATGAAGTCATATAACGACCTGCAACATTAGGCATCATTATTTAAAACGAAAAATTATTTGCTTTGGCTCTCTGAAGAGACAGCAAGCGAAAATGATAACGCCTGCGTAACCCCTGGGGGCGGGGGTTTCAACTAGTTTCCAATATATTTTAATGTGGACGTCATTGCAAGTAGTTAAGGCAATATTTTCTTCGATACGTTTGAGTCTTATTGCAGCATCTATTCTGCCTGCCACATCTACTCTGATGCGTACAGGTGACATAAGAGGGTTTAAAACTTGGTTCGTCAGTCACGAAAAAAATGTGCATGGAATCTTTCAATCGTAAAGTGGACTTGCGTCACGCTCATCATTGCTGATCTAAAGTAAATGAAATATAGTGTTGGAATCGTTGAGATCTACGATACTGTTTTATTTTTCATATTCATTAGCTCTTTGTAATGATCTACAACAGAACAAGACAAATCGTCACGCTATAGCTACGTTTTTTCATTTAGAACGCGTATAAAGTAAATAATATAAAAGTTACTTATAGTAAACTTGATCGTGTAGAGCGTGATATGCGTTTACATTGTTGAAATAGACAACAACAAACTCAATGAAATCATACTCATATAGTGTGAAAGACGCTTTGTGTCGAGCCTTAAAATGTACGGCAGCATATACATCAGGAAAACATCTTTCGTGTGAGAAAACATTATCTTTCGTGTGATTATATCTACGATGAAAAATTGTAAAAAAACTGGATATTCATGGACAATTCTATAATTGCAAAGAATCCTTCCGTCACTCTATTCGTCCATGCCACACAATCTGATCGATGTTGCCGAAAACTAGTAACATTTTGGAAATTACAGACATTTTTCATCAAACATATGGCAATTCAAAACTGACGACAAAACGGTGTAGACAGTGTGGCATTTTCACATTAAGTAACACTGAGGGGCTTATAAAAAAATTGCTCCAGGTGAGGCTCGAACTCACAACCCCGGCATCGCTCACAACAGTTACTGATTATAAGTACCGTGCGCTAACCAATTGCGCCACAGGAGCTATACAAATTTAATCGAAAATAGAGAGTTATAAAGATAAGGCATGGAATGTTAGAAGTTTAATAGTGAAATTTAATTTCGAGTTGACAAATTCACGTATTTAACTCTAAACCCATCAGAGTTTGTAGTGAAGTTTGAAACATAACAAGATGTCTGATGGACTTTATATGGTACAAAAGAGGCTGGTGAATATAAGATGACAATGATCTTTTTCTGTTCATAGGATATTGAGTTGTGGAAGAGATCTCTTTCATGACATGTATGTAAGTATTTATCTGAAAACTTAATTCTTATCAACAAATTTTTCGATTGAATTACAAATGCAGAAACAAAGGAAAGGACCCAAAACGCGAGTTTTTTTTTCGAATTTTTCTCTATTTGGTAGAAAAAGTGGGGGAAAGGTCAAAAAAGTTCAAAACGAGATCTATTTTTTTTTGTATTTTTTAGTTGGCTTTCGTTAATGAAAAATTAAATCCGTGACGCAATGAAATGATTACAATAATTTTATGAATCGTTCAAAACGGTGAACGTTTTAGTTGAACTTAATGTCTTTAAAACAAAGCGTAGAGACAAAATTTTTGTATATCTTTCCTCCCTTCACATGAGTGTGCACCACACCACCAAGTCACTTTCTTCATTCAATATTTAAATTCACTTTTCTCATGCTCATTCAATGGAACTCTGAGAAGAGTTGCATGACTTACACCCAACGATTCTATTCAACCAATGTTTGCTTCTCTTGACCGTAGAAATTTTCTTTAGGCTGCACTGATCAAGGAAATTAGAACGCTACAAATGAAAAAAAACGTTCGCTCTATACGGTATGAATGCGTCTTAGATTTCATGAATGAAAGGTGACTAATCTACAATATACTGTTTTCGGGTTGAAGTTTTAGTCCAAAACTTATTTTATGATACAATGTCGCATCGACTTTTTAGCTCAGTGCCATGGTATGCTGGATAAGAAAGTTCTAATGTCGTGGGTTCAAGGCTCATCTGGATTTTTTTTTAACTTCATTTTATTTGCGTTAAATCTCTATACCGAAATGTACAAAAATGATTCCACTGTTTCGAAGAAAGTGACAATTTCCTTAAAGAATGCTATAAAGACTTCAATTTGTATGCCTTTGTTGCAACAGTAACCTTTGCTCAACTTATTACTTCAAAATAATTTCCCGAAAATGTTATTCCTTTTACAATTCTTGACGTCACCTCTTTATTTGTATGTAAATTAAATGTCGATAGAAATGATGATGAAGTAATTCAAAGTCAAACATTTTACCGTCGTAAGTAGTATGTAGTTAGTCCATTGCGTTCTGACTTTGGCAATTTCTATTCGGTGGATGGGGTGTTTCTATTCCAGGCATAAGTTGATTTCTCCGTTCGAACCGATCCGATCTCGAGTTTCTAAAATTAAATATCCGATACCAGCCCGACCCAAATTAAATTTTAGAAACTCGAAAAGCCATGAACCCGTGAAGACGGTATTTATAACTTTGTCGCTGTGACTGCGGTTCGCAGAACTACAAGTTTGAAAAAAGTGACCGTCTCTTCTTCGCCCTTGTATTTCTGCGATGAGATTCGCAATCATATGGGTAGTTCCATTGGGAAAAGTAACGTAGGGAACACTCGGATCTCATTTAGAGTGCACACTGCTTACGAAAGAGCCATCTGTCGGAATCGTTGAAATGAACGAACTAATGAAAATTTGTATGAAAAAAGTCGCTATTTTCTGTAACGTTTTTCCCTTAAAGTCTTAAATGAAAACAAATGCTTATGTCGTCATTACATACTTAACCTATTCCCACACAAATTTGCGGAAACACTTTTGGAGAAAACGTTTACATTAGGAAAGTCATCTCCGAAGAGAATTGAGGTCCCGAGGACTACGACGTGGACGTAAAAAGAGCACTTGATAGTTAGACAGTTGCACGCCTGGCACATGACACGGACTACCACACTCCGTTCATATGCAATCAAAAACGTCAAAAGCCAACAAAGATGGCGGTCATTTTTATTTGCAATCACCAAGTCAAAATTTTTTGTATCAATTTCTGACTTTTAGAAAATGTTTTCTGTCATTTAAATTGATTATTCAGTTAAAGATTTAGTGAGGAAACACATTGGTCGAAAAATTATTCGTTTTGAAGGGTTTATTAAGCGAAAAAGCTGAAAGGCTGACTTTTGCAGTGAAATATTGGAATTCACATTTCTAGCAAGTGTAAAGTTTTTCTCCAAAAGTGTGTTTCCGCAATTTTGTTTGGGAATAGGTTAAGTATGTAATGACGATATAAGCATTCATTTTCATTTAAGGCAAATTTGGACTTTTTATCACAGCTTTCTATTTGTAGAGCCGTACCTCATTCAGAAAACAGCGTTCCTACGTTACATTTTATCCAACTACACCGTGGAACCCATATAACTCATAACTAGGGCCGAAAAGGGGTCTAATGCGTTTACCACGAAGTTTATAACCAGTCGATTTGAGGAGAGGAGAAGGAGTATGCGTCGAGCATGGTCATTAGGTCACGAACTATGAAAAAATGTCCATCAGTCCGTCTGTCTATCAACATCAGGAAAGGTCTGGGCATTGTCGGGCAAAGGGCCGATCTAGGCCCGTTTGAGTGAAAAATTTGTAATTGACAAGTCTATGAAAGCACAGCAAATTATGAAAGTACTTTTTTTAAGGCGCTTGGACTTAACAAAGGCACTTGTGCTTTATGTACATAACTCGAGTGAATCTTTTCCGAATTTTCAAAAAAAAATTAGTTGAAACGTTTTGGAATGTCTCAAATTTTATGGAAAAAAAATTTTTGATTAGAAGCCATTGGAGTCTCTGCTAGGGCCAAACGTGTTTTTTTGTTTGAGAAGTAATCGAGTACACCGATAAAAAAATATAATTTTTGGAAGACTCTCCTCATAACTTTCTAGTGCGAGACTTGCAGAATGTATATATAAACTTTTATCTACCTTGAACAGTAATGTCGCATTTATTCGTCTAAACCATTTTCATTTATCTTGACATATCTGTCCTCGGTAGATAAAATATTGTATGCACCTCTTCGGCTCGAACCGTCATGCCCACACGTCAAAATAACAATTTTAGCAAGAGGTACATAAATATATATGTATATTAAAATGCAACAGCAAGCCATCTAGTTGTATTGGTTCTTTTGTAATGAATTCGGTTCTGTAGTGAGTGAGTCTTGTAAAAAGCATAGGTATACTTTTAAAATGTAAATGTAAAATGTAAAATTCTGAAGTAATAACATACTTTTCTGTAGTTTGTGAGTCTGCCAAAAAGTATATCGAATTTACTTTAAATAAAAATATAAAAAAAAATATTTTTGGTCTCACATCACTTTTTTTTTCAATTATATGCTGCCATCTGTTATATATTTGCTAGTAATTATACTCAGTACTTGTTAAAAAATAGTTATTTACGCACCACTTACTACATGTCCGTCATATTGTGTGAGATTGGTGAAAAGTCCCAGGGCGGCAGCCCGTGGACTTTTCACCAATAGAGCACATATGAACGACATGTAGAACATGTTGGATTATAGTTATTTGGATCACATGGGACGAAAGTGAAAAATTTCAACCGTGTGCGAAATTTGCAGCCCGCGCCGAAGGCAAGGGCGGCAATCGCACAGGTTGAAATTTTTTACGTCGTCACATGTGATTCACACAACTTTTAATTACAGCGAATACGAATCTTGTAATTTTCGAATCCCAAATAGGCGCGAAAATTAAAAAATGCAACTCGAAACGAAAGCTTACTCATTAATAAATTCAACAAAGGTCAATAATTTATTCATTGGAATTGTTATGATTTAAACATCACTGCAGTAATAGCAGCAACAGCATATAAATAATAATAATAATATGCCTTACAACCCATGATGGGTTAGAGGCTAGATCATTATTTACTAGTTTCGCTGTTTGTGGTTCTACTTTTTGAGATCCTTTCATTACCGGAAAGTTTTACTGTGCCAGTGGTAAGCTGTGCGACAACCCCATTGCCATCTATGGATGTAACTAGGAGAGAAACTAGCAGGAGTAGAATACCGGTTCTCCCAACAATGCCTTTTCCGGTAAGCCGTACGATGACACTACACTCAACTTCACTTGACTGGAACGATTCAATCAGTTTCGTTTTGTTTACAAATCTAACAATCGGTTTAAATCCGTCTGCGGCTGAGTTTAAAACCAACGCACTGGCAACTCAATCTCATAGTAGCAAGCAGACGTGTTAACCACTGCAAGCAAGTGTCATTAAATGAACAAGATGTTTGAGTTTTGTACTATAGATTCCACGGTTCATTTTTACCATGGCTGTATGTGCACCTGCTTAGTTCGCGAAATTGCCTAAAATCAATCGTCCATAGCACGTACACAAATAACCATTGTCATTCTCACGCGAAATGATCCACATCCAAAATTAATGATACACATCCAAAACTCATGATACACATCCAAAACTAAGTGATTCACATAACAAGAACTACGAGAATATTGCAGTTTTTCCTTACAAAACTAGAAAGACAAAACTAATTTTAAAAAAAATAATATTTCCTTCGTCAACAATATCATGTTTAATTCCGCATAAAAAATCTCGGTAGCACTGGCGCACAGATTTGTTACACTTTGATCGAAGTAAACTCAATGAAGTGTCGAAGTTTTTTTGCTGTGTCAGTTATTTTCGCACCTCTGTTTAGAGGACCGAAAAAATTTTCGTCCCTCTGTTTGTTTTCGCACCTCTGTTTAGAGGGCCGAAAATACTTTCGGTTCCCATAGCATTCTAAGTCCTACTGAGAGTTGCATTTTTTAATTTTCGCGTCTCATTTGGGAAGAGAAATATACAAGTTTCGTATTCGATGTAATGAAAAAATAATTTCATGTATCTTTCGCACAAAAAGCCATTTTGAGCACAAAACACAAAAATTATACTCTTCAATTTTTTCGAAATGAACCATTGAAAAACGTCAACTTATGAATGAAACTCGACGAACGTTTCGAACTGGACTAATATGGTTAGACCCGTACGAAGAACGAAGTTCTTCGAAAAGGGGTCTTATGCGTCTACCAAGACGTTTGTAACCACCCCAATTTCGACCCGGGAGTAGGGTGGAGCATCGATCATGGTCCTTAGATGACGAATCAGTAATGAAAAAATGCCCGTCCGTCCGTCCTTCACCGCGATAACTTGAGTAAAACTCAACTGATTTTCAAAAACTTTTTATTACCTGAAAGGTAATTGAAAACCTTTTTTGGGGTTGAATCTGGGCACTGTCGGCCCAAGGGTCAATGAGCTAGGGCCGTTTAAGTGGTTATTGGTCTTTTGTACATAGCTCGAGTAAATCTAGCCCTAAAACTGAATCTCTACTAGGGCCAAATGTGTTTTTTCTACATAAATCGGGTAAATCTTATCCGATTTTCAAAAACTTTTTTTTCCTGAAAGATAATCACCAAATTGATTACGGGATTGAATTTGGGCGAAATCGGTCGGAAACTTTCGAAGTTACGTTCGAAAAATTGGTCAAAAACATGGTTTTTTGAAGGTTCGTGGAGCTTTTTCACTTATATCTCTGCGAAATTAGAACCGAAATCGCTCTTCAAGGCTTTGAATAAAAAATGTTGACATCAAAAAATTACGAAAATTAAATTAGTGAAAATCTGTTGAGTGCTTCGGGCTGATGAGTCTTCAGCATGGGCCCAACTCGCGCTACGCGACCACATACGATATTTCGTATTTTTCGTGAATATTTCTTTAATTATGAGGTTTTTTGTGAGATTTTGCAGAGAAAATAGATGCGAACATTTTTGTTCGTGGCAGTATGAGTCAGTGGCCTCTCCTAAGTGCTCTAGGTTAGTTCTAAGATCGGCCCTAGTGCAATTTTTTTTTAAATTATGAGACTTTTTTAAGGATTTAGAGGGGTTTCTGCGCTGTTTCTTCGGAAGGGTTTTTCAATATTGCTCTTTCGGCAATTTCCAATCCAATTTGATGTCGACGTAATTTCATGCACTTAAGAGTTGGCAACATTTCGAATCTTTTTGCAACATCTATTCTGTTTGCCAAATATATTCTGATGCGTACGGGTCCCTTGCATATGTTTTTATTAGTGGACTTCGAATTTTGACCAAAAAACGTCAAATTAAATCTAGTTTTCAGTACGAAAAATGGCATATTTTTGGCGAAAGATACATAAACATTTTTATTAAGACGCTATCTGGGCTCGAACCACCGACATCACCAGTGCTGCTATTTGGTATATTGAAATGCATTAGCTAATGACCTCATGCTTGCTCTTGTTTTGAAAATTAAACTATTATACTGTGAGAGTATGCGAATACTACCGAAAAGTATACCAATACCATAGAAAAGTATGTTTGACAAAAATCTGTTGCGGGACAAGATATATAACAAATGAACTCGAAATCGTTACAAAGTTATTGTTAAATCTAATTCTACATAACACAATTTTTTTATCGACACCTTTAAACAAATAAAATAAAAATCAAAAATCTTCCAATTCGCATCTGTTCGCATGAATCAAATGCAAAATTGAGGATCGACTGACAAGGAATCGACGATATGAGCGATAACGGCCCAACAGATCGCATGAATCTCGGATAATGCGTCATGAAGTGCATTTTGGGTGTAAGGTCAAGTCGAAAAACTTGTTGGAAAAGCTCATGATGTTCCGATACGATCGTACGCAATAGCTGATATGTGCCTAGATGTACTTGTTTCTGAAGAACAATATTTACTATTTCACGCAGTAGCAAATACACCTTCAACTCCGACAAGTCCTTATGTGCGAAATCACAAATCAAAAATGGAAAATGTATAAAAAGAATCATCATTTCCGCAGTTTTAATTGTTTTCTTTCCTAGCACTTCGTGTGTTACGTGGGCTATGTTGGTGTCTTTATCTAGGTTGTCATAATCGTTCTTTTTCAACCTGTTGTTGAATTGTTCTAGAATGAAAAGTCGAAGAACGCTAATGAAGTTATGTAAAATTAACGAAATAACAATATGACAAACTCCCTCAAAAAGATCGTGAGTTATGTCGACAAAGGAATTCAGAACAACATGAAATCCCTTTAAATGAAATTGTACAAAAAATAAATTATTTCTTTTAAATCGTTTTGAATGGTTAGCAACTCGTCAAATAAGTCTGCAACGTCAACTTTAGCAAATCTTTTATGAATTTAATTTTTGAATGAAATTCCGACAAAGCTACGTCGATTTTAGCTTCAACTTCGGAAATTTTATTAGAAATTATTGATTAGAAATAAATTGCTAAGTTTATGTAAATATGGCATATAATATGGCATATAATAGCAATATATTTATGCTACAGCATGATGTGAATGGGTACCATGTGTCTACATATCTACCAATAATAGTAGATTATTGAACAGACCAGTAAGTGACGCGTTAAATAATTGTATTTACCCGTTGTGATGACTTATTTGCGCATCCCCCACTGTAATCTACTATTATGTATTTTTCGCCCGAAATATGCCATTTTTCGCACTGAAAACTAGACTTAATTGACGTTTTTTGATCAAAATTCGAAGTCGACTAATAAAACCATATTAGTCCAGTTCGAAACGTTCGAACTGGACTAATATGATTTTATTAGTCGAGTTTCATTTATAAGTTGACGTTTCTCAATGGTTGCTTTATGAAATGTTCAAGTTCATTTCGAAAAAATTGAAGAGTATAATTTTCGTGTTTTGTGCTCAAAATGACTTTTTGTGCGAAAGATACATAAAATTATACATATATCCAACATGTACTACATGTCGTTCATATGTGCTCCATTGGTGAAAAGTCCACGGGCTGCCGCCCTGAGACTTTTCACCAATCTCGCACAATATGACCGACATGTAGTACGTGGTGCATACATAACTATTTTGAATATACAGGAATAACATACAAACAAATAATTGAGCGTTGAGGAATGTTTTTAAGCAAAAAGCTTTGATAACTGTTTTTGGACGAGGGTAGAGTTTAGACTCCGAGCCGAAGGTGAGGAAAATAACAGCACGAGTCAAAAAACAGTCCTCAAAGCTTTTTCCTTAAAAACATTCCGAGATTGCGTAATTGTTTGTTTGTATGTTATTCCTGTATATTCAAAAAATTATTTGACAAGGTCTGTTCAATATGCTGGTTTATCTGAAAAAGCGGTCGGTATAGGTGAAACAATCACAATTTCGGATTCACAGTACTTTTCATGTTGCGCAAATTGGTATGATATGCAAGATCGTGTGCAACGGTATTTACGATTTATTTCAGTGTCTACATTCGTGAATTCTTTATATGAAAATCTCGAAAATTCGTTAAAATTCATGCAAATCACGAAATTTGTGAAAATTCATGAAAATGTTTTCACGAATATAGGCAAAGACTTAATTAAAAATACAGCTTTGCAAAATTCACTCAGTTTTCACACTATTTAGTCGTGGCAATGCAAAGAGTCGTTTTAATAATCTTTTCATTTTTAGAGCCTAATTTAAGTTCTTGAGAGTCCGTCTCTTCATTTCTTTAATCAGCTCGTCGCGTCCGTCCGTCGGAGCATTTGATAAAACTTAGTTTTACTTAAGGGATACGTCATTAGTACAAAGAACGTTAACGTTGTTGACGGTACATTAACTAAAATGTAGTTGAATTACGAAATTTTTGAGTGCTATGAAGAAATGTGTGTCAAGTCGCATGTATTTTGTTTTTTGTTTATGATGAAAGGGTAGCGATCTATTTTATCGAATTGCACCGTGAAAGGTAACAAAAAATTGAATTAGAATAAAATATGTTCTCGTTAAGTGCGGGAAAGAAGATTTTTTATTGAAATTTTAATGTCACATGAAATTCAATGAATTTGTTGTTATTCTTCAGTAACTCTAATTTTGATTAAATTCAAGTAATTTATTTCTTCAAATAACGATGTATTTATCGGCCTATAAACAAATTTATTAATCATCGATTTATCTCCAAAATCTAAATCTAAGTAAAATATTCTTAAATTCTAAATTAAACTTTAAAAAATTGAAAGATGTGCAAAATATATATTCCCGTGAAATAAAGCCAAAGTCAAATCGCCAAAAAAACAAAAACCGCCAAGGTGTGAAAAAACGCAAAAAAAAGCGCTAAAAAAGAGAAGAAACCCCTCGAGAAACCCCAGCTCTCGGCGTTTCTTCACAATTTGGCGACTTTTTGGCTTTTTTTCACACTTTGGAACAACCATTTGCATCCCACGGCGAATAAACAAATCCGACCATTTCTTCACACTTTGGCGATTTTCCCTGGCGTTTCTTCACATTTTGGCGATTTTTTCTGGTGATTTACCATTTTGTAATTATTTCGCCATTATTATTATATTATTATATCGCCAAAATGTGAAGAAACGACAATAGTAGATTTCATAACTAGGGAAGGAAATAGAAAATTCCTTAACAAGAGTAAAGTTTGTCACCAGAGCTGAATAAATTGTAACGAGGGTGAATTTGCGCCCCAAGCGTAGCGGGGGACCGCAATTCACCCAAGTTACAATTTATTCGGCGTGGGTCACAAGCTTTACTCAAGTTAAGGAATTTTCTATCCTTCCCCAGTTATAAATTATATTTTTCACAGCTGCTCTGAGAAAATAAGTACTTTATCTCCGAAAAAAATCTGTTTCTACAATTAATCAAGAAAATAAGTATTTTGTTTCCGAAAAAAGTCGGGACACGATCTCCACAATTTACATTTCAAAAATACTATGATGAAGAGTAAAACTGTGCTCATATCTCTAATCTAAGTTCTTTAATCATCAGCATAACATTTTCAACGTAATTTTCAAAAATGCGTAACCGGAAAAATATGTTTTAATCGGAAAAAAGTGTAGTGCGAGTGTACAGAAGTGAAAATTATTGTGTACGATGTTGCTTATAAAATAATTGACTATTTATTTGTTTCATAAATATCGAAAAATGGGTTGAAATAAATGTTCAATAGTAAAAGCGTATATTAAACAATTTCTTTTTCACTCACTCTTCTGTCATTTTGCGGGAGTGAAAAGTATTTCACTCCCGCATTTGTCATTTAAAATGTTCTCTTTCAAATAATCAATTTTATCCCACATTTTGAGGAGAGAAAGTACGCATTTTCTCAGAGAAGTTGTGAAAAATTATTTTTCTTTTAGCTCTCGCCGTTTTTTCACATTTTGGCGATTTTTTCTGATGATTTAACAAATAATAACAAAACTATACCGCCAAACCAAGAAATTTTTCTTTTTTGTTTTAATGAAAACATTTTTAATTCTGAATTTCTGTTTCTTAGTTAGTTAGATAAGTTCATGGATATACTAGTTGTTAGTGCGCCTGCTCAGCAATTTTTTTCTTCCTTCACGTGTTGCGAGCTCGAGACTTAAATCGGCCATTTTTTTCGGTCAGAAGATCAATTGTTTCATTGTGATTTGTTTCATTAAAACAAAATTTTCTTTTATCTCAATACTTTAAGAATACAAACAAAGAATGCCAACATGAAATATCAAACGTCGCAATGCGCTACATATTTTTGCTATTAAGGTACATACGACCGAGTAACGAGGTGAAAGATCGCTAGAATGAGAAGCTATTGATCGGCCTTGATTCTCCCTGGGGCAAAGAAATTTATATTTAAAATCGTTGTGAAACTTGAAGATCATTCAGGTGGAATCAAGTGGACATCGTCTCACTGCAAGAGTTCTCACGTTCAAGATCGCTGACATTGTGCACAGGCACCAACTCGTATGTGGAAGGCCAAGGTCAAGGTCAAAATTTTCGTTGCACAGCAAGGCTGCATCTTTCGATAGAAATTGGGGCTCTCCTACAAAATCCAGAGGCGTCAAAATCCGGACAAAAAATCCGGAGGCTACAAAATCCGGAGGTGTCAAAATCCGGAGACATCAAAATCCGGAGGCTTCAAAATCAGGAGTCGTCAAAATCCGGTGGCGTCAAAATTTAGAGGCATCAAAATCCTGATGATGTAGTTGCGTCTGGATTTTGTAGCCTCCGGATTTTTATCAATACTAAGTATACAATACTGTATTTTGAATTTTTTACTTTAACATTTAACTTAAAATATGTCACACCGAATTGTAATTGTAATTCATTGGCGACGCGACGGTCTTAATTATACTTAATATTTGGGGGGCTCTGCCCCCTCACCCCCGCACCTGCGGCGGGCTCTGCCCCAAGCCCCGCTCTGCCCCTTAGACCCCGCAAGGGGGATATTCCTCCTTGACCCCCTACTCGACTTTTTTTTATTATTTTATTCACGGCCTGCGGCGCAGCAATACATATTCATAACACAATTTGTATAAATAAACTGTAGCTGCTGTAAATAACAATACATATTTCGTCCGTATTTCGTCCAGCTTTTGTCCAGATTTTATCCTGATTTTTTATTTTCTTCTGGATTTTGACGCCTCCGGATTTTGTAAATTCCGGATTTTTCGTCCGGATTTTGACGCCTCTGGATTTTGTGATTCCGGATTTTGTAGCGGCACCGAAATTTGAACCTGCCGTTTAAGGCTATTCTGTGGTTGTATGAGGCAGTATTTAGACATAGACTTCGTCAGTGTCTTTCAAGCAGAAGTCTTTACGGCGCTCAATGGAGCGCGTGGAGAACTCCAAAGGGGATCACATGGGAAAAATACTGTCATTTGCTCAGACAATGCAGAGATGATTAGGGCGCTTGTATCGCCTGTCGCGACTTCGAAGCTGGTGAGAGATGGGTCTGAGCATCAGATAACTCTCGTCTGGGTACCTGGGCATTCGGGCGTGGAAGGAAATGAGAAGGCAGATGAGCTAGTTCAGGCGGGCTCTGCTGCCACAACAGTCTGTGCGAAAGCATTGAAGGATTGGGTGGCGTTAAGGCATGGAGAACGCTGGGAAGCGTGCGATGGAGGTGCTCATACGAAGCGCTTTCTACCGAAACCACACTCCAAAAGGGATAAAAGTTTGCTAGCAATGGACCGGGAAAGCATAAGAATGGTAGTGGGTGTGATTACTGGACATAGTGAGCTGAACGGGCACATGAATAATTTGAGGTTTTCGGTCAATCCCAGAGGTCCATGTGGATCAGAAGAAGAAACAGGATTTCACGTCATATGTGAATCCCCCAATTTCTATCAACTAAGACGCAGGCTGCTGGAAGACTATGTTGAGCGGCCTGGAGGCGACTGGAAGACTCGCATCATTTGAATTATGCATAGGAACGTAACAAATTATCGGAAGATATATGCTTCAAGATCACCAACCTGATCATTTCAACTGATAAATCTAAAAGCCAAATTTTTTTTCCTGAATACTTTTGCTTTAAATTGAATAAGAAAATGATTGCATTCGTTGTTCCGAAATAATTTTTATGCACAGTCAACGAAAAACCTGTAATTAATTTCGATCTGAATTTAAATTTTGTTTGTTCAAATTTACTGTTCAATAAATATAAACAGCTGTAACAAAGAGAAACAGCAATTGTTAAATACCGATCTTAACTGAAAAAATAATCTTCTTCTCTTTTTGTCGATTTTTTTTGGCGTTTGTGGAGATTCAAGAAATAACTACAAAATAATAAATCGCCAAAAAAATAGGCGAATTGTGAAAAAATGCCAAAAAAAATCGCCAAGGTGTGAGGAAACGCTAAGAAAAATCGTCAAAGTGTGAAATAACGCAAAGAGTTGAAAAAAATTAATTTGGCGTATCTTCTCTTTTTTGGCGCTTCTTCACACTTGGGCGATTTTTTTTTGACGATTTATTATTTTGTAGTTATTTCTTGAATCACCAGAAAAAATCGCCAAAATGTGAAGAAACGTAAAAAAAAAAAATCGACAACGTGTGAAGAATCGCCAAAACGCATTTTGTAACTTTGGCGTTACTTCACGGGAACTATATAACCAGATAGTCTGCATCTTACCGCTCTTTAAACTATAATAGTTATCATGCCCGGAGAGGTAGCGGAGGGCGTGTCGCAATCCCCACACCCCAAAAAAACGTCCACAAACCCAAAAAACTGGAGTTTTTTGGGTTTGTGGACGTTTTTTTTGGGGTGTGGGGACTGCGTCACGCCCTCCGCTACCGCTCCGGGCATGATAACTATTATAGTTTTTACAACAAGTTTGAACCCTATGCCGTGGCATGTGGAAAAGTGGTCAATTTTGAGGGTTTTTTAGGTAATGCTCGGAGTTTTCGAATTTTAGCATCGGAGTGACAAATGGTTTCTTCGGGAAAGTTATAGAGTTTGGTCATGAGAATTTTTTGGGATCTTAAGAAAATGGCTGCCAGCAGTCAAACCGGCGCCATCTTGAATTTTCCCAAGCAATAAATTATATTTTTTTTTGTTTTCGATATTTAACTGCTGAATGACAATACTTAGAGAGTTGATGTCTTCTACAAAGTTATTGAATTTGATCAGGAGAATTTTTTGGGATTTTCAGAAATCTGCCAAAGTGACGCCATCTTGGATTTTTGTTAGGTATAAATTAGGCTTCTTTGAGTTTTCGAATTTTAGCTCCGGAATGATAACACTTGGAGAGTTGGTTTCTTCTAGAAAGTTATAGAGTTTGATCAGGAGAATTTTTTGGGATCCTTAGAAAATGGCTGCCAGCTGTCATAGCAGCGCCATCTTGGATTTTCGTTTATGCTTTTTCGGTTTTCGAATTTAAGCTCCGTAATGACACTACTTAGAGAGACGGTTTCCTCTAGAAAGTTATAGAGTTTCATCAGGAGAATTTTTTGGTGTCATTAGAAAATGGCTCCAACTGTCAAAGTGACGCCATCTTGGATTTTCTGCTAAATTCTGTATAAGAATACCTAGACGGTTGGTTTCTTCAGGAAAGTTATATGAATCAGTGGGAAGAATTGGTGACACGAAGTGTTCCGAAGGTAGCCGAGGGTGACATGAAGTGTTCCGAAGGTAGTCGAAGGTGACACGAAGTGTTCCGAAGGAAGGCGAAGGTGACACAAAGTATTCCGAAGGTAGCCGAAGGTGATACGAAGTGTTCCGATGGTAGCCGAAGGTGTTGGAGAAAAATTTTTTTCGGAGAAAATTTTTTTTTGAGAAAAATTTTTTTCCGAGAAAAATTTTTTTGGAGAAAAATATTTTTCGGAGAAAATTTCTTTGGAGAGAAAAATTTTTTGAAGAAAAAGTTTTTTCGGAGAAAATTTTTTTTTGGAGAAAATTTTTTTCGGAGAAAATTTTTTCGAAGACAATTATTTTCGAAGACAATTTTTTTCGGAGAAATTTTTTTTCTAAGAAAATTTTTTTCAAAAACTGAAAACTTCCAAAACGACTGATATCACAACAAAAACCTCTTTAAATTTAGAGTGTGACGCAGTCCGTAAGTCTACTTCCAAAATTAATGATATCGCTTGACGCAGCTGGAAATAGTGTGTATCCTTGGTATCTAGGATACCGGGCAGTTTGGGGGCCGAAAAACCGGATACCGGGAAATCTACTCGAGCGAAGCTCGAGTGGTTCTTGTTCGGGAAATGTAGCTCGAGCGGTTCACGTTTCGGGAAATATGCTCAAGCAAAGCTCGAACGGTTTACGTTATGGGAAATCGCTTCATAGTGGGAAATCACTAAAAATGGGAAATCGCTTCAAAGTAGGAAATGACTAAAAATGGGAAATCGCTTCAAAGTAGGAAATGACTAAAAATGGGAAATCGCTTCAGGATGGAAAATGACTAAAGAATGGGAAATCGCTTCAAGATGGGAAATGACTAAGAAATGGGAAATCGCTTCAAAGTGGGAAATTACTAAAAATGGGAAATCGCTTCAAAGTAGGAAAAGACTAAAAATGGGAAATCGCTTCAGGATGGGAAATGACTAAAAATGGGAAATCGCTTCAGGATGGGAAATGACTAAAAAATGGGAAATCGCTTCAAGTTGGGAAATGACTAAGAAATGGGAAATCGCTTCAAAGTGGAAAATTACTAAAAATGGGAAATCGCTTCAAAGTGGGAAATTACTAAAAATGAGAAATCGCTTCAGGATGGGAAATGACTAAGAAATATGGGAAATCGTTTCAAAGTGGGAAATTACTAAAAATGGGAAATCGCTTCAAAGGGGGAAATGACTAAAAATGGGAAATCGCTTCAGGATGGGAAACGACTAAAAAATGGGAAATCGCTTCAAGATGGTAAATTACTAAAAATGGGAAATCGCTTCAAAGTGGGAAATGACTGAAAATGGGAAATCGCTTCAAGATGGTAAATTACTAAAAATGGGAAATCGCTTCAAAGTGGGAAATGACTAAAAATGGGAAATGAATGAAAAATGGGAAATTACTGAAAAACGGGAAATAAATAAAAAATGGGAAATGGCTGAAAAATGGAAACTTAGTTGAAAAAAATTATGAAAAATTTCGCTTGCTCCGCCTGCGCCTTTTATGAACTCTTAAAATTTTTGATTGAGATTTTGATGACTTCGTTCAAAAAAATCTCGCTCGCTTCGCTCGCGATTTGTAAAATTTTTCTTTGTAAAATTTTAATTGACATGTCAACGATTTTTTAAAAAGTATTCCAAAAAATCTCGCTCGCTCCGCTCGCGGATCATAAAGTTTTCTTTGTAAAATTTCGATTGATATGTCAACAAGTTCGTTAAAAAGCATTAAGAAAAATCTCGCTCGCTCCGCTCGCGATTGATAAATTTTTCTTTGTGAAATGTTGATTGATATGTCAACGATTTCGGAAAAAAATATTAAAAAAAAATCTCGCTCGCAACGCTCGCGCTTCATAAATTTTTCTTTGTAAAATATTGATTGATATGTCAACAGTTTCGTCAAAAAGTATGAAAAAAAATTTCGCTCGCTCCATTTGCAAAATTTCAACATTTTGGTCACCGGGAAATAACTTTTGGCCACCGGGAAATCGCATTTTGATCACCAGGAAATCTAAATTTTTCACCGGGAAATCTCGATTCTTCAGTGGGAAATTTTATCGATTTTAAACAGATACCAGGAAAAAATGGGAAATCAGATTTGGATACCGGGAAAAAAACATTATTTCCAGCCGCGTCGCTTGAGGTGACGCTATCGCTGATAATTCGCAGAAGTTAGTTTGAATGGAACCTTGTGTTCGATATACTTTTATTCACTATCAATTTTACGCATATTACGAAGTCATCTTTCTATTTGTGTTTGTGTATACATTTAAGTCTACGTAGCTATATATCTTCCAACTCTTTTTGAAGAAAAAAATTTCTCATCGTTGAAAAAATGAAAATCGGTTAGGAATTTACTCGCGCAACAACGGAAAATTGTAAACGCATTTCATGAACATTTCATACATTTTGGTACTCGGTGTGCTTGAAGGAGCGATTAAGTTTTTTTCTTGCGCACCCAACAAAATGTCTTTGTTTTCGAAAAAGGGATAGAGAGGGATGTCGGAACCGTATTTCCTTTGATTCGATCGGGTCCTTCCTCATACAGTTATTCAATATGTTCGGGTTCTAATTCTAAAAAATTCCCAAAGGTAAGAATTAAGGTATTTTTTAAGAATTTTAAGGAATTAAATACCCAAAAATAGGCCCGGCTAAAGCCTTATGCATATGCATCGATAATATGGTATCACAGATGGATTCATTCTAGGAGTAGGAATTCATCTGAGGAATACTTACTGGCAATTTTCTACATAATTTTGTAGATGTTGGTATGCTCGAAATGGGTACTACTCAATATACGACAAAAATAGTTGTTGGATCTAACCAAACTATATGAATTTGTTGTACAGGAACGGAAAAGTGAAAACCGACAAGTTCCTGATTTGTATGGTAAATTCTTATGATAAATCAGAAACTTGTCGGTTTTCACTTTTCTGAGACTGTATTAAAAAAAGGTCGACTTTTTTTAATACAACAAATTCATATAGTTTCGAAATTCCACCAAAAATGTGAAAACGATTTTACAAATTTTGCGAAAAGAATTCCGCTACTGCCCTTTTCAACTGATTGCAGTAGTTTGGTGACCCTATGTATATGACTTGATATTTTTTCAAATACTTTAGAAATTCTTTATTTAAAGACCCACCAGCTTGTTCTGATCACAATCCTAGAGATTGACCATTTAGGAAATGGAGACCATGTCCTAAATGTTCTACAAGAACGTGAACTTTTAAAGTACATGATAGCCCAGTGGACGGAAATCTCGTTTAAATTCTTTCACTTAGTCCCGTCATTTTCGGTTTGAAACCATCGTCCATATTGTCCAAAAATTCAAAAAGAAAAACAGCGTTTTTTGATTGAAAATATTTTTCTACGCGATTCAAAGTTGGAAAATATGTTTGTCTTAAGAATTGAATCATTCGATATTAATTGTGCTTGAGAGTATTTCAACACTGAAATGAGATTTAGAAGAGTTATCGTGCCAATAAGGTAAGTCGTTTTTTGAGAATAACTTCCATATTCTTGGTACAATTCCGCCCGTTCACGAACTTAACCTGAGGAAAATAATTCTTCATCATGCAAAACATAAATTTTCAAAATCTGTTGAGATTTAGAAGAGTTATTGTGCCGGAAAGGAAAATCGTTTTTTGAGAATAACTTCCAGATTATTGGTATGATTCCGCCCGTTCACGAATTTAACCTCGGGATATTAATTCTTCATCATACTAATAAAACAAAAATTTTCAAAATCCTTTGATATTTCGAAGAGTTATCGTGTTGGCAAGGAGAAAATTCCTGAAACCGCTTTTTTTAGAATATCTCCGAGGTTTATGATTAAATATATAATCGTCCCTTGTGATCCAAATAACTATTGTGGAATAAATTGAACAAATTAATGGGCTATATTGAAGTGAGAGACCCGATCAGGTAATATTTTTACATGTCTCTATCAATTTTACGCTCGTTCATTAATCTGCGCATACCAAAGAGGAGTATGAGCCGTGGACCAAAACGACCAAAACCATTGATTTGTTGACAGTGGGGAAAAACTTTATTTGACGTGTTGATAATAAATAAATTTTGCTGGAAAAATACGATTTAGCAATCAAATTATGCAAATTGTTAGTAGAAGAGATCGGAATTGAAAAGAAGAATTGAAATTAGAAACACGCAGTTTCCTAAAAAAAACTGCTTCAAAGTGTGACGGGAATCGAAATTGTCATTTTTGTGTTTGCGTGACATAAACGAAAAAAAAAAATTATAAAAATATTGTCGTAGGAATAATTATTATGCGATCAGTCAGGCTATTCGCCCAGTTCTTTTTTATGATTTTATTATGAGTTGGTTTGACACAACTGGAATAGCCAGTTTGGCGAAAAATGCTCTCAAAGAAGCACAGAAAACAATTGACAAAGCACTGGACATAAAGGACGACGACACTATCACTGAATCACCAACAAACAGTGACATTCTCGACAGTCAAGTAAAATCAGGTAGTATGAAGCAGTCGTTGAGCAACAGTGCACTACAGTCGAGCCTTTGGGGTTCATTCACCGGCTCGTTTTTCGATAATCCCATCGGAGAAACAAAAACTGTGACTACGCCACCGTCTAGCACCAGCGCTGTGGCTCGAATAAATGAAGATCTGTGTGATATTTTAGACCGATCAGTCAAAGAGAATGCACAAAACGAAAGTGAAGGAAACAGTTCGGCGTCAGTGGAAATAGTGAGTCCGCCAACATCTCCCGGTTCAAACTTAACGTCACCAGAACAACTGTCCGGTAGGACGGTTCAACACTCCGAATCCGTTGAAGTCATAAGTATTACCACTCCATCGAGCGATTTAATAACCGTGTCATCGAGTTCACCATCGGAACAGCTGTCCAATAGTTGCAATCTGAATCCTGATAGTGTCGAAGTCATTTCAGATGAGTTCATGGACGAAGATTTAAGCATCGAAGAAGATTCGAAAAGTTACAACACAGTTACGGAGAGCACGACAATGGTCACCGTTTTTGAGGGAACAAATCCGACAGCGATTACTACCGCCCCATGTCGATCCGGTTTGCATTTGTCATTGGAATCGTCCACAGCCGATTTGATTAAACCCTCCGAGCGAAAGCTTTTGAACGAAATGAAAATATCCGTTGATTCCGAAACGAAAAAAGTTCCTAAGCTCATCGAAGACGCCATGCTGGAAAAGTCCATTGAAAGTTTTGATTCACAGACGCAGTTTTCCGATTCGACGCATTCATTCGAGGAAGTGCAACCACAAAGCCAGGACACTGGAAATCGCAGTGATTCGCCACAAAGTTCCGAGGAGCATAGTGACATCGTCAAAGTAAGTTCGGAACAAAATTCGGGCGATGAAATTGAAACGGCTACGTCATCGGATATCGAAATCATTTCAAGTCCGAACGGTGACTCAAGTAGTACGAACAGTGTACACAAAGTAAGTCCGTTGAATTGTTCCATGCAACATGCAGACATATCGAAGAAAAAAGGCCACAGTCGTGAACTGTCCACACATTCTATGCAAAGTAATGCCAGCGATGATTCACGCTTTAGTTATCAGCCGGAAACGGAACGGTTGTTGCGACGGATCAGTGAACTGTCGGATATTTTAGAGTCGCGTGAGTACAAGTTGATGGAACTGGGACGAGAGAATGCAGAGTTGCGGGAAAAAAATGCTGAAATGAAAGTTCATTTGGACACAAAGCGTAAGCGAGATGATTGCATGGAAGTGAGTAGCGTTACGGAAGAGTATACCCAAAGGTTATCAGCATTGGAAAAGAAGTTCCAGCAATCAATACGGGAACGTGACAATCTCAGGGATCAGTTAAAAGCAACTCGATCGGATCTGGCTAACAAGGTGTCAAGGGAACACATCCAAAAAATTATAGACGAAAAGGACTTTATGATTGCAGAACTGAAAACAGAGGGTGAAAAATTGTCAAAGCAAATCCTGCAACATTCGAATATTATAAAGAAATTGCGTGTGAAAGAAAAAGAATCTGACGGAACATTGAAGCGACAGAACGAACAGATCGAGGAGTTGACCGACGAGATGGAACGTTTGAAGAAATCGCTTTCAGCCAAAGACGAAATGGAGCGATCGCAAATCGAAGCCGTTCACAAACTGTCATCCGAAAAGCGTAAATTGGACCGAGAAAATAGTCAGCTAAAGAGTCAGTTAGATGATACAACGCAAAAGCTAAAGACGCTGCAGACGTCATTTGAAGCGGCGAAAAAAGAATTGAACGAAAGGCAACAATCGCATACGGAGTTGACGCGAAAGACGGAAGTGCTGGCGGTTTTGGAATCGGAAAAGAATGCCACAGCTGTGCGAAACGAACAAATTCTAATCGAATTATCGAGTCTACGTGAACAGCTGAAGCTAGTCGAAGGGGGCAACAATCAAAAGGAACTTACTTTACGTAGAGAAAATGCCGAACTATTGAGACGATTGGAAGAAACTGAAATGAAATTAGAACAACAAACCGACTTGCTGAGTGACTCAACGATTCCGCTGTTCCGGCAAATCGATGCATTGCAAGCGACGTTAGACCAACGAAATTCGGCGTTTGAAAGTAAAGAAAAACATTACGTTGAACAGATCGATGAACTGCAAGCTAAATTCCAAAAATTGTCCAATACGGAACAGGTGTCAAGTGAACAGAGAGTAACGTTGAAGGGGAAAATATTAACATTGGAGGAGGAGGTCTCATCGCTTCGATTAAAACTAGAAAAACTTAGCAGTTCGATTCAACAGAAAGAATTGGAATTTGTTTTTAAAGAGAATGAATTAAAAGACGAGATGAAAAAATGCCATCTTCTCAATGAGGAGCTGACGAAAGAAGTCAACGATAGTCGATTGAAATCGGAGAGGTTGCAAGAGCAATTGAACGCTGAAAAAGAGATTGGCTTGTCGGAACGACGAAGGGGACAAGAGTTGGAGCGAAAAGTGAAACGACTCAGCGAATCAAATTTTGAAGCCGACGATAAAATTGATTCACAACGGGGAGATGTTTCACCTACTTTAAGCTTGGGTCGTGTCTCTAATGCGGATTCATTGAGCAGTGCACTCTGGCCGATGGTAAGTAAATTTGCTATAGTTTTCTAATATTTTTTGTTCTCAAAAACAACTTTATTCGAGACTTTATTGGTATGAATAGTACAATCTTAATTCGCGATTAATTAATTACTACTGGCTGATTTGTTCTGAGTTCCCAAAAGCCTTATCACTTCATTTGTGGTGTTAAGTAATATTATGGCTGCTACGATTAGAAGTATTTTCTCGTAAGATAATAATAAGCGTTTTTTCGAATTACATCAGCCACCTAATGAATTTCTAGTTCGTTATGTGTTTTCTAATTTGACAAATATCGATAGGCAGTTGTGATCATGCGAAGAAAGTTGTTGTGCTGTTTCGTTTGTGTGATTTCCGTATTTGATTTCTTAGCACAACCCCAAACCGCAGAGTAATACGTCCACATTGATGCAAAATCAATCTTTTAGAGTTGAGATTGGCTGGTAGTCTCGTTTTGAGTTTCATTTGTTGTGATTGGACAAAGGTCCTATACGTTTACTACAAACAATTTTAATGTAACATGGGGTAGTTGGGGAGTTGGGGGATACATTTATTTTCGTCTAAATATGGTGACGAATCAGCAATAAAAAAAGTCCGTCTGTCCATCTGCCCGTCTCGACTTTTTTTCCAAACGGCTCAACCGGTCACCCTAAACGTACGTACGTACCTCCAATGGTTCAAGGTCGTAGATCAGCAAAATCGGCCAAGTAGTTCCGGAGATATGGTCGAAGAAGTGGAGGTCGGACATGAAATTTTCGAGGTTCGGTGAAACTTTTTCGCAAATTTCTCAGTAAGTATAGCACGGAAATTCCTCATTTGGATGTCACAAAACTGGAAAAACATTTTTGTGGGAATTGGGTCAGGGGTCTGGGCACTGGAACCAATGGGATGGACGAAATTGAGTTTCTTGGCCATATACGATAAGGGTTTTTGGGAAATATTACCCTATCCTTGGGATATGGCCACTTCTAGAATTGGGAGGGATGACCCATATCTCTAGAACTATGAGACTTAGAAAGTTGCTTCCAAAGGCGAAGTTCAATTCAATTCAATTTATTTACAAAAACTACATCAAGGTTACCCTTATACAACTAACGTTGGACATAGTTACGTATACAAAAAAATATCTAAATCCAGACAACACTTGTTATTGGCTATAAAAAGCTGTTAGGGGAGTCTCTAAAATACAAATACAAATCTATTCTGATTCGTACGGATCTTTGGTTATGTTTGTGTTTTCAGTTTACTTTATTGGCCAAATTCTGCTACAGCTCGTCCAAAATGAAACTGATACAAACATACGAACCTTATGTTTAAAACAAAAGATTTGTACACTTCGTATGAAATTCATTTTGGTCGAGCTGATTTAGCTTGATTTTCCAATTCATAGTGGACTGGCTGCTTCTGGCTATGACGTTCTGTAACTTTTTGACCGCTTGATATTGTGACTTATCAGTAGGCATGGCAGAAAAAAAAAGTTTTTTTTAAATAGATTTGTTCACTACCCTCAAAATATTGTTGGTCCTCAAAAACGCCAAAAAATTTTTTTCAGATTTTTCGAAAGAAAATTCCGGGTGAGAAAAATCAAAAACTTCATTTTCTCAAATTTTGTACTTTGAGGGGTTGCTAGCGCCACCTAATTTGTCCATAGATTTCAGGTTTTTTTTTCGTAAAGGCTGTTTTTTTACATTTGCAACGATACCCCACATTATGCAATGTGATGGAGAAACTATTTTATACACGCGTTTTTGTGCAAGAATGTAATGTGATATTTTCCATTTCAAATAATCCCAGAAGAAAATTCATGTCTGCAACCTTGTGGAAAATTTTTAGTATAAAACTCGTTTCCCATTCAAATTCATTGTAGCGGGTATCGTTGAGAAAAAAATAAATCTGAAAGCTATGGACAAAATAGGTGGCGCTAGCAACGCCTCAAAGTACAAAGTTTTTGATTTTTCTCACCCGGAATTTTCTTTCGAAAAATCTTAAAAAATTTTTTTTGGCGTTTTTGAGGTTTAACAATATTTTGAGGGTAGTGAAGAAATCTATTTGAAAAAAACATTTTTTTTCTGCCATGCCTACTTATCAGTGTCCATGATTGCTGTTTTATCTGCGAAGGAGTACAACGGTCCCCAAGGGTGCTGATATTTATTATTAACCAAGTAATATAATGGCGGGATTATAGTCGAGGTGCCGAGGTACCGAGACTATAACCAAGCTATTTACCCCTGGGTTAATACGATAGTTTACATCATTTGGGCATATAATTAGCCATTCGGCTCGTGGCTTTTATTATAGTCGGACTATAGTCGAATCGAAAATTGCAGTCGAGTCGACCATAGTATGCCTATTATATACCTCTAAATTTATATGGAACTCGACTATAATATGGTCATTATACCCCTACTTTCGGGTATATAAATGACTAAATATATGGTGAAATGATATCAAATAGTAAACCTTTGAAAGTCAAACCTCACGGTGGCGCTGAAGGAGAGAGAAGTTTTTCGAAAACGCACCCAAAAATAGAGTTCAAAATAGGTTTCACTTGATTGCAATCAGATCCTTCCGCATATATCTATACGAGATTTTTGATTTTTCGAATTCGGTTTCTTTAGATTTTCCCCTCTGAAAAGTTTCTACTATTTGAGAAATTTGGAAAAAATTTTTTTGAATTTTTCGAAAGGAATTCCGAGATCGCGCAATCGCAGAATGTGCTTTTTTGGCTATTTTGGAGCGTTTTCGGGCACTACTTACTTTACTCGGCTCTGCAGCCACTTGTGGACCTTGGACTCCTCGAGGATTCTGACCCAACGCTGCATCTCTCTTGCCGTGTTTTGCCAAATTCTTACTCCTAGCATCCGAAGATCTTGTTCGACGCCATCAATCGATCTAATTTTTGGGCGACCAGGATCGCTCTTCAGGATCGTTACAGAATAACTTTGAGGAGGCACTATTTTTGTCGATGCGTTTATCTCAACCTTTAGACTTTCACCACGTCCATTATATCCGGCTCGCCAAAATCACATCATTACCTTTACTTGAGAAACTGAAAGCGAAATAGTAGGAAAAAGTAGTTCAAGTGGGGTGTCAATAATGATAGTGCCTTTCGAGAACAAATTGCAGTAAAACTTTAAGTGCTTCCGACTGAAGTCTGGAGGTCGTAAGACTTCAAACTTAACGGTAAAAACGTGAAAAGTGCTCGAATTCTAACAGTCGCCAAAAATCCAATTCATCGCCAAACGTCTGATGTCAAGTGTTGTTGGATATTATGGACGTGGCTTTCCAGGAAAAATTGTTTCTTGAAGTTTCCAGTTAACGCGTGTGAAGTGTGGAGCTCAAAAACCACAATGTGACTGACAAGTAACAAAAATCCGTAATCGACGTATAAAATCCAATTCTTCATCAAATGTGGCTTTACATTAAAAATATCGTAAAGCGTAAAGCCGATCTGATTGATTTTGTGAGAGTTAGTGCTCGAAAATGCTCCAAAGTGGCCAAAAAAGCACGTTCTGCGATTGCGCGAGCTCTAAATCTCTTTCGAAAAATTCCAAAAGAAATTTTTCCCAAGTTTCTTAAATTGTAGAAACTTTTCAGTGGGAAATTCCGAAGAAATCGAAATAAAAAAAATCAGCCGTACGGCCGAAGGATCGGAGTGGGTCTACCCACAACTGACCCACAATTCTAGCGGGTCGACCCACAGTTGCAGAATGCAAAGAAATCGTTTTTCTGTGTGTTCTAAAACTTTGGGACAAGTGTGGGTCGACCCACTCCGATCCTTAAATCTCGTAGATACATGGGGAAGGATCTGTTTATAATCAAGTGAAACCTATGTTGATATTGGTCTCTTGGCATCTTCAAAGTGTTCATAATACATAAATAGCGAAGGTTTCGAGAAATGACTTTTGTATAACAGAGGTGCTGGAACACTTACAAATATATTTATATAAAATATAAATATATTTTGTGTTATTAATAAGTCAATCTTCAGGTGGTGCTTCACACACAAACTGATTGCGTACTTTATTACAATTTTTTCTGCAAATGTTCGAAACATCGAACAATTATAGTTCGTTCATGCACTAGATTGAAATGTATACACCTGCTGGATCTTGAATTTGAAGTACGCAGCAGTCAGAAAGTTTAAACAAGTGGACAACTGTACTTTCGGATAGGGAGTCTGGGAAAATGATGTTAGAAAATTTGGAATCAATAACAAGTACTTTATGGAACAATTCTTGTCAATTGACATTGATTACTTTGTCATGATTGAACGGTCTGCCTCTTGGTGCCAAAATTGCACCGCAAAGCACTGGCTTCTGGATTCAAATTTCCCCTACATCATTTTTTGCCTTCCTGGACTTGGCTGTATTTTGTATAAAAGTATCAGTTGCGTATAGAACACGAGTACCTGGTGCATGGTACATGACTTCGAGATTTCTGGCATGATGGTTGTTATAAGCGTAACGATAGTCAACGTAGAGAGTAGTAAGATAATCATGTTAGGAACGAAGATGCTAGAGGAAACTTAGGAAAATCAGGGGAAATATATTCAATCATATTATGTTTAGGCGTTGCTTCAAATTGTCGATCAAATAGTTTGTTTAGCCAGTAATAGGATTGAAAAACTTTGGTCGCACATACACTTTTTAATTGTTAAAACAAAATTGAACGGTACATGGACAAGCGGTCTGGCGTCACCCCGATACACTACACACCCAACGCAAAAACTTTCGTATTGACGCCAAACCTCTATCTCGAATAAAAAAAATTTTAAGAAAAAAATTGAACGGTCCTTTGTCCGCCATTTTGGCTGTCACCCTGATACACTACTAATTTGAGTCCTTGGACTTAGCTAGGGCACTAAAAACGAGTCTTTGCTAGGGCTCTATGTGTTTTTTGTACATAACTCGATTTTCATATAAGAAACTTTTGTCTGTGCTTAGGGCTGCAGTGGGCCTCAGGTCTGTTCTAAGGTTGGCCCTAGCCAAAAAAAATTTTTTTTGCTATGTTTCAGAGCAAATTGAGGGAAACATTTTTGTCTATGGACGTATGTGTCTTGAGGCCTTTACTTAGGGCCCTAGGTCGGTCCTCAGGTCGGCCCTAGACAAAATGGTTTTTCGTCTATCTAAAGCGATAATCTCGAACTTACTATTTCGATATATCTGTTCTCGGTTAGGGCCACAATGCCCACACGTCAAAAAAACAATTTTGGCAAGAGGTGAATAATCTACTATTGCTATGTTGTTGAGAAAATTGAAAGAAATATTTTTGTCTATGGAAGTATTTGTATCCTCATGAGATCTCATGAGCGCCCTAGAACTAGCCCAAAAAACAGTTTTTTCCAATGTTGTAAAGAAAATTGAGGTGAACATTTTCGTCTACTTGGGGATGAGTTTTGTGCATTCAGAATGGTTTTTTACACCCTTGCTTCGGACGCGTTTTTCAACGCGGGTTCGCAAAAATTAAATTCTTTCTCCACAACTTTCTTCACAAGGTCTAGGAACTAGGAAGTAAAGTGTACATTTCCTCTAAAGACTTCATACGACACTATTTAGTGGTCAAGTGACGTAGTAACAGTTTTTACGAAAAATGCATTTCTCATACAAAATTGTCAAAAATAAGAAAATAATAGGTCCGACACCATTCACAAGCACTAAATTGAGCACTAAGTAGTGACGTAATATTTTTTCTTTGAAAAAAACATTCTCTTCTCAATTTTTGTTGGAAATAGTCTCAGGGAACTTTTAAGCTAATTCACAGAAAAACATATGCAGCGGACCCGTATGTTTCAGACAGATGTGGCAAACAGATTAGATGTTGCAAAAAGATTCGAACGTATCAAAGTAAATGTTGGGTTAACTCTTAGGTGTAATGTACGTCGACATTAAATTGGCTTGGAAATTGCCGAAAGGGCAATATTGAAAAACCCGTCCGAAGAAACGGCGCAAAAAACATCTCCAATCCTTAAAAAAGGCAGAAATAAAAAAAAAGAAATTGAAAAAAATTTGAGAAAAAAGTTGCACTAGGCCCGATCTTAGAAGACCTAGAGCCTTGATTCATACTTTCATGAACAAAAAAGTTCGCCTCTTTTTTCTCTACAACACCGCACAAAAAACCTCATCATTAAAGAAATATTCACGAAAAACCCCCAAATATCATGTACGGTCGCGTAGCGTGAGTTTGGCCCACACTGATGACGCTTTAACCCGAACCACTCAACAGATTTTAACTAATTTAATTTTCGTGATTTTCTGATGTCCACATCTTTCATACAAAACGTTGAAGAGCGATTTCCGTTCTATTTTCGCGGAGATATAAGTGAAAAAGTTCCACCAACCTGAAATTGGGGTGGTTACAAACGTCGGGGTAAACACATAAGACTCCTTTTCGAAGAGCTTCGTTCTTCGTACGGGTCTAAAAATATTGTATAGAAATGAAGCTACATGTCCTAGAGTGACGCAAGTGCGGGCTACTCGACTCGAAAAAATAGTCAAGGTCGTTTCTGATTCGTAAAACAGTCTCCTATGAGATGCATCGACCTTTCAAAAAAAGTGAAGCTTACTGTGTGTAGTACAGAGTCTTTTATGATTTACAATTAAGTGGAACACAGCAAGTCCATGTTTATCAATAATAATTTATTAAGTTTACTGTTTCTTCAAAAGATTTTTCAACTTCTCAAACGTACATTACCAAAACTTTGATTATAAGTAAACTTTTGCCATAATCCCATTGCTGCACTAACTGCCATAGTTCTATGTATGAGAGATATGAGAAATCCACCCAATTCTACTAGTGGGTATTTGTAAGCGAGCTTCCAGGATCCCCAGCTCCTGAACGAGCCGTGGGTACCAATACAATTTGAATAAATTCAAGCGCGAGCCGAGGAGCAGATAATTCTGTATTTTGAGTTCAAAAGAATTTTCTTAAAGAAAATCCTCAAATGATTTTTTTATTGCCAATGATTTTCTACCATTTTCTTTGATTTTTTTTCAATTTCTGAGGGTTTTTACACGACTTCAATGGATTTTCTTTTGAGTTTCAAGGATTTTCTTTGATTTACAAGGATTTCCTTTGCTGACAAAGGATTTTCTTGCAATTCAAAGGATTTTTTGATGATTGTCAATGAATTTGAGGATTTTCTTGCAATTCAAAGGATTTTTTGATGATTGTCAATGAATTTGAGGATTTTCTTAACAATTGATTTTCTATTGAGTACAGGAGGATTTTCTACATTTATCTGCCCTTTGGCGTGAGCAAAAAATGTCGTTTTTCATACAAATAGCTCTAAGCCGCTATACTAACTCGCCAACTAACGTAGTATAGTTTCATTGAAAGAAATATTTTGTACTGGAAATTTCCATGTTAAGGTCATATCTCCGGATGCAGTGGCCCGATTTTAATGAGAGAAAGGTCAATTTCAATCCCAATTTTACTTAGATTCCGAAAAATATGGTCTGGTCTTACGACCAGATTAAAAACCTAGCATACGAAAATTGTTTTTGAACTTTTTGATCGTATGGGCGTTACGGGCACATTGCTACCGAGCGCGCACCACCCTCCTCTCGTACAGTACCGAGTTAACTGAATTTCTTCCACTCCATGGGACATAGTGCCCGAACCAGTCAACCTATTTCCAAAAAAAGCCTCCCCTAGTTTTGTGAGATCGGAAACTTTACTTTGACACCAAAAGGAGCAATTTCCGTGTTAAGATATTTGTGAGAAAGTTTCACAGACCCTTGAAAATCCACAATTATCTGACATCGGAACTACTCTACCAATATTGCTTATCTTTGGGATTTATATTTCCACAATATTTCTGAAAAAAATGAGAAAGTTCCTAAAGTTCCTGCTATGACCTCAGAGTTTTATTGGTTCTGGGGTTCTAAAGTCAATATGCACGCAAAAAACGACAATTTGTCATGTTTATTCCTCTCCTATACAATTTCATTGCTCAGTAAAAATGAAATCTAATAGAAGCTAATGGAACTAAATTTGATTTCAGGAGGATATTGACTGCGTTTCCAATTCCGGTCGCCAAAATTCTATCTATGGAGCTAGTGGTTTCGGCTCCGTAACTCACACAACTCTATTGGAAAACCTTCAGGCAAGCTTAAAGCAGAGAGATGGCGAAAATCATCAATTGCAATGGGAACTGTCTCGTTTGCAGGCTGACCGTAACTTCCTAATGACCGAAGTGTCGAATCTTACATCACAATTAGAAACGGTTCGTTGATTCAGATTTATTTTTGAACAAAAATGTCATTTCTAAAATTTTGTTTTTTGTTTGTCTTTTAAAAGATTAAAGAAAAGTTCAATCAAAACGAAAATATTGCCATTGAATACAACGAACTACAACGCAAGTACGACGCTATTCTACAGATGTACGGCGAAAAAGTTGAGGAAACGCAAGAACTACAACTCGACTTGCTGGATGTGAAAGAGATGTACAAGGCACAAATTGATGAACTCCTCAAGCAGCAAAGAGAACGAGAGAAGGCAGCAAAAGCTTAGACCACCTGTTTTTTTGCTAATATTTTATTGTGAGTTACATGCAGCGTCTGGTGCTTTGATAAAATAAAGTTAGGATTGTTGGTCTTTGAGATATATTATGTGATCGCACGTAAAGCGTTTTAGTTTTTAGTTTTTATCAAATGTGGAACAGACAACACTATTTATTCACTGCTCTCCACGAAGCATATTTGTTATTTGTTTTAAAATTTTATGAAAAATTTTTTTCATTCTTTTCTAGTATTCGAACATGTGAACTATGAAAGTAAAAGCAAATTAAAAAGAAAAAAAAAAAACAAAAATTTGTTTCTTTTATTTATCACATCAACAAGGGGTCAGTGTCGATTTATACCATTCTGTTATGGTAGTTATATTTTTTTGGAGTTCATCTTCCGAATCGCCACGGATGGGAAACACTATGTCTTTTTTGTATGAGTCCATTGCTTCCTCTAAAATTGTTTGGAAGATTTCACATTCAATATTGGATTTAATTTTCTTTTCGTTGTAACCTCTGAAACAAAATCAAAACATTTATGAGAAATCTTATGATAAAGTTATTCTAGCTCTTGATTTTCTGAGTGTTCCGTCCACTTTATTGCCCGAGGAGCGCGATAATTCAGTTGGTTCTAACGTCGTAACACGAACTCGATGCTCTCTAATTGCACAATTGATTGCTTGATAAATTGACTGCAGCAGTCATTTATTGGACCCGTACGAGTCCCATACATTTGTAACTAGTAGGGGGGGTTGAGTAGAGGGAGCATCGATCATGGTTCTTAGATGCCAAATCAGCAAAAAAATTTTGTCCGTCCGTCCGTAGACACGATAACTCGAGTAAAACTTTTTTTTTATTAAAAATAGTTGTTCTACTAGTGATAGAACTCCCACGGAGGCCTCTGTGTGGATTCATTGTTCTAACTATTTTATATATCTACACGTTCATTACATTGCTAAATCTACCTGAACTCGCAATAAAGCTCAGTATGTGTTGTGGATGTAGCGATTTAATTAGGCTACACTATGACACTTTCACAAATCTGAAAATCCAAGCTGAGAGGATGGGTTTGATGATAAACGAATCTAAAACCAAGTACATGAAGACCGAGCCGAATCCGGTACCCAATCAACAAGGAGACACAATATGCATTGGAGAGTCGCTTGGAGCGCTGATACGGTCAGATGGTGATAATACACCTGAAATTCACAGACGTATCATGGCGGCAACCAGATGCAATTATGGTCTAATTAAACGTCTACGCTCAAAGTTAATATCGAAGTAAACGAAGTGCCATATTTACAAAAAACGTATCCGTCCAGTATTGATCTACGGATACGAATCTTGGGCGATAAAAAAAAGTGATGAACAGTTGCTCCTAACGTTTGAGCGCGAGGTACTCCGCACCATATTTGGAGCGATGCGCGAGGGGAAGAGGTGGCGACGGCGATATAACTTTGAATTGGAATGCGGTTTTGGCGAGCCGGATATAGAAAGGGAGCGGTCCAAAGGCTAAGGTGGGCAGGACATATAGCACGTATGGATAAAAACAGAGCCCCCTCACAATTATTCCGTAACGATCCAGAAGGGCGAAGAGGAGTTGGTCGCCCAAAACTTCGATGGATTGATGGCGTCGAACAAGATCTTCGCTCGGAATAAGAAACTGGCAATACGCGCAATACGACAGGCAGCGTTGGACCGGAATTCTCAAGCAGGCCAAGGCCCAGAACCCCTTGACTGTTCGTGCAGATGGAGATGTTTTCACCTCTCAATAATGGCCTAATCCCTGGAAAATGGCCGCTTCTAGAATTGGGAGTCTTATAAAAGTTGTGAAATCAGAAAAGGGTGACGCATTAAGCTTCCAACGCAAAGCGATTTTCTTCCATGCGTCACCCATTTCTGATTTCACAACTTTTGTAAGCAGACATGAAGACTTGCGTCACACCCCTACTGGAAGTGTTGTTTGTGCTATTCATTCCTATGGCAGTGCTATTCGAGATCTTCGCCTTGTTTTTAAAGGGGACACACTCTTGTGTCAAAATAAGGCTCAACAATAGTTGAGTCTTTAGTATCAGAGTTCGCAGTTTTTATTTGGATGATGGAACTGTGGCAGGGGAAAGTGTGTTGAAATACTTCGAAACTATCATAAGAGATAATGTGGAAGATTCGGCCTACAAATAAATCGTTCAAAATGCGAGATATGTTTCTTCTCACAAATTGACTCAGAGATTGTCAGCATATTTAATGAAATATCTCCATCTCCAGGTATAATAGTTGTGAACGAGTTGACACTTCTGGAAGCGCCAATTCATGTCTTCAATGAGAAACTGAATCACTTGAAAACACTGGTTAATAGGCTGGTGTACTTGGATAATTATCTGATAGCATACTATCTGCTAGAGGTAGGCGGGCCGCCCGAAACTCGACTAAAAACCCGACCCGAACCCGAATTAATTTGTCGAGTTTTAGAATTTTGTCGGGTTGGGTCGGGTCGGGTTTGAAGACTTCAAGTAACAAAACCCGAACCAACGCGTAAAAGTGAATTCACTGAATTATTTTCTCAAAATTGAGTCTAAAAAACATTTCAAATGAAATCTTTTTAAAAAATGTTCGGGTTCGGGTCAGGGTTTCTGGTTCTGTTCGGGCCAGGTTTGATTTCTTTATTTCGGATCAAGTTCGGTTCGGATTTGATTTTTTATTTTGATTCGGGCTCAGTTCGGGTGCCATTTCATCTCTTTGACTCTTTCAATATGATTTATATTCACATAAAACAAAACACATTCGTTCCCCAGGTGACATGATAGCGACAAAACTGGTTTTCTTACTACAAACATCACCGACCTGGAATCTTCCGGAAGTTGTAGAAAAAATGGACTAAATAATAGGACGACACTAGAAACACTAACGAATTCAACACTTGACCAGAATCAATGAACTTTGTCATCTCTACGTGGAGAGCTTGGAGTTCGGAAAATAACGAATTTGGCTTTTCCTGCTCTTTTTCTTCAATAAGTGGACTTTCTTCAATGATTGACGTTACCCGATTTACGTTAAAAAAAAGCGTTGGGCCCTAGTAGAGACTCAGTGTTAGGACACAGGCTGAGTCGAAGGGCTCATCAAAAATTTTCTTCCTTAAATTGTTGGGCATTCAAGTTTTACTAGAGTTATCTGATTCGTCATCTAAGGACCATGATCGATGCTTTACCTACTCCTCCCATCAAATCGACTGGTTAGACAATAGACTCTATTCGAAAAACTTCGTTCTTCGTTCGCGTCTAATCAAAAAACGAGTAAAGGAAATGAAAGCAACAGTTTTGGGACTTGCAAAATTTTTCCCCACCTTAAGTGACATTCGGATTCATCTGTTAAATATTGTTACCTCGCTGTAAGTCTGTCGAATAAGATGGAATTATCGCACTGCACCACATAAACGACATCGAACCATCGTTCTGGGAAAAAGTCGCACGAATGATAGTCAACAATTTTTCCTCCTTTTTCCATTATCGGTTCTAGATGGTCGAGTAGCTACAATAACAATATTTCTTCTCGTGTTTCCATTCATTCCAAAAACCTTTTTCCACTTACCTTGTCTTCATCCAAAACGGCACATTCATATTCGTCATCAAATTCTTCAACGAAATCGTTTTCCTTCGCAAAAGTTGAAATGTCCAGATGCTCAAATCCGAATCTTTTTGCAAGTTCTTTTGATAAAGTGGTTTTTCCAGTGCCTGGAGTACCTACGAACAAAATATTGGGTGACAACATTTGAAAACATAAGGACAGTGACTCAGTGTCGAATACAGTTCGAGATTTCTCGGGACTTGTTTCGTTTAATTTTGAAGTGCTCCCATTAAGATAGTAGCAAGAGTCACTTACCAGTAATTAGGATATTGGCGCGTTTCATTTTTTCTAATAAATTGTCGACAAAATCCAGCAATGCAACAATCTAAAACAATAACAAAAGCACGTTTGCGTCGAGAGTAAGAAATGAACTCATTTTTGACAAATTTGACAAACCTTGAAAAGAGAACGTTTAATTCTCGTTGTTCTAGTGCAGCCCGCAACAATTAAACGTCAAATTTAACAAAAGGTAAACATAACCAAAAAGTAAAGTTTTCAACTTCTTAAACAAAAAAAAGCTGAAACGAAGAGCAAACATCTCTTGCGCCCATCAGAAGAATTTTAGGAAATTGGTTGATATGTTTAGGACCGCCAATATCAGAGAGATCATAAGGTGTTTTCGCTTGAAGACAGTTAGTGGAACAACTGTCACCACCACCTTACAACCGAATAAAAGTTTTTGTAGTTGCAAATCAAAGGACAGTACCAAAAAACCGTTAGACTTTAGTGAATTAAAATTCGTTAGTAAAGTCCCATCCTCGCCTCATGTGTCACCGATAAATCTCGTCAAAGTCGATCGAATCAAAATTGACGAAGACACCATTCAGTTGCTAGAAAGATTGTCGCTGGTCAATTTGGACAGCAAGTGAGAAAATGTTTCCATTTTTTCTATATTTCAGCCGTAAAATTTCATTGTTTCCAGAGAGGCGATTAACACGCTTGAAGATTCCATAGAATTCGCAAGCAAAATTCTTCATATCGACACTACGAATGTTGAACCGCTCTACACTGTCCTGGAGTATCAGAATTTGTATTTGCGAAAAGATATTGTGAATGAGGGAAATTGCAGTGAGGCAATTTTAAGCAACGCAAAGGTTACGGAAGAGGGTTATTTCGTCGCGCCGCCTGGAAATATACCGTTTCAACAAACTGAGTCGATAGAAAAACGCAAGGAAAATAGGGATGATTAAACAACAGAAAAGTCTTCGACAAATAATCGAGATCTGCCAAAACGCCGGCTTCATCACCGGCAAAGTGCACAATAATTTGGTGAAGAATGTTCGCTTTTTACCATTTGGTTCAATATTAAGTGAGAACTTGTTAAGGGAATGGCAAAACGTTGACAGAAATGTAAATATTTATTTCCAACGCGACGGGTCCAGGCGACCAAACTCCGGCGATTCATTGAATTACTATCGGGATAGGGAACTTCAAACCAAAGTTGAATTCATTAAAAAGAATTTCCAATTCGAAATACCATTTGGTGTGACCGAAAATTTAGCCCAAGAGAGCACTGTCGATGCCGTTTGCGAAAGCGACATCAGCTTCGGAATTAAAGATAGCAATCTCTTGTCATGTACATACTTCATTGCGACAAATGAATGCAACGAAATGTTTTATAAGGTTCAACGTCAGCGAAAAATTTGGTGGATGAAATTCGCTGCCAATCCTGGACGATTCTTCATATCCGATTTGAAAACGGATTCAATCAACGACCAGGCCATGCAAACGGTTTCAGTGAAATCAAAATTTCATTTTGGAAACGTTGAACTGGAAAAATTGGAACTTATTCCGTACGGTTGCTTTTCGCCAAAGTTGAAGTTCCTTGACGAGATAAGGAAGGCCACGTCCGTTACGCCTAGTATCATAAGATCATCGATGGTTCTGGAAAACGGTACATTAGGTAAGTTTGTTTAAATTTCGCGCGAATATTTGAATGATAATGGGTAGATAGAAAGAATCGGCTCGACTGTATTTAGGCCACCAAAACAACAACTCGTGAAAACCTTGTTCCAATCCCATCCAATTTCATTTCCTTCCAATTTCCATAAAGTTTCATTTATTGATTGAATTTTTTCATTTGCCTTAACTACCATCAATTGACCATATTTACCCGACAGTTTCTCAATTTACCGCACAATTCACTCAATTTGCAAGATTTTTCACTTATTTTACACAGTTCATTTTAGTGGTTGTATTTAGTTGAGGAGGGACTGGGTAGTGGGCAATCGGTAGGTGGCGCTCGTGCTCCGTTTGGAAGTTATGGCGGGTTAAAGTTCGAAAATTTAACTATTTCGCACTTTAAAGAAGGACAATAAAAGAGTTGGTGAGGGTAAATGGAGGGTGGGAGTGAAAGGAGAACATATATACGATCTCAATTCCGCAAAATAGCTAAAGATTTATACAACGGTAGCTGTACGACGAAGGAGGTGTTTCCCAACAAGGATAAATTCGACTTAAAAACACTACAACACGTTAGTGAGGGGGGCTTGGAATCACACTTCGGGACTGGCAAAACGAGGGGTCTCCATTCACCTCATAATTATTAGCAGTTGTTTGCATAGGTATTAGGTAAAGTGCCAAATTCGCTTCTGTGGCGCCACCTGCCGGACACAAATTAAAGTCTAGACTATGGTGCCCCACTCCTTTTATTTAACCCTGCCACACTGTTGTCTTGCCATTTTTTAAAGCTTCGGGATATTTGACATTTCAAATTTTAACCCGCCATAGCTACCAAACGGACCGCGAACGCCACCTACCGATTGCATGTTCGTTCCTCACCCACTCTTCCCCCCACCCTCAACTGGATACTACCACTAAGCTAAAATTCTACCCAATTATTATATTAAACATATGCAAGGGACTCGTACGTATCAGAATAGATGTTGCAAAAAGAATCGAACGTATCTATTGCCTGAACTCTTAAGTATATGCAATTACGTCCTCACTAAATTGGACTGGAAATTGTCGGAAGGCCAATATTTTAAAACCCGTACGAAGCAACGGAGCAAAAACCTCTCCAAACCCTTAAAATAAACCCAAAATTAACCAAAATGAAAAAAATTTGAAAAAAAATGCACCAGGCCCGATCTTAGATCCATAATACTTCCATGAAAAAAGTTCACCACCAAATATCGTACAGGGTCGCGTAGCCTGAGTTGGTCCCACGCTGAGGACTCTACAGCCCGAACCACTCAACATACTTTCACTAATTTAATTTTCGTGATTTACTGATGTCCATGTCTTTCATAAAAAACCTTGAAGCGTTTTTACAACTTTTTCGACCGTAACTTCGAAAGTTTTCGTTCGATTTTGCCTAAATTCAATCTCTTTATCAATTTTGTTTTTATCGTTCAGGAAAATTTTTTTTTGAAAAGCGGATAAGATTTACCCGATTTATCTAGAAAAAAAACGTTGCGCCCTAGTAGAGATTGAGTTTTAAGGCTCTGGCTGTGTCCAAAGGCTCAAAATTAAAACATATTTCTTCCATAAAATGTCAGGCATGCCCAGGCCTTTCAAATAAAAAACATGTGAAGGGACCCGTACGTATCAGAATAGATGTAACAAACAGAGTTGATGTTACAAAAAGACTCGAACGTACTTAAGTAAATATTGCATTAACTCTTAACTATATGAAATTACGTCCACATTAAATTGTATTGGAAATTGCCGAGAGGGCAATATTGAAAAACCCGTCCGAAGAAGCGATGTAAAAAAAGCCTGCCGGAAGTACAAAATTGACCCCCAAAAATGTTCTCCTCAATTTTCTCTAAAACGTAGCGAAAAACCACTGCGGACATATACTTCCATAGACAAAAATGTTTCCCTCAATTTGCTCTGCAACATAACAGAAAAAATATTTTTTGATTAGGGCCGACCTTAGGACCGACCTAGGGTCTACAGGAGAGGCTTTGGACAAATACGTACATAGACAAAAATATGTCCCTCCCTTTTCTCTACAAATTGATGAAAAACCATTTTTTGTCTAGGGAAAGACCTTAGGTCCGACCTAGGGCCATAAGGAAATGCCTCGGACACATTTTTTCACATACAAAAAGTTTCCCTCAATTTGCTTTGCAACATAGCAAAAAAAAATTTTTTTGCTAGGGCCATCCTTAGAATCGATGTGAGGCCTACTTCATCCGTATCCGTAAACAGCCCTAAAGAAAGGATTCTATGACCAGTAGGGACTTTACATTCTACTACAGTTGCAAGCCCAACGACATTCTAAGAAAATACGGAACGGGTTTTCACGGCATAGCTGGAAACGCAGTGATGGATTTCAATCCTGTTGATGAGCGATTGTGCTCTCTACGAGTAAGAGGTGAATTTTTCAACTGCACCCTTATTAACGTCTACGCACCCATGGAGGAAAAGGATAATGAGACGAAAGAGCTATTTTTCGAGAAACTGGTGGAAATATACGATAGAGGACCGAAACGCGGCATTAAAATTGTGCTTGGAGAACTTGAACGACAATGGAATGCGGCATCAAGAAATATGCTTGCTAATATGGTTTCGAACATAAAAACATCCACAAAGCGACATGGGTATCACCTGATGGACAAACCAAAAAACATATGCAGGGGACCCGTACGTATCAGAATAGTTGTGGCTAACAGAATAAATGTTGCAAAAACAATCGAACGTATCAAAGTAAATGTTGCTTTAACTCTGAAGTGTATGAAATTACGTTCAAATTAAATTGCATTGGAAATTGCCAAGAGGGCAATATTGAAAAGCCCGTCCGAAGAAACGGTGTAAAAAATCCTCCCAAAAGTATAAAATTGACCCTGAAATAGACAAAAATGTTCATCTAATTTTTTCTACAACATAGGAAAAAACCATTTTTTTGTCGGCCGACCTTACGACCGACCTAGGGTCTTCAGGAGAGGCCTCGGACAAATACTTACATAAACAAAAAGATTTCCCTCCATTTTCTCTACAACTTAGTGAAAAACCATTTTTTGTATAGGGCAGACCTTAGGACCGACCTAGGGCCATCAGGAAATGCCTCGGACACATACTTCTATAGACAAAAGTGTTTCCCTCGATATGCTCTGCAACATAGCAAAAACAAATTTTTTTTTGTTTAGGGCCGATCTTAGAACAGACCTGAGGCCCACTTCAGCCCTAAGCACAGGCACCGGGTCAAAATTTGTTTTCGAATATAACTCGGTACTCGATTACCTTTCAAATAGAAAAAGAATCAACAAAATCAACATAAGGATTTATCCAATTTATGCAAGCGAACACTTTGGGCCCTAGTAGAAACTCAGTTTTAGGGTCCTGACTGAGTCCAAGGGTTTCTAATCAAGAAATTTTCTCCCATAAAACGGAAGACAGTCCTAGACCTTTCGATCAAACAAAATTTGAAAATCAGAAGAGATTTACTCGAGTTATGCACAAAAACATGTATGGCCCTAGCATAGACTCGGTTTTAGTGCCCTAGCTAAGTCCAAGCACTCAAATCCAAAAAAGTTTCTTCAATAAATTGTCGGCCATGCCCAGACCTTTCAAACAAAAAAAAAGTTTATGACAATCGGAAAAGATTTACTCGAGTTATGTACAAAAAACACGTACGGCCCTAGCATAGACTCGGTTTTAGTACCCTAGCTAAGTCCAGGGACTCAAATTTGAAAAAGTTTCTTCCATAAATTGTCAGCCATGCTCAGTTCTTTCAAACAAAAAAATATCTATGAGAATCGGAAAAGATTTACTTGAGTTATGCACAAAAGACCAAAAACCACTTAAACGGCTCTATCTCGGCGGCCCTTGAGCCGACAGTGCCCCGATTCAATCCCATAAAAGATTTTTCGATTACCTTTCAGGGAATTTTTTTTTTTTGAAAATCGGTTAGGTTTTATTCAAGTTATCTTGTTGACTGACGGACGGACGGACGGACATTTTTTTTATTGCTGATTCGTCACCTAAGGACCATGATCGATGCTCCCTCCTACTCCCCGGTCGAAATTAGGGTGGTTACAAACGTCGTGGTAAACGCATAAGACCCCTTTTCGAAGAACTTCGTTCTTGGTACGGGTCTAACCAGATTGATCACTTTTTGATGGATGGGCGTCACTGTTCAAATGTATTGGATGTCAGAAGCTGTAGAGGACCAAATGTTGACTCCAACCACTACTTGGTGAAAGTTGTTGTTAAGTCTCACATATCGGTCCAACACAACCGACAACAGGCATTGAAAAGTGGGACGTTGAAAAACTTCAGAACGCAGACATGAAACAAAAATACGTGGATATTTTGGAGAGAAAAATTATGGAAAAAATGGTCAGCTAACAACACAGCATAGACGATACATGGAATCAAATTAGACGGAATGCAGAGAGCGCCGCAGCGGAGACGTAGGGAAGAGAACGGGAAATAAAAGGAATAACTGGTTTGACGGTCAATGCCGGCGAGCTCTGGAGAACAAAACGCAGCTCGACTGAAAACTCCAAGTCGAGAAATTTCGCTCGAAAACTGTTCCTAAACAAAAAGTGGCTGCAATATAGGAACATTTTGATCGAAATTCAAAAGTTTGGCAATAGGAAGGAAACTCGGAACTTCTATCGCAAAATAAACGAATCCAAAAATGGTTACAGTCAGCAACCCTTGCTGTGTAAGGACAAGAATGGATTGGTCTTAGCAGATGAGGAAAGGTGCATTGCGAGCTGGGCTGAGTACTTCAAAGAACTGCTTAATCCGAACACACCGTTCATCCAAAACGAAGAAAACAACGAATTGCCATTTCATACTGCGCAACCATATATAGAAGAACCAACGAGGCAATTAGTTGAAGCTGAAATTTCGAGTCTCAGAAATTTCAAAGCCCCGGGGACTGACAACCTACCCGGAATAATTTTCAAGAACAGCGGTAACGCGCTATGTATGGAGATGCACGAGCTTATCACGAGTATGTGGAATGTCGAGGAGTTACTGGAGGAGTGGAAGACCAGCATACTTTATACAAAAAAGGAGACAAATTAGAGTGTGGCAATTTTCGATGAATCGCTCTACTGAATATTGCTTACAAGATATTTGCAAATATTCTTTACCAGCGGTCTTCATCCATACATGGAAAACTCTTTAGGTGAATACCAAGGTGGTTTTCGTGTAAGTCGTTCAACATCGGACCATCTGTTTATTATCAGACAGATCTTGGAGAAGTGCAAGGAGTACAACATTGAAACACACCATTTGTTCGTCGACTTCAAGGCAGCCTATGACAGTGTTAGAAGAAGAAAGCTATGAAGAGTAATGGTGGAATTTGGAATCCCTAACAAACTGATCTCGCTAACCAAGTTAACACTGAACGGAGCTAATAGCCGAGTAAGGATCCGTAACCAACTGTAAGAGATTTTCGACATAGAGGAAGGCCTACGTCAGGGAGATCCTCTCGCGACGCTGGTTTTTAACCTGACCCTTGAAGCAGCTGTGCGCACCATGAACACAGATTCCAGCGGCACCATTTTCACCAAGTCCATTCAGTTGCTAGGTTTCGCAAACGACCTGGACATACTCGGACGAAATATGGAAGTTGTTAAAGACAAGTTAATGACGCGACGCAAAAACGGAATATATGATCACCTCGCCTTCGAATCGACATCAGGAAAAAACCGTAACGATCGTTTACCTTGGATCGGAGCTGAACACTAATAACGACATCGCGGACGAAATTACGAGAAGAGTAATTCTGGGCGACCGGAGTTATTACGGCCTTCTAAAAATCTTAAAGTCCAAGTCAGTAAGCCGAAATTCAAAATGCGTAATATACAAATCTGTGATCACACCGAAGGCTACGTATGATTCGAAGTCGTGATGCTTGACACAAAGAGACGAACAATCGCTGCACACGTTCGAAAGAAAAGTAGTGCGGACAATATTTGGAGCAGTCTTTGAACAAAGATGGCGCAGACGATTCAATCATGAGCTTAGTCAGCTTTGTGGAGAGCCGGACATAATCAGAACTACCAAAATAAACCGGCTACGTTGGCTCGGTCAAGTACAACGAATGGAACATCGTCGTATTCTGAAAAAAATCCTCAAGACCAGTAAAGAGAGGTGCAGGGCGTCCAAAATCCAGATGCCGACTTAAAAACTCTGGGAATATCCATCTGGGAGACGTTAGCTGCGGATAGGCCCGGTTGTAGAAGGCCAAGACCCTTAAAGGGTTAAGTAAAGTTTGAAGGCATATTGGTTTGTGCACATAATTTTCTCATTGCACACTTTTCTTACAACCACTCATTTAAATAATAATAATAATGTTTATTCAGTTGTATACAAAAGCTGCCTTATTTGCATATACAATGGTGGAAATTTTACTTATATCTATGCAAATAAAATATCACAATAAAAAAAAGAAAACACATCATAATGTAGAAGTTGAAATTAATCACTAACTAAATAAAAAAAAAATATGCAAGGGACCCGTACGTATCAGAATAGATGTGACAAACAGAATAGATGTTGCAAACAGACTCGAACGTATTTAAGTCAATATTGCCTTAACTCTTAAGGGTGTGAAATTACGTTCACATTAAATTGTATTGGAAAATGCCGAGAGGGCAATATTGACAAACCCATCCGAAGATACGGCGTAAAAAAGGCCTTCCGAAAGTACAAAATTGACCCCCAAATAGACAAAAATCTTCATGTCAATTTTTTCTCCAACATAGCAAAAAACCATTTTTTGTATAGGGCAGACCTTAGGACCGATCTAGGGCCATAATGATATGCCTCGGACACATACTTCTATAGACAAAAATGTTTCCCTCAATTTGTTCTACAACATAAGACCGGCTATGAGGCATACTTCAGCCCTAAGCACAGGCAACGGGTCCAAATTTGTTTTTGAATATAATTCGGTACTCGATTACCTTTCAAATAGAAAAAGAATCAAGAAAATCAGTTCCAATTTATGTAAGCGAACACGTTGGGCTCTAGTGGAAACTCAGTTTTAAGGTCCTGGCTGAGTCCAAGGGTCTCTCATCATCATCATCATCAAACTTTATAGACCGTTAGTACCTTCCGGTGTGAGGTCTTTCTGCCGCAACCCCAGATTGGTGAACTATCGTCCTCCATGCCCTC
>CM055406.1:95229139-95258817 GCA_029228625.1 Pseudolycoriella hygida
TCAAACTTTTAGGTAAATTAAAGTTTTTAGGAAAATTCAAATTTAAAAATTTATTTAATCTTTGAAAAAAAAAATTAATTTGTCGAGAATTCAGATAAATCCAAAATTTAAATCAGAAAACGTTTCAATTTTGATTGTATTTCATTCACATTCCGACACAAAATTCTGAGCCAGCTGGTTACTAGCTGAGGCACTCACACATACAAACTTAGATGAATTCATAATTTCAAATTAATAAGATTGGTATTGAGGGATTTTTTTGAAAACCCGTCTGCCGAAATCGGATGCATCTTCCAGCGAATTTTTTTACAAGTGATTAGATAGGTATTGGTTCCTAGAAGCCAAAAAAATATTTCAAAAATTCATCGATGCTTGTGTGACTATTGGGAGGTGTTCGAAAACCGAAAACATGCACTTTTCCTACAAAAATCTCTCCTGGTACACGAAATGTATACAAGGTCGTGTGGGGTGTCATTGGAAAGGTAATTACGTACTTTCGGGTCAAATAGAGTCTTGCTGGGTTTAAGGGGCCATTCAAGTAGTATGTACGCTCAAAAAGTCAGATTTTTGACCCCCAACCCCTTATCATACGCTTTTGCACGCTTTTCTGACCCCCCCTTAAGTACGCACGAAATTTGAATTTATGTAAATTTTCTACTGAAGACAGCCTAATTTGTGTGATACATTCTTATTACACTATAGCAGGGTAGGTTCGTGAAACGGGAGTAGATACTTTTCGAAGCACACAACTTTATTACGCATTTCAGTCATTACAGGAAGAGAATCACAAGCTTGTGCATCTTTCTTATTTCTCTTTTGGCTTTTTTTGATGCCCCTCCCCCCTGAGCACGCTTTTCGAAAGACCCCCCCCCTCCCTAAAGTGTTCACGAAATTTATACTCACAATTCACACCATATACGTTTTCAGAGCGAAAACTGCAAAAAAATTTCTATAGAATACGCATTGGGAGAAAATATAAACGCCAGTACCTAAACAAAAGATTTGTTTTAAATCGGCTGCTCTCTGAATAGCCTGGATTAGATTGGAAATAGTGCACTACCACCAGTTGAAAGTCTTCTGCATCTCCAAACGAACCTATCCGCAGCTAACGTCTCCCAGCTACTTTCGTCAACCGATTCGGGATTGGCATAGTACATGCTGCTTCACATGTTTCGATGTGTTGTGGTTAACCTTTTAAAATTTCACATAGTCGACGACACGTTGGAAAATCTCATTAGTGCCCATTAAAAGTATGGAGATGAGAAAAATGACGAGTGTAAGTATATTATTGACACAATTAAAGAAATGGACAGTATTCTAGGACCATAACTTTCCAAGAACCTCATTTTTGGCTTAGAATTCAACCCGAATTCGAAGAATGGCTATGTTAATGCTTTTTTCACTTTACTTGTATCATCCCATCTTGTCCCTTTGCTAATTAAAAGGAAAATAAACCTAAACAGATCAAATATCACAAGAGTGCGCACGTTTTCGGATTATACCCCCCTCCCCCTCGCACGCCCTCCCCCCACCCCCTTAGATGCGGGAGCACTATTTGAATGGCCCCTTATCTCTTTTTACACGCATTCGCTTGCGTTTTGTGCATGTAAAACTTGGTTTTTCGGTGAAACGACCTAAAACGAAACGTTGCACAATATTGACTATAACTATAGAGGACGAGTTTCCAAGGACTTTCTTTGAGTTTAAAGAAAGCTAGACCAGAGCGCGTACTCCTTAGGCTTAGCCCCCCAACCCCCTATGCACGCTTCCGTACGCTTTTCATAGATGCCCCCACCCCCTAGTGAGTACATACTACTTGAATGGCCCCTAAAATTCATCCACACTGAGATACGGAATGTTGAAAATAGGGGTAAAAACTTGTGTATTTCGACTAACTTCCTGGTTGCTGTTGGTCGTAGCTTTCCAATAACACCAAACTTATATGGATCTGCTTTTGAAGTGTAAATTTGAGACCAAATTCTTCTACTAGAATAATTCCGTACAATGAAGATTTTACTGCTAAGAAAAGAAGATATAAACAAAAACTTGGATCAAAGATGGTAGAAAATTTGTGAGAAGAAAGGTTCGAAGAGAAAGGTTTATTGGTAGATCAAAATGAAGCACCTCTTCACCAAATTAGCAAGAAAACTCTGTGTCTGGGCGATGTCGAACTTGAAATAAAAGTAATGAAAGGTCAAACGCAAAAGGGTTAAAAACCAGACAATAATGTACTAAAAACTGCGATGATCCAGGCACAATGGGAAAAGCTGACATGATATTCTTATACATGCTAATAGTAATGTCACTTCGGACAGTTGTAATGCCCTTAAAAGTATAATCATGGTTTCTAGGGAGCCTGACAGATGGCGCTTTGAGCAGAATGTTCGTATGAGGTGTGTTTTGTATAAATTGATTCATGCTTCGGATAGAGTATCCGTTGGACGCAAGACTCACCTTACTGGAGAGTTCAGATCGAATATGTCCATTTACGATCTTGAAAAGGTATAATTCATCTGTTATGAGCCTCATACTTGCTGGCGTTCTCATGTTCAAAGCAATCAGCATAGATGTTCATATGATATGTAAATGTATAGAATTTGAGTGTAGTCCACTGTAGTTCCACTCACTCAATATGAAAAATATACCATTTTGCTCGAGTTACCAGCAAGTTCGTGATGGTAACGCAGGGTAGAATGTGTTGTTAGAAGGGAACGCTATGTTTTTTCTCAAAATTTATTATGGATAGTGTATTAAGAGTGAATGAAACGAAAATAACGTTCACTCTTAACGTACCTGAAATTGGCCATTAAGGCTCATAACTTGCGCGTATGAGTCTACGTAAGAGGTCCTTGTTCCCAATTTTATTCATTTGCAATTACGAGTTTATCTAAGTTTGTTTGTGGGAGTACTTCAGCTGGTAACCAGGTGGTTCCAAGTCGAAAATTTGAATTTAGCGATTGTAAATAAGCAAAACAAGTCAGATGTGACATTTTAAGAAGCGTAAAATAGACAAAAAGGAGACCGACGATGGAGAAAGAAAAGAAGTCGAAAAATAAGTAAACTAAGTTTGACGTCACGAGGAGGTAAGTACGACGCATTTGTCTTTGATATCTACGACCTATTCCATCCCCAAGGTTTCATAGGTTCTAGGGTTCTGCGTGATGACATTTCAACCTTTATGTTTAATATTTCAAAAATTTTACCCATGCCACGTATACACCATTTTGCATTCGGATGAGCAAAAAGCCTGTTTTCGAACGTGAACACTTGCAATCGGATAAAAGGTCGAGAAATAATTAACTATTTAGCAGTTTTTAACACATTTTTGTTTCGTGAGTAGAGGATTGTGTATTATTGAATGGATCGCAAGAGCTTATTTACCTATAATGCCTTCCACCACCTAGCAAGCTGTACAATCGTAATGTCAGATTACAGTCGCCAAAAATGCGATTATAATGATCAGAGGCCGAAGAAAACCTCTAAAACTTTATTATTGTGATAATTCTTCTACGTTGATTAAATTATTCAGAATAGAAAAATTATTCCCAGTCGAAAAATGATTACAAACCGCGCACATGGGAATATTCTTACTTGACCCTCCCTTTACGGCCAGAGACGCTTTTCCAAGGACTTTACTTTCAAGAAAGAACATGCAAAATTGAACAAACGTATACTTTGTACATATCTGATCTTTTCGATGTAGAAAATTCTCTTCTTACTTTCAAAGTCATCTATTTTTTGTGCGATATGTATTTTTTGTGCACATGAGGTACTTTCTGTGATAATAAAAATTAAAACGGGAACACCCTTGACCCGTTTTTGCGTAGGCTGTCGCCCCTAAACTCCAATTAAGTTTAAGGTCTGCTACATGTTGCTGTGACATCCGGTTCCTAGATAAAACAAGACTGCACGAGATGTAATTTTGATGCCATCAAGAAGTGTGTCATCGTCCATTGAATGTGTATGGGAAAGTACATGGAGCGTTACACTTTTTCCCATTTTTTCTCGATTCACTAAAAATGATGTACACTTTCTGTATATGTAGTGCAATTTCACACAATGTGCACTGAAATAATTTGTTTGAGGAAGTATGTGCAAGAGCCTTTTTAATCCCCAGGGGCACTTACCACACCCAACAATTTGTTTCATTAAGCTACATAAACGTACCCTTGAACCCTTTGATCTTGTGCATGGTAGACGACACAAACTGTGCAATCCACTTTTTCGACATGGTTCTTGAGTTTTGGTAAATTCTTTTTAAAACGAAAATCAAATCGTTGCATTTAAATAACAGAAACTGTTTTTAGATGATTTTATAATTTTGTAAAATCCACGGTCCAAGGCTGCTGCACTATAGACCAAAATGCGGCATCGCTGGCGCTGTATGGTATAGCGATAGCGCAGCTTTTTCTAAATCCTGCGCTATTTCTATGTAGAGAAATTACTCAGTTTGCAAGTTTAACTCACTCAATATTTGACTCTTTTATTGAATGCTTACGATTTCATAAGATCTTCAAAGAATATAACCGAAATACTTTAATACTGCCTAAAAGAAAGTGTTTTTGCTCGCTTCAGGCCCACAACTTGATTCTTTGTAGTTCGCTATAGAGGCCTACAAAACACAATTCCTCAGGCAGGGTGTCTTCGAAGTTGTTGCTTTTTTTCCGTCGAAAAGAAATCTATCACCCTAAAACCTTATTATATCGACCAGTCATAGATCGGCCTATTTAAACATCAAATAAAGTTTCAGAGTTTCTTCGTACACAAAATGCTAATTGATTGAAACGAATGTCCTCACAATAGAAGCTATTGGCTCTCTAGTAGCATTTGTCATAAAGCGCACAAACTTTTGCCTGCACCTCCATACACAAGACGATTTTAGTGAAAAAGTCGTAAATTTGTCTACTATTCCAGTCTCACTGTACTCGTTACACCAAATTTTACTTTCGTTCGTAAATAATGCTGCATAACATTCAAGCTCCAGTTGATATCCTTGATCAGTTTTTATTTTCACACGTCTCGAGTATTTTGAGGACTTAATTTTTTCCGGGCTACACAAAAGCACATTCGTAGAACAGAAATTTGACAAAAATTAGGTCAGATATTTTCAAAAATTTCAAACGCTTTGCGAATAGCGCAAAAAATAGCACGCTAGTGGGTTGATAGAGGTTGGTTATCGCAAGGCGAAAAAGGAAAATTTTACTATACGCCTGGTATGTAAGTTAAGCACACTATGTGTATTGTTAATGTCTCATTCGTTAGTATGCCTATGAGACGTAAGTTTTTTGCCACCAGTGGCACCGACTTTTATTTTCTCCATGGGGGCAAATTTAAATCAGTGACATACAGGAAGTAGCTAGTGACAAATAGAGCTTTTTCTGCACTCCCAGTAACATTAGTTACTACAATACTTCAACCTTAAGGGATACTACATAAATTACCTAACGCTTTTTTCATCGCTGCCATTAATTGTTATATCTCAACAAATAAACATTTTTTCAAGCCGAAAGTTTCCTCTATCGCCCCACTTAGAAGGTATTAGGAGGATTGCCATACATCCTCTTTTTTCGGTATTATTCCTCTTACAAAAGTTCTAAGAATATCACTTTTTTCATAAACTTCTAACTTTTTAGCAAATCTTACCAGTTATGGTCAAATTTTCGCAAAAATTCTCGCAATTTCTATAGATAATTCTGACAAATAAGCCTAACTTCAAGTGTTTTGTCACCAATAGCATACTCTTTGATCCTTGTGCTAGAATTTCTTGTTTCTGTTACTCACTTCGTCAATCAGAGTCGTAGCCAGACCGCTTCGACCGTTCAATTTTTTTTAATCATGAAAAAGTGTATGCGAGAAAAGTTTTTGAATTTTTATTGCTAAGAGTGAATAGTTACAAACCTAAATAGAAATTGTGAGCGAGCCAACGGAATTTCGTCAATTGTGCGATTTTGAAGGAATTTCTTTTTAAGCTAAGATTCCCACAAATTCGAGCGGGTTTTAAATTAATAGAGAAAATGAACGGTTTTATTTCTCGAATCAAGTTTCCCTGTAAACGAATCTAGCACAGCAGGCAGACATTTTTGAGTGCCTTTCCTTGTTCTCTAAGTAAATTGAAATATTGAAATTTAGGGCCCAAAGAGTCCTACTTAAATCGGGCTTCCTTAAGAAGTATACACTCACGGAAATATATTTTTGCATTAATAGAATTTTGTTATTTTGTACTTCCGCGCAGCTTTTTAACACTGAAAAAACTTGCGCAGAAGTACAAAATTCTATTTGATGCAAAAATATATTTCCGTAAGTGTAGTTTTTCGTTTTATTTAAAATTTTTTGACGCAAGTGTACTTGAAGAAGAAAGGAAATTGAAGACTTTTCGAAATATTGATCCATAAGAGCACATAAATACTCAATTTTAATAATTGATGATATCAAATCCTTAATGAGGTGTGTACACTGCGCAAGTATTTTCTTAGACGCTTTCACGAAAGTAAACAAAACATTTGAAAATTTGAAAGACCCATTCGGGCCTTTGCCCGACTTAGTCAAAAGGCCCGTCGGGAATCTTCCGAATTTACAGTGTGGCCGGTCCCAGCCTGATGATTCCTCAGGATTTTTTAGAATGCTACAGATTTTTTACTTATTTACAGCTTTTTTGAGGATTTTCTTCGAATTTGAAGATATTCTGATGAAATACGATTTTCTAGTTTATCTGCTCTGCGACATTTTGGCATTAAGACCTCAACAAAAAGAATTTGTATTCATTGGTTACTTACAGAGCGCAACTCATTTTTTAGGAAACTTTCAACAAATTTAGGGAAATTCGAGAAATCGAAAAAATTGTACATTGCGCTTTTTTTTACAAATAGAGGTGTTCAGGTATTCAAACTCAAAATGATACTAATGTACTAATTTGTTCAAGTTTAGATTTATACTTTTTATTATTTTCTTCAAAGCTTCTGGGGGGCGGAAGAAATTCTTGGGGAGGCTGCGCCCCCCGTAACAACGGCCCTGTCCTCACTGTAGCTTAATACTTGATTTTCATGAACTTTTGGTTACTCTACCAATGAAAAGTCCAAGGTTTGGAACAGGTCAGGTCAACCTGTGACCTGACCTGAAAAACCTGAAACCTGAGTCGACCTGAACTTGATTTCGTAAGCTGTGACCTGACCTGATCTGACCTGAACCTGTTTTCACCTGACCTGAAAAAACCTGACGAATTTACGAATTTACTTTGCTACTTTATTATTTATGTAATGTCAACTATTTCTTATCTCCATCTCCATCAACATTATGTACTGATGTACACAGCCTACACTCACCAATAGTGTCCACTAAAGAATAATACTAATTTTATAGTAAGTATAGGAATGGCTCGTTTTGAATCGAACTGACTCAAAAAAAATTTCACCTGAATTTTCAGTTCAAGTTAGGGTCGAAAAAAGTTAGCTTCAATCTGACCTTAAAAAATTAGGACAACATAATATTTATGGGTAAGGTTAGGTTAAATTTTGCTTCGGCAACAAGCTCTAAGAACAACAAATTCACCAGACAAACCATTCAGGTCTTAGGTTCCGTTCAGCCTTGACCCAAATTTGACCAAAGTCCCAGGTTGACCCTTAATATGTATAAAGTTTCATGTTGACCTACAACTGAAATCGATACACAGGTCAACCTGATTTATTCAGGTTGAACTTTTCGCGACTCAAACGTGAACTGGAAATTCAGGTCAAATATTTTTTGAGTTACAATGAAGAAATTTATAATTTGCACATTCTACATATTCACACATTTTATCACTTTCAGCTGTTTTGTCATTGTCATAACAGTAGCGAAACATCTAAAAAAGAGAAAAATAGGAAAAGAGATAAATGAGAAAATTATAAATGTCTTCATTGTAGATCGACCCGGCGGCGACTGATCCAAATTTCTCTAATGGAGGAATTCAGATCATCAGGTCAGGTCAGGTTAAGTTCAGGTCATTTAAAAAAAACCTGGCCTTACCTGAATTTTTCAGGTCAGACGACTTCAGGTTCAGGTCAGGTCAAACCAACCGTAATTTGCATAAGAGACTTAGCTTCCGACGACGGAGTTATGCGTATTTTAAATGGAAACTCGGAAATATAATTTTGGAGCTAAATTTCTTATGCAAATTACGGCAGAAAACAGGTATTTTAATCAATACGAAAAAGGACCCTGTGTCAAAGTTGGCTTGCGTAATTTATGCATCGTTGGTAATGATCGTACGAAAGAAATCAAGAAACATTTTTGAAAGTAACGAATACGTGTAATAATAGATCAGTATGCGTTTTTCAAACTCCCCTCCCCTTTTAGATTTTATCAGTTTGGGACGATCGCTTTCTCGATCTGGAACACAGATCGAGAGTTCAGCCACTCTCGAAGGGTGGACGACATAGTCGCCGAGTGTCCTGTGCCTCAGCTGAAGGAATTTAGGGCATTCGCATATAAGGTGAAAACCCGTTTCCTCTTGCAAGCCACAGGAGCACTCCGGATCACCTAGAATCTTCATTTTCGTTAGGTGCTTGTTGAGTCCGCTCCCAAGATCCTCCTCATTCGGTCCCGGCTTATCTACAGGAGCTCTTTTGTCCATCTCTCGTTCGGAGTGGGGAGTAGGGTAGGTCGATTTTCAGACTTTTTTCCGGCAAGTGGGGCCTTGGTGCCACAATTTCTTATCCCCATAGAATCTCATTGGTAAGGTCGAAAAATTTTTTTCGTGAAAAATAAGCTTGCGGGGCCTTTTCTAGTGAAAATTTCCGACTTTTCCGACATTGCCCTATTCAAACCTTCGCCAAGTCCACGAAAAGAAGCTGATCATCATGGTTTTTATTTTTGTCAGATTCTGCACTCTGTTGTGCACTAAATTGAATTTGTGAACAATTGAAAAAAGTTTGATGAGTATTTTTGTGATGGCTTCAAACTTACCAGATGGTCACTTTTTGGAACATTTCTAACTTTTCATGAGCTGGCGTTATACGAAAAAATCGCTCAATATTTTTTTTCTTGCTGATATGATAGATACATTAGTAGTGAACACAGGAAAAAGGAAACCGTTGAAAAGGAGCGACTATTGTGACGGCAGTGAGAGGTAACGTAAAGGTATGAGAGAACACGAATTGTTGATATTTCAAATTCTGCAGCTTGTATTAGGCAACAAAGTATTCATACGTGTAAAAAACGACAATATATGGTTTGAGGCTAGGCTGTGTGTGCCCTTGCTGTCACATTGTACGTGCCTCAAAAATTCTAGATCTACGAAGAAGAAAACTTGATCCGATTTAGTTGGCTTTGAAAAACAACTGCCCAAAGAAGGACGTTTGCCGATATTACCTATGGCTAAATTCGAATTGTAGTTCGATGATTGTGAAAGATGTCATGGAAATATGGCAAACAACAGGCATTTCGACAGTAACGCCGCGAATTGTACGGAAGCAGCTACAATAATCTCATCACAAATTCCTCACTGAAAATAAATGATAAATCTTTTCGAAGGTTTGAATAGGGCAATGTCGGAAAAGTCGCAAATTTTCACTAGAAAAGCAAGCTTATTTTTCACGATTTATTTATTTTCGAGTTTACCAATGAGATTCTATGGGGATAAGAAATTGTGGCACCAAGGTCCCACTTGCCGGAAAAAAAGTCCGAAAATAGACTTACCCTAGTGGGGAGTAAGCACTTGGTGTGCACTCCATCTTCATACGCTGTCCAGCTCTTACCGTGTTCCGCCTTCACCCAATCCTTTATCACTTTCGTATAAAGTGAGTTCGTGACAGGGATGCGTGGCTAGCTCATCAACTTTCTCATTGTCATCCACTACTGAATGTCCGGACACCCAAACCAGTTTGACCCGGTTCTTCAGCCCTATATGATATTCCTTGTATTCTTTCACCAACTTGGAAGTCACAACGGGTGATATCAGCGTCTTTATCGCTGCCTCACTATCCGTGCATACTACCCCCTTAATAGCGTACGCACTCTGTGAGTGAACACAAAAAAGCTTACGTGTTGAGATATGACCTATTTATTTGATGGCAACACCGAAAAAAGCGTTACGTAATGTATGGACGACTCCTAATAAGAAAAGTGTGATCGCAGTAGATGAAACGTGAGTGAAGCTGACACATTTTTTTCGAAATTGGACTAATCTGAAGAATGAAGGTGCCTAACAAATCGTTTTTATTGTATCACCTTTGCAGCTTGCAGCTATGACTATATTGTAAACATAGTAAACTAGGCAATAGAATTAGAGTGCTCGCAAATACAGACCTCAAGTCTCAAGCGCATGTGGATGAAGTTTACCATTTATTTAATTTGTAATGTTTCTTCTTTCTGCCATGGGGGGTGCTCGCTCCCTTGATACCTATTATCAGCGCCGCTGTATGCCATACTTTTCAAATTTTCATTTTCATCATACATCCTGCATATATTGTAAACCGCTTATATGTAAGACGTAAGTGCACATGTGTCATTTACACTAACACCGGAAATGTGTTGTACCAATGCTTCAGAAATGGTTCATACAAAATACAATATATGACTCACATTCTATCGGTATTCCTACTTTGTAAATTATGTAAACACTATAGAAATTAAGTGAACAAAATGAATTTTTGTTAACTTAAGGGATCCATTATATTGAGTGCGACGCGAATCGCATCGCGCAAGGTTTGTGTGAAAGCTCAACTTGACAAAAAAAATGTTTGTTCTGTCAAGTTGAGCTTTCGCATCGCGCTGAATATAATAACCCCTTCAGTGTGGAAAAATTACCAGTTTGCATTGAAAACAATGGTAACGCAAGCAGTTTATTGAAAATTAAAAAGTAGATGTGGCCAATTTCATTGGTATGTAAGGAGGGAACGTTATTTTCATTTCATTCACTCTTAGTACACTATCCATAATAAACTAGGATAAAAAACAACGTTACTTTTCAACAACACATTCTACCCTGCGTTACCATTACAAATTTTCTTGAGTTACCATTGTTTTAGGCAAAATGGTATATTTTTCATATTGTGTTGTAATGTTATAAACGAAGAAACGGTATTTTTGTCTCAATTTTTAAAAACCATGTAGTAATAGTACAAAAGATGCAAATAACGTTCCTTACATTGTATACCCGATGGAATAAGCCATATGCCGGGCGGAAGCATTGGTAGCATCATAGGATGTCATGCGTTGAAGTTAGGCATGAAACGTAGCGGTTAGAACATGGACGGCTGACCGCTTGAGTTCAAAAAAAAATTTTTGTGTAGGAAAATTCAAGGACGAGGATGTTAGGGATCTTTTCATGTTGTATTTTGATTCTTCGCCGTTTGTCGAATTAAGCTGGGTATTTTTCTTGGACTATAGCGGCGTAAGTTTGGTTTACTGTATTTCGAGGTTTGGTTTACCTCTTTTCATGGAAAAATTCTTAGAAGGTTTTGAGGGGCTTACTCTAGTTAAGGAAGCGAAGGGTCGGGCGTGGAAGAAGTTCGGAAAGGTATTGGAAGAAGCAGTTTTGGTAGTGGCCTTGTAGGATTTTTAAGTTCGCCATGAAGTCCTCAGTTGTATCCGCCGACTTTAGTTTCAGTGTTATTGCTCCGATCTTCAAGAAGAGCAACCGTAAAGTACCGAGGAAAAACCTGTCCGAGATGCTCAGCGACTACGACGTCAATGGGAGTTTATCGGACGCCGTTAATGAGGGCGTTCGTCAGTGTTGCTGTCTCTCTCTCTCCGTTCATAATTTTCATGAACAAAATCTTCAAGCAGACCAATTCGCAGGGAAATGTGGAAGTTGGGGAAGTAATTATGTTAGTTAAAGTCCAGGATGTATGTTTTTTCATCAGTGTAGCGTCTCTATTTTTCAATAGCGCGGCAGCCTTGCTACAGTCCATATTTCGAATGCAACATTTTATGTGAATCGAGTATTGAGTAATTGAGTATTCAAATCATTAAGGGCCTTATTTACGACGCGACAGACTCAGAGAGAGTTCATTTTCATCACATCACCCACGAAAATTGTAATTTTCGCTTCCCAAAAATAACAACCATGCTTCCATGGACGAAATATTTTTGGAAATTTCTTAGAGCATACCTAGGGTACTAAGGAGGACTCCCCTACAAAATCCCAAATTAAAAAATCCGGAAGCCTAAAAATTCTGAGGTCTCGAAATACTGAATCCTCATAATGAGGATAAAATTTTGATCATAAATTTCAGATTTTGAGGCTTCAGAATTTTACGGCCTCCTATTTAGTTTTAGAACGCTATGCCTCCTCACGCCCGCGCCTGTAGGGTCTATAGTGTAGTGTACATTATAAGGTAGGGTAGGGTAGCGTGAGTTGGGCCCACACTAAGGACAGCCCGAATCACGAATGTCGTGCATCACATGAAGTGTTTCTGAATGATTATTTTATCTTGATTACATTTATTTAGGAGTAATCATGACCTCCGAGTTATAATAATCTCCCCTACAACCCATGAAGGGTTAGAGGCTAGATCATTATTTACTAGTTTCGCTGTTTGTGGTTCTACTTTATTGAGATCCTTTCATTACCGGAAGGTTTTACTGTGCCAGTGGTAAGCTGTGCGACAAACCCAGTGCCATCTATGAGATGTAACTCCCAACAATGCCTTTCACCGGTAAGCCGAACGATGGCACTACACTCAACTTCACTTGACTTGAACGATTCAATCAGTTTTGTTTTGTTTACAAATTTAACAATCGGTACAAATCCATCTGCGGTTGAGTTTCGAACCAACGCACTGGCAACTCAATCTCGTAGTAGCAAGCAGACGTGTTAACCACTACGCTATCGAATGACCTCCGAGTTGAGTTTTCTTATTTTCGCGTTTCTCACAATTTGAGTCAGAGTTATTCAATCAACTTTGCTCACTCTTAGGTACTAAAAGGTGCAGGACAACTGCTTATCACCCCCAAGCCAACGGGATGGTTGAAAGAAGTCATAGAAACTTGAAAGAATCACTAATGGCTAAATGTACCACTCCTAGTTGGTGTAGCGAACTTCCTCTGATATTACTGGGAATAAGATCTACAGTAAAAGAAGATTTAAAATGCTCACCAGCCGAATTAGTTTATGGCCAAGCTTTGACATTACCTGGCGAAATCATAGCGCCATCTTCAGAGAACCAAGACTTAACATCAGACGTATTAATTAAAAAGTTGCGGCAACAAATGAGATCATTATCACCCGTGGCTCCTGGTCAGCGCAACCACAGTCCGAGTTACATTCCAAAAACCTTACATAACTGCACCCACGTTTTTGTGAGAATAGATAAGGTTAGGAAGTCGTTGGTTCCCCCTTACGTCGGCCCTTTCGAAGTAATAAAAAGATTCAGGAAGTTTTACATTATCAGCGAAAACGGCTTGAATAAGTCAGTTTCAATCGATCGTTTGAAACCAGCTTTTGGAATTTTGTCAGTCAACAGGACGGAAGGCAAAATTAAAAAGAAAGTTAAATTCAAAACATAAACCCATTCTAATTCAGCAAAGCAACATAATTACAACTATTAAAATAATTCAAATTTAAAAATTATTTTGCAACTACATAATAAACATTAGTTAGATTTAATTAGTATAAGTTAGTATAAGTTTAATTAGTATAAGTTTAATAAGTATAAGTTAGTATAAGTTTAGTAAGTATAAGTCAGCATAAATTTAGTAAGTATAAATTTTTATATAAAGGGAAGTAATGTAGTGGCAAAATAATTATAATTCACATTCGGAATTACAGCGCGTAAAACGAATAGAATTGACGGCTCACTCCAATTGCGAAAATCATAATCGAATTATGATTCGGCAACTCGCAATGTTCGCGAGACCGAATCATCATTCTTCATTAGTTCACTACGCAGTAAGCACGTAAAATATAAATGCTGCAAATCAAAGTTAATAAATCAAGTTATAACGTTGTGATTAAATAGTTTGAATTATAATAACCAAACCATCACAACACATTTGTGAAGCTCAAATAAGAATAGAACAAGAGAGGACAGTAAATAATTGAGCCTATGCGATTGCTGCCCTTGCCTTCAAATCGGGTTGCAAACTTCGCACACGTTTGAAATTTTTTACTTCCGTCCCTTGTGGTCCAAATAATTATTATATCACAGAGTAAGTCGGAAGTAGACCAATTGGTTCTGGCGCTCCAACTCGATATCAACATTTTAGGCGTAAAGACACGCATTGACGAAATAGCCGAGTTTATTCTTTTCAGAATAGAATAATTTTGAACTATAAAAATGAATGAGATCAATGAAGTGAAATGATAGGTGGGTAAATATATAGAAAGTTATTTAGAAGAAAAGAAAAGACCGAATATACCCATTTTCTTTCCGATCGGTTCCGGTTTCGAGTCGATCAACAAATTGCGAACATTTGCAATGGTTCCATTGTTTGGCGTTGGATTCAGATCTAGCAGCAAACAAATCAAATTAAACAAATCCAAATTGTCGAATGGCGGATGTAAAAATTGTTTGCGAAAGTTTGGTCCATTCGCGAAGAACATGGCTCTCATCAGTGGACTTTCGTTGTCGTAGCCATGAATGCCATACTTTTGAGTTGGAGTAACTGTAAAAAGTTGAAAATTAGTCAAGCCACTAGGCTGGTAGAAATGTTCACAGCTAACATGTGATGTTGAAGGCCTTTTGGTAGTACATCGCACTGTCGTACATATCTTGAAAGGCATATTTTTCATCGGCCACCGCTGTAATTGGACCAAAACGATCTTCATTTCGGACATACCATCGTTCCAGTAATTCGTCGTTGCTATAAACGTTGAAGTGTCCATTCGTTTTTGCAGCTTTTTTTAATGTTTCCATCGTGACATTAAATTTACCTTGAACGGTAAACGATAACGATATTTAGACCCATTCGTTCAACCCACACCCCCTCCCTTCGGACGTCAACATTCAATATTCCCTTACCGTCTTGCGGTACAATTTGCAGAACCGGTGATGTGCCGAAACATTGATACGTCCCATTCTCCAAGTAAGAAGTGATATTGATAAAATTTGGTGACGACACACTGTCCATTCCATGATCACTCACATAGATCACATTCGTGCGATGTCGCAAATCCTCCGACACCAATTTCTCTTCTATGTACTTGGTCAGGTCATCTATTTTCTGAACCATTTGCGTTATCTGATAAGACAATATATTTGCTGGAGTAACGATGACGAATCTTTAAAGGTATACCGTCTCTGAATCCGGAGAGAAGGCGTGGCCATGAAAGTCTGGCTCCTCAAAATACATCATCACAAAATTAGCTGGAGTGTTTGGATCTTTGAACCAGGATAAGGCTTTGTCCACTCGTTCTGTCCACGGCATTGACATGTTGAAATTTAAAATGAAATCGCATGATCTGCCGCCGAAAGCAAAATTTGTTCCAGGCCACATAGCGCAACCGGAATGATGGCCATTTTTTTGGTTGAGTGCCTACGAAGAAAACGAAAACAAATTTTATTTTATATGACAATTTTCGTTATTCATGAATCCCTCAAAGACTAAATTAAATGGTCCGTAGCGCTTAGTAGGTGATGACATTTTTCTTCAAAATTGAGCTTTCGCTAATGGAAAGTTCAATTCGAAAAATATGTAAGATCAGTAACGCGAAATGCTTCAAATGTTATTTTGTTATAGAACTAAAATCGGGAAGTCATGAAAAAACGAAAATGCAAAAAGTGTCTTTGTAGTTTTCCGTTGATTTCTGAGTTGGTGAAATAGTAAGACTAGATTTCAAAACAAAGTTCAGGTCTTGACCCGGATGCGACAGCGGAAATTTTTTGTAAAGAGCATGAACATTCACAAACGGATTTTAATCTCCAAAGTGCGAGTAAACGCCAAGAAAACGAGAAATCGATTTGATTGGCGATTTTATTTCGATTTTTTTTATTCTTAAAAAATAATGTTGGTTACAAAAGCAGACTTTAGCCTGCAAGGCGTATTAAATGCTCGCCGAAGGCAGAGGCCTCAAGGCTTTCAAACATTCTTTAATTAGAAGAGGCTACAAAGCATTTTATGGACGCATTCGGTCGAAATAACTACTAAGAACCAAATGCCGACAAAAAAAATACCGATAAAAATAACTAAAACCAATAAAACATATGCAAAGGACCCGTACGTATCAGAATAGATGCGGCAAACAGAGTTTATGTTACGAAAAGACTCGAACGTATTTAAGAAAATATTGCCTTAAGTCTTAAGTGTATGAAATTACGTCCATATTAAATTGTATTGGAAATTGCCGAGAGGGCAATATTGAAAAACCCGTCCGAAGAAACGGCGTAAAAAGGCATTCCGAAAGCACAAAATTGACCCCCAAATAGACAAAAATATTCATGTCAATTTTTTCTACAACATAGCAAAAAACCATTATTTTTCCTAGGCCCGACATAGGGTCCTCAGGAGAGGCGTCGGACAAATACTTATATAGACAAAAATATTTAACTCCATTTTCTCTACAACATAGTGAAAAACCATGTTTTGTCTAGGGCCGACCTAGGGCCATAAGGATATGCCTCGGGCACATACTTCTATAGGCAAAAATGTTCCCCTCAATTTGCTCTGCAACATAGTAAAAAACATTTTTTTGGTTAGGGCCGACCTTAGGACAGACCTGAGGCCTACTTCAGCCCTAAGCACAGTCACACAATCGATTACTTCTCAAATAGAAAAAGAATCAACAAAATCAGTTTGTATTTATCCAACTTATGTAAGCGATGGCCTTAGCATAGACTCGGTTTTATTGCCCTAGCTAAGTCCAAGGACTCAAACTTAAAAATCTTCTTCCATAAATTGTCGGCCATGCTCAGATCTTGCAAACAAAAAAACATTTGTGAAAATCGGCAAATATTTACTCGAGTAACCACCCCAATTTCGATCAGGGAGTAGGGGGGAGCATCGATCATGGTCCTTAGATGACGAAACAGCAATAAAAAAATGTCCGTCAGTCACCGGTCCTCAACCGATTTTCAAAAACTTTTCTTCACTGAAAAGTAATCGAAATATCTTTTATGGGATTGAATCTGGACACTGTTGGCCCAAGGGCCGCCGAGCTAGGGTTTTTGGTCTTTTGTACATAACTCGAGTAAATCTTTTCCGATTTTCATAATTTTTTTTTGTTTGAAAGATCTGTGCATGGCCGACAATTTATGGAAGAAACTTTTCTTGATTTGAGTCCTTGTATTTGGCTGGGACGCTAAGAACAAGTCTATGCAGGAGCGATACGTGTTTTTTGTACATAACTCGAGTAAATCTTTTCCGATTGTCATAATTGTTATTTCAATCGAAAGGTCTATGAAAGCTCAACAATTTATAGAAGAAATTTCTTGGAGGTTGGGCCCTAGGATATAGCTGGGGCACTAAAATCAACTTCCGCTAGCGCTCTACATGTTTTTTGTACATAACTCGAGCAAATCTCTTCCGATTTTCAAATTTCAAAGGTCTAGGAAAATCTTCCGTTTTATGGAAGAAATTTTAACTAGAAACCCTTGGACTCAGTCAGGACCCTAAAACTGAGCTTCTACTAGGGCCCAACGTGTTTGCTTACATAAGTTGGATAAATCCTAACTGATTTTGTTGATTCTTTTTCTATTTGAGAGGTAACGGAGTGGGCCTCAGGTCTGTCCAAAGGTCGGCGCTTAACAAAAAAATTTTTGCTATGTTACAGAGCAAGTTGAGGGAAACACTTTTGTCTATGGAATTATGTGTACGCGGCAGGACAGGCCATAAGTCCGTCATAAGGTCTGCCCTAGACAAAAAATAGTTTTTCACTATGTTGTAGAGAAAATGAAGGGAAATATTTTTGTCTATGCAAGTATTTGTCCGAAGCCTCTACTGAGGACCCTAGGCCGGTCCTAAGGTCGGCCCTAGACAAAAACATAACCAAAGACCCGTACGTATCAGAATAGATGTGGCAAAGTGACTCGGACGTACAAATAAGCAAACAATCCAACGTTTTCTGTTCTTTTATAACTGTAAGAATTTCAAAGATCCATTGAAATTACCCAAGGTAATGTCAAAGACCCTACCGAAGCACGTCTCAGACCATTCAAATTTAGAAAATCTTATATCCAAGGACTAACTCTTTTTCTCTAAAACCCTTAAACACGTGTTCTCTGCAATTTAATTCTCTACAACTTTGTCTTTAGAAGCAACTTTCTACCTCTCATAGTTCTGGAGATTCGGGTCATTCTGCCCAATTATGGAAGTGGCCATTCATTCATTCATTTATTTAACGTCTGACTAGTGCAGTCGACGGACTAAAAACATAACAATAAATATCACAAAAAGGATAAATATACAAAAATTAAAAGAAAATAGAAATAAAAATATAGCAAAAATAGACAAAATAATTAGAAAACTTTATAGATATAATCACAGCTAATTCAATCTCAAAAAATTTGATCGTCTAGGTAATAGGAAAATTGGAATTATCACAGTAGTAAAAAGTAGGTTTATCTCAAATAAATAAATTGATCGTCTAGAGTTTAAGTCTCCAAGTGAGAGCTAAGTCTGAGAAAGTAGGATTGTCGAGTAGACAGTAGTCATAGCCTTGTCCAGTCTCCGAACAAGTTGTCAGGAAGCTGCAGTAACGCCTTACGAAATTGCTTGCATGGTAACGATGGGTCGATTTCACTTACTGCAATATTAAACAAACAGCAAGCATTGTTGAATGGAGAGTTATCGTGTTTGGTCAATAAGATGAAGTTTGAATGACGTAATATGCGAGTAACGGGATTGAGCTTAATCATTGATCGGAGACGCTGTGATTGATATTTGCCAATAATTATTGCGTGTATGAACAAGATCATTGCGTTGACTCGACGTCTGACAAGTGTTGTTAATTTTAGCTGTTCACATCTATCAGCATAAGGAGGTAGAACGTATGAACCTGTCAAATGACGTTTATCATCACCGAGTAGAAACAAAACCATTTGCTTTTGAACACTTTCCAATTTTGTCTTGTGTACCGAATAAGTTGGCGACCAAATGGGAGCCGCAAATTCTAGTATGGAGCGAACCAGCAGTGGGTATATGATTTTGATAGTGTTCTTTCCAAAATACTGCCCTTGTCGTTTGACAAATTTCATTGTTGCCGTTGCTCGTTTAGATATATATTCGTAGTGTGATTGAAATGTGCACCCCTTGTCAAATATCACGCCCAAGTCCATATTTTCTTCGACCCTTTTCACTGGTTCACCGTCGATGGTGTAGTTAAAAATGATAGGGTTATTTTTCCTAGTGAAAGTCATTATTTTGCATTTTTCTTTATTGACTTGCATTTTATTATCTTTGCACCATTGCATAAAGTCACTTATCCCTTTCTGAAGTTTTATGGCATCTTCCGTGGAATTGATGAATTCCACGATCTTTTTGTCGTCAGCGAAGTTTAACGCAGCAATTTCGCCCATCAATGGATCGGAGTCATCGAAGAATACAATAAACAGGAATGGTCCATTAACTGAACCTTGTCCTACGCCTGATGGCACACACAAAAATTTGGATTTAGCACGACCTATCTTAACATATTGCTGTCGTTCCGACAAATACGACTTAAACCAAAAAAGTGATTGGTTGGATATTGGAAATCGTGCAAGTTTCCTGATTTGCTTGAATTTGTCAACGTGATCGAACGCCTTGGAAATATCTGAATAAAAAACATCCAGTTGTGAATGATTGTCGAATGCTTGATAGATGCGGGTGGTCAATTCAAAAAGATTTGTTTCGATGTTCCTACTTGGGATAAATCCATGTTGAGTGTTCGTGATTCTTGGTTTGGTAATCGTCTTTAATTGATCGGCAATGATTATATTGAAAACTTTGGCTATGTTAGGCATTGTATTTACTCCACGATAGACTTGTATATTGGGGTTAGTTGACCAATCTTGAACGCGCTAGGGTAATTCATTTGTTGTAGCGACGTTGCGAAAATTAGTGCTAGTGGGTTTTTCAATTGCTCGGCACATTCTCGTAGGAAGATTGAAGCAACCCCATCAAATCCACTGCCTTTATTGATGTCCATGCGACTTAGAACCATTTATACGTGACTGTCTGAGATTATAAAATCGAAGGAATTGTCGTCATTTCGGTTCAAAATGAATGAGTCAAGTGTTTCGTCCTTTTGGTCGTTGAAATATACACTCTCAAAGTAATCGCCGAATAGATTCGCCTTTTCTTCGTCAGATTTCGCTATGATTCGGTTGTAATGCATAGTTTCCGGCAGACTCCTATTTTTCCTTTTGTTGTTTAAGTGTTGCCAAAATTCTTTTGGATTGCTCATTAAGTTTTTAGCTTGTTGTCTAATGTATTTTTCATGTTGCTCCGTTCTATATGCTTCGAATTTGGATTTCGATTCTAGGAATGGTTTCTCGTCTATTACTTCTTTAGTTTGGCGGGCTGCACACAAGGACTTATATTCTTTGTTTCTTTTGTTTTTTAATGAGGAGCTCTTTATCATGCCATCTTGGTCTATTTGATGATCTTATTTTTGACTTAGAAATAAAATTTTCGAAGGTAGCTAGTAATAATCTATAGAATTCGTCAACCATACCATTTACATCATTTTTGTGGTTCTGTAGATTATCAAAAAAGTCAATCGACGACAAATGTGCCCGTATAGCATCGTAGTTTGCTTTTTTAAATGCGCAAACTTCGTTGCACTCCAAATCGTGGTTTTCATTTGGTGAAATATTAGGAGTAAATTCAATTAAACACATAGTAGGAACATGACAGACGTCGCTTTTATGTGCGGGTATCATTCGGAACTCAGCCTTCGATACTACAGTAAGCTCCGGGCTGTTCGTGTAGAATAGATCTAGTACGTTACCGCTACTATTGGTAAGCGATGACATTTGGAAGAGGCCATTGTCCATCATTGCCGTTGTAAAATCACGAGCTATTTCCGTCTTCCTTTCATTCGATTCACCCAAGACTGGGATAAAGTCGAAGCCTGTGTCATTCTCCATCCATTTTATTTTGTTCCCAAAATTAAAGTCGCCGCATATTATAATTGTGTCGTCCGAGTCAGTTGCTTTGTTTAATGCTTCAATTGACCGGAGGTGATCGTTGTAAAATTTACTTAGCGTTTCATCTGTCTTTCTATATTGCACGTATACTCCATAAATATACATGTTAGAGTTGTTCTGTGTAATTTTTATGCAAATTGCTTCAAGGTCTTTGATTTCGTCATATGTGAATTCTTGATAAGTCAGGTTCTTGTTTTTCTTCACGGCGATCAGCAATCCTCCTCCTGTTTTTTCCGGTATGTTGGACTCTGATCTATCCTTGCGAAAAACTTCGTATGCGTCGTTGATGAATTCATTATTAAAAAAGCTGTCGTCGAGCCAAGTTTCCGTGAAGACCAGGATGTCATATTCCGATGTCGAAGTTGATTCTAGCAAGTCTTTGCATTTGTGAGCTGATATAACGTCAATGTTTTCATAAAATAAGGAGATAAAGTCGATTTGTTCACTGATAGCGCTTGCAGCTCTTTGTCTGGTTGTTATCTTTGGCTTGTCTGTGCTGAAGGGTCTCGAAAAAAAACATTCTGCGACGTACTTTTCCTAAGATTGATAATTGATTTTTGTACAAAGTCCTTGATAATACATTTGCTCGGCCAAAATCCTTTGCTTGTAATAACTTTCGCGACAGTGGCGTTAGCGTCGATTTTGAAGGATACAAAGTTGATCGTCGATCGATCTTTGTTCCTCGGTATGAGGCATGTTACTTTAATTGACTCGATATCCTTCACTCCGTTGCTGCGCATGTAATCAGTTATCATTTCAGTAGTCGTGCTTGGTTCAACCTTGGACACATAAAAGGTATGTTTTTCTTTTGAGTCAGGATGGTGGCTACTGTTCATCGCATTTTCGGACTTTGGTGCCACACACGTGTTATCCTTTTTTGATATTCGTTATTGACTAGTTTCTGTATTGTATCTCCCTCCACTGAGAGTGTGTCGTTTTGCCGTTCCACTACGTCTCCATCAGAGTTTTCGTCAATTAATTTCTGAAGTTGACCACGTATTTCTTGTGTTGATACATCGTCAACGTAAGAGTTTATGCGTTGCGATTTTCAGTTTGAATCCAGTTCCAGGAGCCTTTTTTCAATGATATCACATTTATCGCTTATTGTTTGAAGATTGTCTAATGTGATTGAATCTAGCACTGGAGAAATCATTTGTGTAATATTTTTTGCATTAAACTCTTTACAAGCTGCTTCAATATTCAGTAATGCGTCGGTATGCTCGCTTAATTTTCGGCTCAAATAATCAAAAGATGTCCATGTATTTTGTTCGAAACTATGCAGCAATTGGTATAGCTCATTATTATCGGTTGCTGACATAGATTGATTGACCGAGAATGACCAGTTGAGTGGGTCTAGAACTTTTTGATGTTGTCCTTTAGGTGTCACACGATATGGTGTTACTGAAGTTTTAGTAGGAGCTGTTACTGATGGTGCGTGAATCTTGTTGTTTATTTCGTTTAGCTTGTCAATAATGGATGATGTGTTTTGGATTTCGATTTCTGATCGCAGGTTCTCGATGTTCTGGTTGATTGTAGAAATTTCGGCCCTAATGTCGCTTGGACTCGTTTGATGGATGTTGTCAAGTCGTTGCTGCAAAGCTTCATTGCTTTTGTTAAGCTTCAGAAAATTTTCCTCAATTTTCGTTAACGTTGAGAGTAAATTTGACATAGTTATCTTGTTGCCTGATTCGTTAGGTGCCGTTGAAGTGGTCGTAGCCTCCGTTGTTCTTTGTTGTGATTGCGTCATTTGATTTGCGAGAACTCTGCTTGAATTTAGTGGTTCGTTCTAAGCACTTTTGGCACATGAAAATTATGTTGTTAGCTGACGAAAGGGTTTTTATTGTGTGCTGCGACGATAAGTCGAAGCATTTTAGGTTAAATTTCTTATCGCATAAAAAGCAGCATGTTGCTAACTTGTCTGATGTCCTCGCAGCGAAGCAACTTTCCACGCAAATATGATTGTATGCCATGGTAGATAAGTTTTCCCGAACAGTGCTTAGACGATAGGCTGTAATGGCTGTAATGCTGATTATATCCGTTGGAGGGCGTTTAATGGCACAGTTGTTTTGTTGCAGCCGTCAATTTTGATTATGTCGTGAAACGATACAACACGGAACAAGATTTCGCACAGTGTTGGACCAAATAAAAATTTAAAATCAATTCCCTACCTGCTGAGAAGTTTGGGATGTTTGGGATTTCTCGTAAATTGTTATCGCCCAATGTTAGGTTGATAACTGATTGCGATGTATAGCAACACTGTGTGTGATGTCAACACTGTTTCGAATGACAACCTATGCGATGCTTGCTGGTCAATAATAATTGTAAGTTTGTTTGCGCGGGTTGTTTATATTAACCGTAACTTTAATAAATATGTGTATTTTATCCAAAAAGATCCGTTACACAACCTTTCATTCAGTTTCATTCAGGATTCCTTGCTTCTTCGCTTATCAGTAAAGATAATGGACGGAGAGCCGAATCGAGTCAACGCCGTCAATCAAAGTTTCAAGTTTAGCTTAAAACTTAGTTGAGGTAAACATTCAACGGACACGTACAAACTTACGAGGTTGGTGCAAAGTACCGTTGAGGATTCCACACAACACAATGTTCCGTGTCAATGCTACAACGAACACTAAAATGTCTGTGGTGCAGAAATGTCTTCCGGGTGATTAATCGCTTAAATCCACTTAGATCTATCGAAAATACAGGACCCAATGGAAGCCTCAGTTCAAGGCGTGAAGCAAGCTCGCCAAGTATTTTCAGCCAATTGTTGAGGGTCTTTCTCAATCCGCTACACCGCTTAAACGAACGTCCACCCAGCAATTTTCAATGTAGTGCAGTCCACTGGACCTTTAGTCACACTTTAGTATAAAAATATTTGTAAATACTAAACGTTTTCCCATGAAATAAGTGCAATATCCAGGAGCTCAACGTTTTAACGTCTACTCATAATGACTTATAACTGTCGTATCATTTCGTATCATATACCAAGATTGGGCCATATTTCCCCAAAACCCTGAAACAAGTGTTCACTTAAATTCAATTCTTTACAACTTCGCCTTTGGAACCAACTTTCTAACTCTCACAGTGCTGGAGATTCGTGTCATCCTGCCTAATCATGGATGTGGCCATATACCAGAATTGTGCCATATTTCCCCAAAACCCTGAAACACGTTTTCGCTTAAATTTAGTTCTCTACAACTTTGCCTTTGACAGTAAATCTCCATATTGCATAGTTAAGGAAATATAGACGAAAAACTGTTTTCGTATACGGCCAAGAAACTCAATTTCGTCCATTCCATTGGTCCCAGTGCCCAGACCCCTAAACCGATTCTCACAAAAAATTTTTCTCAGTTTTGTGACATCAAATGCTTTCATTTGACACCAAAATGAGAAATTTCCGTGCTGTACTTGTTGAGATATTTGCAAAAAAGCTTCACCGACCCTCGAAAAACCATGTTTTTGGTCACTTCCTCGTCCATATCTCCGGAACCACTTGATCGATTTTGCTCATCTTCGAACTTGAATCATGGGAGGCATGTACCTTTCAGGGGAAAAAAAAGTTTAGGCTGATCGGTTGAGATGTTTGGAAAAAAATGGAGACGGACAGACAGATGGACATTTTTTTATTGCTGATTATTGCTGAGACGATAATAGATGCATCCCCCCCCCTCCCACCTCAATCCACCCCATGTTACAATAAAATTGTTTGTAGTAAACGTATAGCACTTTTGTACTTCGTACAGGTCCAAAAAATGTCCGTCTGTCCGTCTCCATACTCTTTTTTCCCTGAAAGGTACATATCTCCCATGAATCAAGTTCGAAGATGAGCAAAATCGGCCACGTAGTTCCGGAGATATGGTAGAAGAAGTGGAGGCCGGCCAGGAAATTTTCGTGGGTCGATGAAACTTTTTCTCAAATATCTCAACAATTCTTCATTTCGGTGTCAAATGAAAGTATTTGATGTCACGAAACTGGGAAAAAATTTTTGTGGGAATCGGATCAGGGGTCTGGGCACTGGGACCAATGGAATGGACGGAATTGAGATTCTTGGCCATATACGAAACTGTTTCGTCTATATTCCTCAACTATGCAATATGGAGATTTACTGTCAAAGGCAAAGTTGTAGATAATTAAATTTAAGCGAACACGTGTTTCAGCGTTTTGGGGAAGTGTGGGACAATCCTGGTATATGGCCACTTCCAAAATTAGGTAGGATGACACATATCTCTAGAACTATGAGAGTTAGACAGCTGGTTAAAATTCCAAATTGTAGAAAATTAAATTTAAGGGAACACGTGTTTCAGGGTTTTGGGAAAATATAGCCTAATCCTGGTATATGGCCACTTCCATAATTGGGCAGGATGATCCGAATCTCCAGAACTATGAGAGGTAGAAAGTTGGTTCCAAAGGCGAAGTTGTAGAGAACTATATTTAAGCGAACACGTGTTTCAGGGTTTTGGGGAAATATGGCCCAATCCTGGTATATGGCCACTTCCATAACTGGACAGGATGACCCGAATCTCCAGAACTATGAGAGTTAGACAGCTGGTTCCAAAGGCGAAGTTGTAGAAAACTAAATTTAAGGGAGCACGTGTTTCAGGGTTTTGGGGAAATATGGCACAATCTTGGTATATGGGCACTTCCATAATTGGGCAGGATGGCCCGTATCTCCTGAACTACTAGATAGTTTTTTTCAAAGGCGAGAATAAAATTTTAGATAACACGTGTTTCAGGATTTTAGGGGAAGATGGCTTAGTCCTTGGATATAAGCTTTTCTAGATTTGAATCGTCTGAGACGTACTTCGGTAGGGCCTTTGACATTACCTTGGGTAATTTCTATGGATCTTTGAAATTCTTATAGTTATAAAAGAACAAAAAACGTTGGATTGTTTACTTATGTATATTTAGGTACGTTCGAGTCACTTTGCCACATCTATTCTTCTTGCGACATCTATTCTGATACGTACGGGTCTTTGGTTATATTTGTTTTTAATTTCTATTTCGTTTTAATTTCTTGTCACTTTACTTTGTGAATTAATTTATATGTGACTTAAAAGGCCGAAAGGCCTTATACATATTAATGGCAATGAATAACAACAAAACAATTAAAAAAAGTCGTTCAGTAGATCAGCACGATCAATGTGAAAATATTCTAGTTAAAAAACACTTGATGTACACATATGAAAATCTGTTTTGAAGTAGGATATTAGGCAATAAAATTTGACTCGCTAAGTATGTCACGATGAGGGGGAAAACCTTTTTGTTACGCCTATAACATTGATACTTGCACCAGTTAGCGTGACAGGGAGGAGGGTTTTCGAAAGCTTACATTTTAGCGTGACATGCTTTATGACTCCTAACTTCGTGTAAATTAAGCGATATTAGCACTTAGGGCAATTCCCCTTCTGAAAATCGACTCTAGCTACATCCGGACATCTGAACGTCCAGATAAAATTTCGACCAGCGATTGAAAATGGCTCTACAAGGTTTCAGGTGACAAAATGGAGGAGATTTGAAGTTTCATCGGGAAAAAATCTTGTTTTGTGCGAAAACTAAAAAAATCTTTAAGTAGACCAATAAGAATGTGAAAATATCAGATAAAATTCTAGTTGAACTTGACGTAATATCTCTTAAAATCTGTTTTAAATTATGATATCAGGCAGAATTGTGACTCGCTAAGGGGCGGAGCACATATGACCCCCCTACCTCCTCCCGTCACACTGAAAGAATCAAATTTGACCCTAATTTGTCGAGGAAGTTTTTCTTCAAATTCAATATTGACCGGCAGCCGTAAGACGAAAGATTGCATTTTCCTAAATTACACTTACTTGAGTCTGAAGGACTGGAAAACGACGAAATAACTCTCCACAAACTGGTACCTACATAATCGTATCGATTCTAAACTTTGACATCAGCTCGCATTCGACCGAAGAACTAAATTTACCCGACAAAGGAAAGCTTTCTATTTGTCTTAATTTCAAACCAATATTCAGAGAAATTCTCCTATTTTCTGATTTCAAGAGCATTTTTCCCAGAGCTGAATATCATGTTCAATGTTCAAAAATCTCGTTAAAAATCATTTTATTTATTGATTTGGCCTATTTGTTGATCATTAAACGAATAAAATAAAATCACGAAGTCACAGAAAATCACGAAAAATAATGTAAAGTGACGAAAAGTCACGACAAATAATCAAAAGTCACGGAAAATCAGGAAAACGTCGTAAAACTATGAATTCCTGAGATATCCGGAAAAACCCGAATCTATTCAAAAAATCACAAAAGTAAAAATACTTATGCAAGGAACCCGTGCTCATCAGAATAGATGTGGCAAACAGAAAAGATGTTGCAAAAAGACTCGAACGTACTACCTTAACTCATAAGTATATACAATTACGTCCAAATTAAATTGGATTTGAAATTACCGAAAGGGCAATATTGAAAAACCCGTCCGAATAAACTGGGAAAATATATTTTAAAACAAACCAAATCCACCATTTTTCACTAATTTGGTTTTCTTGATTTCTGGAAGTCCATTTATTTCATTGAAAATCTTGAAGAGCGATTTCCGGGCTAATTTCGCAAAGTTATAAGTCAAAAAGTTTCACCGCGAGTTGCTGGAAACGTTCACTTTTTCCACATGTCTCCTAATGGTAACATTCACATAATAAACACCAATTCTGGGGAAAAATTCGAAAGTTCTAACGAAAACCTCTTACTTCGAAACATTTTACAATGATCCTGAGCAATAGTATAGTGTTGAAAGCGTGTCCACATTCAGTAAATTAATAAAGCCGTTAACAATTCTTCAAAATACTTCAAAATGTTAAACAAATCTGAAGAGAACTAAAATGTAGCTGATTTCGTCGTTTACGACAACCTTTGTCTTTTAGACGATGTGTATATCAGCTCAACTAGTCACAGAATGACACCAAAACTAAGACAAGTTCGCCTTTTACATCATCCGAATGGTATGGCTTAACAAATTGAAGGTAAAAGAATTTAGAATTTGTTTTGAATTATTTTAACCCGGATAATTCTGGTAAGCAGATTATGTCAATTTAACGACTATCTAAGATAGTATTTGAGTTAAAAATTGGCTCCGACAGGCTAACCAAACCTTCTGAGTGATTAAGGCACACTGCTTGCAATCAATGGTCAAAATGTGGTTAGCCTGTCGAAGCCAATTTTTAACGTAAATACTACTATGGCCCGACGGTAGTAAGGGGCCATGACGCAAAACTTACATGCAAAAAAATTCACAAGAAATTTTTTCGGAGACTAAGGAACATTTTTACTCTCCCCCCCCCCCCCGTGTTTCAGGGGTTTTGGGGGAATATGGCATAATCCTGGTATATGGCCACTGCCAGATTTGGGCATGATGACCCAGATCTCCAGAACTATGAGAGTTAGAAAGCTACTTCCAAAGATGAAGTTGTAGAGAATTAAATTTAAGCGAACACCTGCTTCAGGGTTTTAGGGAAATGTGGCACAATCCTGGTATATGGCCACTTCCATAATTGGGCAGGATGACCCAGATCTCCAGAACTATGAGAGTTAGAAAGTTGGTTCTAAAGACGAAGTTGTAGAGAATTAAATTTAAGCGAACACGTGTTTCAGAGTTTTGGAGAAATATGACCCAACCCTGGTATAGGGCCACTGCCAGATTTGGGAAGTATGACCCAGATCTCCAGAACTATGAGAGTTAGAAAGTTGGTTCCGTAGGTGAAGTTGTAGAGATATAAATTTTAGAGAACACGTGCCTTAGCCGGGGCCTATTTTTGGGAATTTAATTCCTAAACATTCCATAATATTATTAAAAAATTCCTAAATTCTCAAATTTTACATTTATGGAATTTTTCATATTTTTTAGGAATTTTTTAAGAATTTATTGTAATTTTTAGGAATTAAACTTTCAAAAATAGGCCCTGGTCTCAGGGTTTCAGGGAAATATGGCTTAATCCCTGGGATATAGCCACTTCTAGAATTGAGACGGTTTATATAGCACTTTTCAACTTCCGTCAGGCTTTTTTATATTTTGCGGTTATTCTCGACATGAGTGAGGTCATCGAATGGAGCTTCCTAGGTTTATGAGATTCTTGTGGATTTCTATAGCACTTTTCAACTTCCATCAGGTTTCTGACTATAGATAAACTTATAAAAGTACTGATATCCGCAAAAGAAGCCTCTTACGAAGGAGGTTTGATGCAAGTCTTTATGTCTGTTTACAAAAGTTGCGAAATCAGAAAAGGGTGACGCATTAAGCATCTAAGGTAAGACTATTTTCTTCCAGTTACAAAAGTTCTGAAATTAGAGGGAGGTGACGCATTAAGCTTCGATGCGCAAAAAAAAAAAAATAAAACAAAATTAGGTTGAGTTCACAAAATTGCGTCACAAATGCCGGACCCAACGACGAATAATTTTTCCTTACTTTCACTTTTTACGCTGCAAAAATTTGACTTTTTTTTCTTATTGCGTTTATTATATAGTGTAAATTTAAATTTTTGCGTGCCATCAGCATATCAAGGTGCATGACTTGACTGAAGATTGGCACTAGATGCCGAAATGTTGATCTCTTCTAATTATCTCCATAACGCAACTGTTCTAGATGTGTTAATGTCTGAGCGTCATGTCA
>CM055406.1:95259317-95286413 GCA_029228625.1 Pseudolycoriella hygida
CCATCAGCATATCAAGGTGCATGACTTGACTGAAGATTGGCACTAGATGCCGAAATGTTGATCTCTTCTAATTATCTCCATAACGCAACTGTTCTAGATGTGTTAATGTCTGAGCGTCATGTCAATGACAAAATAATTCAAATAAAAGCTTACACGTTCACAGTTTTAAAGTAATTCGTAGTGAGTTGTACCCCAACATTTTTTCCTTGAATATTTAGTTATTATTGCAATGGTGGACTTTGAGTAAATACGGAAACACTCTAACCGTGCCCGCAGCTCCCTGAAAATTTGAATACATTTGAAAATACTCCACATTTCCCGCAAATCCCTGTGCAATGTTAGAAAAAAAAATGCAAACGTTTTTGTCCATGAAACTATGGGTACGAGGCCTCTCCTTAGGTCCTTAGGTTGGTCATAAGGTTGACTCCAGCCCAAAAAAAAATTCATTTGCTATGCAATGGAGTAAATTGAGGAAAACTTTTTTGTCTAAAGTATGAATTTTTTGAAATTTTTTCGCTAATTTCCAATACAATTTAATGTTGACGTAATTTTATGACTTACATTAATTAGATTAATTTAGTTCGAGTGTTTTTGTAACATCAACTCTGTTTGCCACATCTGTTTTGATACGTACGGGTCTGTTGCATATGTTTTAATATAGTTTAGACCCGTTCGAACGAAGTTCTTTGAAAAGGGATCTTATGCGTTTACCACCACGTTTGTAACCACCTCAATTTCGACCCGGGAGTAGGGGAGAGCATCGATCATCATGGTCCTTAGATGACGAATAAACAATAAAAAAATATCCGTCCGTCCGTCACCGCGATAACTTGAGTAAAACTCTTGGTTGAGATTGAATCTAGGCAGTGTCGGCCCAAGTGGTTTTTGGTCTTTTGTACATAACTTGAGTAAATCTTTTCCGATTCAAAGATTTTTTTTGTTTGAAAGATATGGGCATGACCGACAATTTGTGGAAGAAACTTTTTTGATTTGCGTCTTTGGATTTAGCTAGGGCATTACAAACGAATCTCTGTTAGGGCCTTACGTGTTTTTTGTACATAACTCGAGTAAATCTCTTCCGATTTTCAAAAACTTTTTTTGTTTGAAAGATCTCGGCACGGCCGACAATTTTTATGGAAGAAGTTTTGCCTGTGATTATGGCGTGCCATATTTCGATCCTAACGTCGCGTCGGCCCTAACTAAAAAAATTTTTTTTTGCTATGTTGCAGAGCAAATTGAGGGAAACGTTTTTGTCTATGGAAGTATGTGTCCAGTACTAAGGTCGGCACTAGCCCAAAAAAGGTTTTTTGCTATGTTGTAGACAAAATTAAGGAGAACATTTTTCTCTACTTGGAGGTCAATTTTGTACGTTCGGAGAATTTTTTTACACTGTTTCCTCGGACGGGACGCAATATTTACTTGAGAGAAAACTTATGAAAGGACCCGTTACGTATCAGAATAGATGCGACAAACAGAGTTGATGTTACGAAAATACTGGAAAGTATTTAAGCAACATCAACTCTGTTCGCCGCATCTATTCTGATACGTACGGGTCCCTTCATATGTTTTTTATTGCTGATTCGTCATCTGAGGACCATGATCGGTGCCCAACCCCCCCTACTCCCGGGTAAAAATTCGACTGCTTACAAACGTCGTGGTAAACGCAATAGACCCCTTTTCGAAAAACTTACATACTTACCTAAACATAACCAAAGACCCGTATGTATCAGAATAAATGTGGCAAACAGAATAGCTGTTGCAAAAGACTCGAACGTATCTAAATATAGAAATGAGCAATGTTTTGTCTCTTTTATAACCATAAGAATTTCAAAGATCTATAGAAATTACCCAAGGTAATGTCAAAGTCCCTACCGAAGTACGTGTGAGACCATTGATTTTGATGGCCGAAATGTCCTCCCAATATAGGCTCTTCAAGAAATCCTGAAACTGTTTTCTCTAAAATGTAATTCTCACCAACTTTGCCTTAAGAAGCAAATTTCTAACTGCCGTAGTTTTATAGGTATGCGTCATCCTTCCCAACTCTAGAAGTTGCTATACCCCCGGATTTGGTCATGTTTCAGAAAAACCCTGAGACATGTGTTCCCTAAAATTTAATTTTCCACAACTTTGTCTTTGGAAGTAAATCTCTATCTTTCATACTTAACCAAATGTTGACGAAAACCTATCCTTTATCCTATTATGCCGAGAAACTGAATTTCGTCCATTCCATGGGTTTCGTTGCCCAAACTTCTCAACCTATCTGCACCAGCTTTGCAAGATCAAATCCTTTCATTTGAATCCAAAATGAAAAATTTTCGTGCAAGACTTGCTGAGATATTCGCGAAAAAGTATTACCGAATACCGACCCTCGGGAAATTATGTTTAGACCCGTACGAAGAACGAAGTTCCTCGAAAAGGGGTCTCATGCGTTTACCACGACGTTCGTAACCAGTCGAATTTCGACCCGGAGTAGGGGGGAGCACCGATCATGGTACTTAGATGACGAATCGGCAATAACAAAATGTCCGTCCGTCCGTCTGTCAACACAATAACTCGAGTAAAACTCAACCGATTTTCAAAAACTTTCTCTTCCCTAAAAGATAATCGAAAAATCTTTTATGGGATTGAATCTGGGCACTTTCGGCCCAAGGGACACCGAGCTAGGGCCGTTTAAGTGATTTTTGGTCTAATAACTCGAGTAAATCTTTTCTGATTTTCAATTTTTTTTTTGTTTGAAAGACCTGGACATAGTCGACAACTTATGGAAGATACTTTTTTGAATTTGAGTCCTTGGACTTAACTAGGGCACTAAAATCGAGTCTATGCAAGGGCTCTATGTCTTTTTTGTCCATAACTCGGGCAAATCTTTTCCGATTTTCATAAATTTTTTTTTGTTTGAAAGGCCTGGGCATGACTGACAGTTTATAAACGAAACTTTTGCCTGTGCCTAGGGCTCAAGTGAGCCATGTCGGTCCTAAGGTCGGCCCTATCCAAAAAAATGTTTTTTGCTATGTTGCAGAGGAAATTGAGGGAAGCATTTTTGGCTATGGACTTGTGTGTCCGAAGCCTCTACTTAGGACCCTAGGTCGGTACTAAGGTCGACCCTAGCAAAAAAAATGGTTTTTTCTATGTTGTAGAAAATATTGACATGAACATTTTTGTCTATTTGGGGGTCAATTTTGTGCTTTCGGAAGGCCTTTTTTACGCCGTTTCTTCGGACGGGTTCTCGGCAATTTCCAATACAATTTAATGTGGACGTAATTTCATACACTTAAGACTTAAGGTAATATTTACTTAAATACGTTCGAGTCTCTTCGTAACATCAACACTGTTTGCCGCATCTATTCTGATACGTACGGGTCCCCTGCATATGTTTTTGGTCACTTTTTCGACCATATCTCCGGAACCAATTGACCAATTCATCTCTGAACTTGAATCATGGGACATATGTAACCTTTCAGGAAAAAAAAGTTTAGGGTGATCGGTGCAGCCGTTTGACGGGACGAACAAACGGACTTTTTTCTTTGCTGATTCTTAATCTCTACGATACTAAATGCATCCCCCCACTTCCGCATCAATCTACCCCATGTTATGATAAAACTGTTTGTAGTGAAAGTATAGGAACTTTGTACTTCGTACGGGTCAAAACACTGCAGCAAAACGCTGAAAACATTATAAAATTTCGAAATCCTGTAAAACTGGAAACGCTTCAAATATTTTTGCACAAGTGTATTCGTAAAATTTCATATTCAAAAGCTAACAATAACACGACGGCGTTCATCATCTACCTATAAACGAAATGAATGAACATCCAACAGATAAGATAGTGTTGTTTTTAGAGAAAAAAACAAATGTTGTCTGCTAATTAAGCTGCCTTTTCCATGTGACGTTCATTGTTCCAGCAACAATAGTCACATTTCTGTTTTTTTTTTGCTACATTTTAGAGAAAACTTAAGCGAACAAAATAATTTACCTATGAAAATGTTTTTTTTGAAAAATTCTTTTTTTTTTTGTTACGCCCTTGTTGTTGGTTTTCCAATATTGCCTTTCGTGATCTGATCAAGCATCTAACGAAAATAGGACTCATCAAAGTTCCCAACGGTATCTGCTTTTTCAAAATTTGCAGACAACGTCGTCTGTGAACGCCGAAGTTACTTCTGGCGAACATGAAATCAAATAGGATGGGTTCTTAGTAAGGACTGAGAGGTTGGATGAACGAGTTAAGAAACAAAGGATCACCACTTCTGTGTTTCATGATGTTGAGACTGACTGTGATAAGTCTAAAAAAAGCTGAATTATGGTACTAAGGTTGATAGGTAGTACTAAGGACACTTTTGATTCTTGCCTAACACAAAATACTCGGAGAGACTTTGTCTGTTTCCGAGATTAGTCCACACTTCAGAAATTTAAATCACATTACTTTACAGTGACTAGCGATAAAACAATTGGAAAACTTGACATTTTTAGACACACCAGCAATAACTCACCCAAATTGGTATGATGTCCTCATTGTAGTGAAATAATTCGTATCCGTACTTGAGTTCCTTCTTCAATTTTGTATCGTACAATGTGTTACCTAACACACCATGTTCTTCCGGAAACATTCCCGTCGAGATACTGTGATGATTGGTAAACGTTTTCGTCGGAAACACATTTCTCATATAATCCGTGTAAGTTCCCTGAACGCGCAAATCATTCATAAATGGGGTGACATTCCTTTGGAAATATTCTGGACGAAATGCATCGTACGATATGAGCAACACAAAATTGTCGGTCGGCTGACCTAAAACAAATAGGCCAACAACAGCTACGATTGCATTTATTTTTATAAAACAGTTGACCATTTCGTAACCGGAATTTGTTTAAACAAAAAATCAAATACTTAAATCGACCGAAAAAAGCGAGGCATTACGGTTTACCAGTTTCACTGAAATTTTACGGCGAGACAAAATTGCGTTTGTTGACACGTTTTTATTTGTTTACTAAAATATGTTCGAAGTGAAATCAGCTGACTCATGACATCGTTTGAAGATTTTCGAAATTTCAAAATCTATGTAACCGTTTGAACAAAATATTATGTTGATATCTGTCGATGATGTCGATGATCGCAAGAGACACATTCACGTTCAGTAATAGATGGAGCAAACAGCTCCCCCCAACGACAAGTTATACCAGTGTGAGGCGTACGTCGCGAATTTTATGGCAGATATGCAATAGTATGTGGGAACGGGTTAGCTCAGTATGGTAACATACTGGCTTTCCTCCGATAATATCCAGGACCAATCCTGGTGGGGACAATACTGTATAGGATTTTTTTTTCAATGTATAGCATGAAAGTAACGTTTCTTGGCACACCCAGACTTCATAATTTGGGTAGTTGTGAATTTGGTAGCGCAACGAATCGTATGTAAGAAGAATGACAAATATGATGTATGAGGCATGTGGTCCAAAAAATGCCTGCCGGTAAAACACATTGACGGGGCAAACCGGCATTCTAAGCCCAACTAGTTTCCGCCCTAGTACATCATAGATGGTACTAGATTTGTGTGTAATTTACCACTGGCACAGTAAAAAGGTCGGTAACGAAAATATCTCTAAGAGAACCCATGTGAGGAAAAACTCACGAAAAATTGTGGGACTAGTAAATAAAATGATCTGGCTTCTGGCCCGGACGGGTTGTAATGGCGGATTATTACTATTATGCAATAGTATGTACTAGGGGTGTCCAAAATACAAAGGTGTCGAAAAGTTTGAGGCACCAACCGAAAAACAAAAGGTTTTTGATCCCTGATCAAGATTGCAGATTGTGTAAAGTCAAAACCACTTTCAAAGGCACATTCACTCAAGTAATGAGAGAATCCATCGGTTGTTGTGATGCAGTCGAAAGGTCTTAGGACACCCTTAAAATGGCATAAAGAAAGTAGACCAGAGAGTGTTTTCGTCCATATGTCCCACATGATTAAAGTGGTGCAATTTTCTCTTGAATTTCAATCATGTGGGACATATGGACGAAAACACTGCCTGGTCTAATTTTTTTATGTCAATTTTAAGGGTGTCTTAAGACCCTCCAAATACACCACAACAACCGATAGATTCACTCATTACTTGAGTGAATATGTGCCTTTGAAAGTCGTTGAAATTTTTACTTTAACGCTTTTGAGTTACCCCTAAATTGTCTCGGATCAAGTTATGCCCATATACAATCTTGATACGTCAAATTGATACTTAACCTCAAAATCGTCATTTCGAGAAAAATAATTAATTTTCGACCAAGTTTAAATGTATTTTCCTCTTTGTTAAATTGATCGCAAAATAATTTTTTTGCCGATCAGATCGATATTTTTGCCATTATATATTTTTCGCCATATTTTTCGAACGAATTTCAAGCGTTTATATCTTCAGCAATATCGGTCGGATTGGGTTTATTTTGATACGGAAGAAAAAAGATTTATAGTTTGTTTGGCTCGAATCCGTCGTGTCGAAAATTAATTATTTTTATGTTAACATCTTCGAGCAGCCAACGTCCATAGAAAAATTCATTAAGTTTGAATTTCTTCCGTTCTATGGAAAATGCTCACATACGCATTCTACCTGTAGGATCAGCGAGGCTCCACCTCTTATCATTTCTGTGGCAAATTATGATTATTTTATGGTAAAACCACGCATCAAGTATCGACTCCTGTGGCAGTAGTGATAACCACCGATACTTTGAAAAATTCTAAATTAAAATGAAAGGAACGTTTTGCACTTATTTTAGCAACGCCGTTTTGTCGCCGTTTGCACTCTGTAACCTAAGTACGTACGCTAAACCTTTTTTTCTTAAATTTATCAGGTTCGCCCGTTCCATTTCTGCTTCCATGAAACACAGACTTAGCCTCTCGTTAACCTCCACGCCGGAGGGTGCGGGAACCACGACTATCATTACCTAATTCCTTATTCCTATTCGTTTCAGGGTTTCCTTCAACTCTTTCACTAGCTTGAAAGTTACGTCGGCGTCATGAAACCTTAATCATTCTCAATTGTCAGAACAGACTATAACATTTTCTCCACATGCCTCTGTTGGGATTGCCTCCAGCTCTCCCCATCAGTGCCGCGAATGTTTTAGCCTGAAATACATTAGCGAACTAGGTGATACCATCTCTCTGCCGACGGTTCCAGAGAGAATACCTCGGCTCTCGTGCATTGTAAAGTTTTAGACCCATCAGTGAAGCTCATCCCATTCGGTCCCTAGGCATCGCAAAGACTTCACTAGTGATAGCCTTTTTGATTTTGCCGTAGCCCAAAATGAAGTTCGGAGTCCAAAGATCGATAATCTCTCCACTCTGGCAAAGCCTTTTGCTTTCAATACCACGTGGAGTTTTAATTCAATTAGAGTCTCAATAGTCGCTGTAGCTGTCGATTTCATAACTCAGGTGACACAAACACATACCAACCTTTGAATCTCGTTCACCTCTCTTCTCGCACTATCTATGTCGAGCCTTGGGCACCGTACAACGCAGCAGTGACTCATCATTACTTCATACATGCACAGTATATTCTGTACCTCTTCGGAAAATATATCGATATTTCAAAAAAGTTCCAGTGTGTCTGGACAGAATGCGCGTGTTGATTGACATTTTGGTTTGCATGAAACCAACAAGTCAAATTACATATTGAATTTTACTCTCATTGCGAATCGATTCGGAATTCGTTACCGTTAGAGGGATCAAAAATACTTGTAGTTTGACGCCCGCACTCAGGGCGGTAATAACACCCGCACTCAGGGTGGTAATAACGCCCAAGGCGTTAATAAAACGACGAATAAATTGGAATTTTTTAAATTTCAAAATCGTAGTGATCTACACACATTCTGTGAAAGGAAAATGTTCCTCTTACTCAATTCCTCTAGTGACATTCTGTATAAGGACGATTTTCCTCTATAGTCAACTCCTTTTAGTGACATTCTGTATAAGGAAAATGTTCCTCTTACTTAAATCCTTATAGTGACATTCTGTATAAGGAAGATTTTCCTCTAGTCAACTCCTTCTAGTGACATTCTGTATAACGAAAATGTTCCTCTCACTCAACTCCTTCTAGTGATATTCTGCATAAGGAAGATTTTCCTCTAGTCGACTCCTTCTAGTTACATTCTGTATAAGGAAAATTTTCCCCTTAGTCAACTCTTTCTAGTGACGTTCTGTATAAGTAAAGTCCGGCCAAGGTTTATTTTCCACTTTTTGGAAAGTCACTAATAGTCTCCATTTTCTAGTTGAAATTTTTAGTTTTGAAGATCGGCCTTTGAAACTGCATCATGTTTTTTTTTTTTTGAAGCTGTTAGAATTCATTGCACAAATGTCATCTATATATTTCACGTTGTAACTATCAACATTTTTAAAGAACTTATTAAAATAAACCTTTAAAATTTTCCTCTATTCAACTCCTTCTATTGACGTTTTGTATAAGGAAAATTACTTCTAGTTCTATAAATAAAGTTATTTATTAAAGTTCCATTTTGTAGCGTTTATCCTATTATCCAGCTGGGCGTTATTAGCGCCCGGAGTGCGGGCGTTATTAGCGCCCGGAGTGCGGGCGTTATAAACGACCCGGGCGTTGTTATCGGCCGGGGTGCGGTTGTTATTAACGCCCCGGGCGTTGTTAGCGCCCGGCGTGTGGGCGTTGTCAACGCCCGGGCGTTGTTAGCGCTCGGCGTGCGGGCGTTATCAACGCCCGGGCGTTATTAGTGCCCGTGGTGCGGGTAAGGTGTAGAAAGAGTGATAGTCTAGTCAGTCCAAAAGACAAAAATGTTACATTGACAGACACGACAAGATATTTGGAGGCTTAACATTTCTCTGAAATTAATTCTAAGACGTTCTCATTCGAACTATTTTTCGAAATTCGAATGGCAACACAGCCACCTTCACTTCAATTACAAATGCACTTTCTCATTGTTGGTCTATTTTAAGTCGAACTCAACTAAAAGTGAATTGTGCCGTAAAAATTTAACTTTTTGTTGAAATAAAATCTTGATCTGACAAAATAAATTAAAATGGAGGTTGACGATGAGGAATTCGAGCCGCCAACTTCTAGCAGCAGTAAAGGAGAAAAGAAGCGATTTGAAGTGAAGAAGGTACGTAGGCAGTAAGATTTTTGGTTAGTTTTTAGCAGACAATATCCTTTGTGACGATAACGATTCAAGGTTGTTACACCGTAAAACCGAATTTATCGAAATTTTGGGAGAGTAGAAGATGTTAACGAATTTCATACGATCTCCGTTTTATTCTTTATCAAAAATGTTGCGAAGTTTAAAATAATTTCTATTTATTTTATTACAGTGGAACGCAGTCGCGCTCTGGGCATGGGGTAATGCAAAATTCAAATTAATTTGTTGACCATTTTGTTTGAATTATTTTCTATTCATTCAACAGATATTGTTGTCGACAATTGTGCTATTTGCCGTAATCACATTATGGATCTTTGTATTGAGTGTCAAGCAAATCAATCGTCCACAACCAGCGATGAGTGTACAGTAGCGTGGGGCGTTTGTAATGTAAATAATTTTATTCGTAACGTTGAAAAACATTTGTTTTCTATAAAACTCAATTTCGTTGACAGCATGCATTCCACTTTCATTGCATCTCGAGATGGTTGAAGACTCGTCAAGTATGTCCGTTAGATAACAGGGAATGGGAGTTCCAGAAGTAAGTATGCTTTCGATGCATTCAAACAACGTTTTCTTGAGAGGGGGCAGAGTCCCCTAGATCGTTTATATTCAGTTGCCCTCTATAGAGACTTTTTTGTGTGACTTCTGAGATACTTAGTGGGATCGTCTTAGTGTTAGTTAACTAACTAGAATCATACCCGCTGTGTACTGAAGTTAATATTTAACTTGACAGAAAATTAGGAAAGGAAGTCAAGATTTTCGATTTTTAGCGTCCTTGTAACAGCAAGGCAGTTTTCTCCCTTGTACAATCTGTACACAGTCAATTCAGCTTCTTGTTTTATAAACAGATCGGGCGGCGGTAGTGACAGCAGTAACTCTAGTGCCGCTGTTGGCGTTGAGTCATACTTCCTGTCACACTCAAATACGCCAATCGCTGAATTTTGCCTATTTTCTTCTGTACCACACCAAATTTGGTCTGTGGTGCCCAAACCATGCAGCCTTATATTAGTATAGGTCTTACCGAATTGATCTATACATCCAGTACAACACCACCGGTTTTAGGCCCCGTTTCTTTCCAAATGTGGTGCGACATTGCCAGAATACTCTTATCGCCTTGTTGGTTCTTCCCTCAATGTGTTCTCTCCATTCAAGCTTACTATCTAGAACGACTCCGTCAAGCTGAGGCAAGTGCCAAAAAGCACTGGCATCCGCAGAAGTATGCATTTCCTCTTCCTAGTGAACATAATAAGTAAGAATTGAGGGCAGTCCTGACTTATTGCACCATTTTTCTACTATTCGAATCGCACTGCTCATCCATTGAGCACAATACCTCCTCAAAGTCGCGTTGACGAGTAAATCATCGACGGTCATATTTCAGAGTATTGCCGGAAGAACGCCATCTTGTGGGCATCCTCTGCCTACAAGGCCTGTCCTGTGAGCACCGAATAGGTCTATGGACAATATTCTGGTGCTCAACATAGCCATTATATATCTTATGATCGTTCTGTCTAAACTGAACTTTCACGCTGCGACATTAATGGCTATAAAAGTCACTTTCATGAAAGCTCCCTCTAGATCCAGAAACGCTCCAAGAGTTTTCTTCTCGTGTTCGAAACGTTGGAAACAACTTGGTAAAGAACCGAGTCTACTGATTTGCCTGCCTGATAGGCATGTTGGTTTTTGTGCAACGGTTTAAGCTTCAGAATTACACCCCGTATGTACCTGTCACACATCCTCTCTATCGTTTTTAACACAAAGGATGTGAGGCTAATCGGTCTGTACGAATTAGCCTGGTCGTAGGTAGCACGCCTAGGTTTCAGTGTGAACTTGACCAAGACCTCTCTCCATGACTCGGGTATGTAATCCATGGTCAGGATGACTTGTAGTATGCTTTTCAGCGGTTTTATTATGATTCCCGAAGCTTTTTGCAACATAATCGGATATGTGCCGTCACTTCCAGTGGACTTGACTGGTTTGAAGGAGGCAATCGCCCATTCCAGTCTTCTATTAGTAATGAGAGTAGCCGCTACGTTTCAATCAGTCGCGTTCTGAGCTGAATGACCGAGTCTTACTCCAGGAAAGTGTGTTTGAGTGAGAAGGTCCACCACTTCTTCATTAGATTTTGTGTACGAGCCATCCTCTCTCTTTAACATTCCCGGGTAGACCGAGTCTTTCGCCAGAGCCTTGCCGAGTTTAGCTGTAGCTTTTAAGTCCTGGACTTCGTCTATAAACCTGAACCACGCCTTCCTCTTTGCAGCTCTCAGTGACCTCTTAAACTCCTTGCGTGCAAACTTTTTGTTTTGCCAATCTTTGTCAATTTGTCCGTTTCTTGTGCCTCGCATTTTCTTTCGCAACTTACCTAGTCTTTTGGTCCAGAATGGGCTGTTTTTCGTGTAGAACAAATACAGGAATTGATTCACTGTTAAACATTCAAAAAAAAAGATATAAAAATTAAATGTCATAGCATGTCAGTCATTATGAAGTCTCCAATTGACGTATTTAATGCGACATCGACTACTGTCAAAGTACAGCGCGTATTGAGCATGGACCTTGTTCTCGTATTAGGTGATAGAGGCGCTACCGACAAGCAGCTAAATTGATATTTTCACATTATGATCCGTTTGTATAAATTTGGAATATTTATTCTATTGATTTGCCATTAATTTCGAACTTAACCCTTTCGATTTGAGTTGTTTTGTTGCATTATGTGCCTATGACCTATAATTATTGTAAAAAAAATGGCAAATACGCTCCACAGACCGTGGAAATTGCTCTTGCAATGACCGCAAAAACACTTTTAGCGGGCTTGGTTTATTTTACTGACAGACATAGCTTTGTTCGTTTATTTCACTGACATAATGTAATTTTGTGCGTTTATTGTTGCCGACACAATTCCTGAAATGAGTCTGTTGTGATCAAGATTTGGTTCGTTCAGTTTCAGTGGTGAAAATTTTGACACTTCTTCCATATAAAATCTATCAAAATTATCACCACTGAATGTTATCGAACTAAAGCTAAGTATCCACTTCCGCGTGAAATGAAAAATTTTTCACGACCGCAATTCTACACTTTCTGAAAAAGTTCATGTGTGTGGGGCATAGCATGTAGGCATCAGTGGGCGTATTGTCGCCTGTATGGCGTAAAAAAGCTTGCCGCGGGCGTCGCATCGGGGTATTGGAATGCTTCAAAATAGTCCTGCTGCTGCAGCTGTTTCTCCTTAAAAAAATACGAATTGGCTATAAAATAATCAACCGGCCGTGATACGCCGAAATCAGCTTTTGAGATTTAGTAAAATACTCAAATATTACCATTTGTCGTTACAACGCACGCGACTCCAAAACGACTTTGGCAATTTTTTATATTTGGATTGATGTACTATTTCATGATTGTCATCACACATTTGTAAAATTGTAGACACTTTCTACTGTAGACATTTTATCCGGTATTATTTTTGCGTTGTAGACATTTTGGCTGTAGACATAAAACCGTAGACATTTTAATCTAGAGTCGGTGTCATACGTCCAAATGAGAGTAACTTATTGAAAGGGCATGAAGAAAAAGGACATAAAGCACACGTTTTCCCTCTGTTTCTTGTATTTGAATGTTGAATGTATCTCTCTCTAACTTCTATTTGACATTTGAATTTATGCTTTATGCCTTACTTCTACCGAGCTCTTCTTGTATTATTTCGACAAATACCCCGAAGAAAGTTTTTTCTTTCATTCAAGTTTCCCTCCTTTGACACTCTATAAAGCAAAAAATGAGATAATGGGAGAATGGTCCAAAATGTTTGTGTCGCTAATGTTGATATATTTGATAAAACAACTAAGACGAAAGAAAAATGTATTTATTTTTCAACAATTTGACAGGAGAATCTTCATTCATCATTAAATTTTATTGTTTTGTTTTTCAGGTATGGTCACTAACCTTCTATAGGCGAATAAAACAAAAGAGTTGCTAAGAACTGGAATTTAATTGACAAATATTTCCGATTATTAAAAATTACAGTGCGAATGGAATAAAGCAAATCAAATTATCGAAAAATCTAATAACGTACTTTTATTTTCGTCATGAAAACTCCGGTGAGAGCGCTGTTTAGAAGTCGAATTGGTTGAAATTTTTCACATGATTGTTTCAACCAATCAAATGCTCATCAAGAGTGATACAATAATGATTGATTGGGCCGAAAACATCCCCCGAATCGGCTTCAATGAAACCTCTACTGAGTACTGAATTGTCGTTCAGGGCCTTAGAATAGACACTTTTAGTCCGCTCGACATTTGAATTTTAATTCAAACTTGAATAATTTGACACAAGATGGCACTATAAAAATCTATTGTTTGTGTGTGTTTATCCGACACCTCACTGCGAAAGAGTTGGTGCCTAGCGGAAAAATATTCAAATGTCTTTTTGACGTAGAAAGTGGAGCCATGACGAAATAATGGCGAAAATATTAACTATAATTTTGCAATTTCCAGAAAAGAAAATGCTTCCATCTCTTTAAATAATTTTTGTCGGATTTTACGCATATATCGTACGAAATTCGATTGTAACACAGTGAAAAATTCAAAATAGAACCGCGCTAAAAGTGTCTATTGTCCCAAAAGTAGGGAGTGATTCTCGATATCTACTGCGTCGTCTGCCACGATTTTTTAGAAGATTTTGGTGGTTTTTTGGAAGAGTTTTTTTTTACGATTTTAAAGATTCTCCCATTCCCTCAAAATTTTTTTGCAAACTATGTGTACAAAGGTCATCATGGGCCCGCGGTAGCATTGCGCCCGTGACGCAAGTCCCCATACGAAAAAAAACATAGAAGGGACCCGTACGTATCAGAATAGATGCAGCAAACAGAGTTGATGTTACGAAAAGACTGGAACGTATTTAAGTAAATATTGCGTTCACATTAGACTGCATTGGAAATTGCTCGTAGGGCAATTTTGAAAAACCCGTCCGAAGTAACGGTGTAAAAAAATTCTCCAAACGCACAAATTTGACCTCCAAATAGAGAAAAATGTTCTCCTCAATTTTGTCTACAACATAGCAAAAAACTATTTTTTGGGCTAGCGCCGACCTAGGGCCTTAAGTAAAGGCCTCGGATACATACTTCCATAGACAAAAATGTTTCCCTCAATTTGCTCTGCAACATAGCAAAAAATATTTTTTTATGTTAGGGCCGACCTTGGGATTAAAATTGGCGCCAAAGTCAATGTTATAATTGAGGCTTCCGATATAATAAGTATTCGACGTAATTCCTTGGTCTCAACTCGACTAGCTGAAGGTGTCATTCCCAAGTTCAACTTCAAGGTCAACTTCAAAAATACTACAAAAAGAAATGAGCTGTTGACTAAGTGCCGTATGGCTAATGGTTTTACGTCTGCTGATCTGGAACTTGTCAATAATTCTGATAGAAAGATTTATTTAAATGAATGTTTGACGGATAAACGTAAACAACTTTTTAAATTGGCGAAAACCTTTAAGTCGATCAATGGATTTAAGTATCCTTGGATTAACAATGGTAATATTTTTTTGAAAAAGAATGACGGTGATCGCCCAATTTTAGTTGATCGTTTCACTGATTTTGTTAAGTTGAATCAATTATCGCTTGAATCTCCATAAGTTTGTGGTTTTTTTTTTCTCTGTTTACTTTTGTCGACCTGCCAGTCTTGTTTAACATTTGATATGGCTTTTGCTTTATTTCATAAGTTTGACTTGGGTAAATTTACGAACGACAATTTTAGCTGTGTTGGTGACTATGAGGTTCCTGTGGGTTTTCTTAATGACTTTTCTGGTCTAAGGATCTTACAGGTAAATTTGCGCAGCATGCGTTATCTTAACAGATTTGACCTCTTTTTGCACTACCTTTCGAAGTTTAAACACCAATTTGATGTGATTGTGATTAGTGAGAGCTGGGTCCAGTCTGATGACATAGGTCTCTATGGTATCGACGGTTATAACGGGTACTTTTCATGTAGGAATGGTTTTGGAGGTGGACTTGCCGTGTACGTCAACAAGTTCCTTAATTTTTCCCTTAATAGTAATTTATCATCTAGCTTTTTTTATATATCTGGCACAATTTTCCTGAAGGACTGTGCTTACAAGGAATTTAAAATTCATGCGTATTATCGGCCTCCCGGTTATCAAAACGAGGCTGTATTTCTGAAACACCTAGCTGAAATTGTTGATTGTGGCGATAAGTTTTATATGATTGCTGGTGATGTTAACTTTGACATTCTGAAATTTTCTCATTAGAATGCTAATCTTCATCTAAATGAGTATGTTAACATTTTGCTTGGTGCGAACTTAGTTGCTTCTAATAACTATATAACGCGTCCATCATCTTAATCAATTATTGATCATGCAATTTTTCGGTGCTCTGATGCTGTTAGTGTTCATAATTCCACTATTGCCAATGAACTCAGCGATCACAATCCAATAATTTCGCACATAAAATTTCCCTGTAAAGTAGATAAGTACTTGTTTATTGATAAGCCACTCATTGATTATGACAAAATTATGACAAAGTGATTGCTAAATTGTCTGTTTTGCTTGATGTGGCTAATTATCCGCAGTCTGAGGATGTTAATGTCCTTTACGACTACTTCTTCGTATGTTTTTCAAATTGTTTATCTGAATTCACTAAGGTGAAAAGGTGCCGAATAAAACGCTCTTTCGCTAGATGCCCATACATGAATGATCATTTAGAGTACTACATTGGTAAGAGAAGGCTATTGTGGAACAAATTGAAAAGCTGTAAGAAGAGAGGAAATAGTGGTTCGGTTGTTAAACTGCAGAATCAACTTGACGTGATTCATTTCTCGGTTACAAGTTGTTTACAAAAAGCAATACTATAAAGATTTGTTCGGAAAGTGTGAGAGCCCGAAACAAATTTGGCGGACTATAAAAAAGCTTGTTAATAGTGATAAGGTACTTAATGCTAAAGTGAATGTTAAGGTGAATGGTGTTTTAGTTGATGGCGATGGGGTTTCTGCGGCATTTAATGATTATTTTGCGAATATTGGTGTTCAACTAGCATCAGAAATCCAGGGACGCTATAATCATGCACCTTGTGGTCCTGAAACCCTTACTCGTAATGAGAAATCCATATTTTTACATAGTGTATCTCCAGTCGAGATATATGAGCTAATTTACTCATTGAACAGCAATAAATCTCCTGGCTATGACGGTATATCTGTGGCATCGGTAAAAAACTGTGCTGTAATTATTTCTCCGTTTTTGGCAGAAATTTACAACTTTTGCATATCAACTGGGAAATATCCTGATTCCTTGAAAAAGACTAATGTATCACCAATCTTTAAACATGGGGATTCATCTGATATTGGAAATTACAGGCCAATATCTGTATTACCAGTGATAAATAAAATTTTCGAAAAACTGATTTTTTCTAATTTCTTGAGGTTTCTTGATTCATCAAATTTTTTTATAGCAAGCAGTACGGCTTTAGATCTTTGAGTGGTGCTCACATAGCTTTGTTTGAACTCGTTGATTACATATCCTTTCATGTCGATAAGGGGAAAATAGTCACAGGCCTTTTTCTTGACCTATCTAAGGCCTTTGATACCGTGAACCATGCGTTATTATTGAACAAGCTATCAGCTGCTGGCATTAGAGGTCTGGCGCTTGATCGCATTTCTGACTATCTTGTTGCAAATGGTTACATGAGTCCTTGGTTGAGCGTGACGATGGGAGTTCCACAAGGTAGTGTCCTGGGTCCACTCGTTTTTTTGATCTTTATTAATGACTTGCACCGTCTCCCCCTAAAGTCTCACCCATATTTGTTTGCGGATGACACTAGCATCTTCTCATCTTCTGTTTGTTTTGCTAACAACATTGTTAATGTCAACAATGACCTCAAATTGTTATCGGATTATTTTGAGGCCAATCAGCTTATGGTGAATTTCAAGAAGACCAATATTGTGCATTTCAGATTTACTCGTACAATGATTGACAACTCTCTGAAGGTTGAGATAAATGGAAATGTGATTACGTCTGTTGATTCTGTCAAATATTTGGGTGTGATTTTGGATAAGAACATTAGTTGGAACTTCCACATTACCAAGTTGTGTTCAAAAATTTCTGGCAGATTAACATCTTGAGAAAATTGCGCTACGTATTGCCAGTTGGAATTTTGTTAACCTTGTATTTCTCAATGATTCACTCTCGCCTATTATTTGTATTGGCTCATGGGGTTGTGCTAATAAAAACTGGATTGAGAACCTTGAAAGGAAACAGAGGATTGCCTTGAGAGTTGTTAATAGATTGCCATACAGATACCCTTCAGAGCTATTGTACTTGGATTTCTGCCCTAAGATCTTATCTGTCAGTAAAATGTACAGATATGCAGTTTGTAAATTTGTGTTCGATGCCAACAGAGATCTATGTCATCATTCTGTCAATTTTCGTAGACCGGAGCATCGCTATCCGACGAAAGGGTCCAAACTGTTATATGTGCCATTTTCACGGTCTGTTTTAGGTAAACGCAGAGTTACTGTTGCTGGGGCTAACTTGTTTACCTCTTTACCTTTAGATGTGCGCTCATCGATCACCCAAGCTCAATTTTGTCGTTCTCTAAAGTCGTATCTATTAACTAAATAGTAAATTTTTAAGCGGGAACAAGATTTGTGGGTTCCGGTCGATTGAAATAGATGGATGATGTGCCATATTTTGTGTTTGAGTATCATTTTTCTTTTTTTCTATTGGCTTTCCCTTACTATTCTCTGACTTTCCATTTATCGATTTTTTGTTTTTTGTTTTTGTTCTTAGTTGAACACTTTAATTTTCTTTAAATATTTTTTGATATTTACTTTGATTTTTTTGTGATATTTCTATGTTCTTTCAAATTGCTACGCAAAATGGAACATAAATGATATATTTTTTATGATGTTTTTTTGAGTAAAGAATTGAAATTGGAATTGAAATTGAAACCGACAGACGGACATTGTTGTTTTCGCTGATTTGTCATCTGGAGGCAACAAAAAAAGTTTCCCCCCTACTCCCGGGCTCGAATTCACAATGTAACAAACGTGGTAGTAAACGCATCAGACCTACGTACTTCGTACGGGTCTAAAAATCGAATGTATCTAATTGTAAGTAATTATTGTCTTTACTCTTAAGTATGTACAATTACGTCCTCATTAAATTGGATTGGAAATTGTTGGGCGAAAAAAATCTCTCCAAGCCCTTAAAACAAGCCTAGAATTTAGAACCGATCTAAAGCACTTAGCAGAGGCCTCTGACCCATACCTCAAGTTCCCCTATTTTTTCTCTACAACACTGCACAAAAAAGGAATATTCACGAAAAACAAAAACAAATATCGTGTTGGACGATTTACGTTCTAATTTCGCAGTGATATAAGTGAAAAAGTTCCAAAAACATTCAAAAAACCACGTTTTTCACCACTTTTTCGACCACAACTTCGAAAGTTTTCGATTGATTTTGCCCAAATTCAATCCTGTAATCAATGTTTTGATTATCTTTCAGGGAAAAAAAAGGATCGGATAAGTTTTACCCGATTTATGTAAAAAAACACAATGGACAATAGCAGAGATTCAGTTTTGGGGCCCTAGCTGAGTGTAAAAGATCAACTAAAAAAAAGTTCTGTCGGCCGTGCACAGATCTTTCAAACAAAAAAAAATTATGAAAAGCGGAAAAGATTTACTCGAGTTATGTACAAAAAATACGTTTGGCCCAAGCAGAGACACTTTTTTAGTGCTCTAGCAAAGTCCTAGGGCTCAAGATCAAAAAACTTTTTTCCATAAATTGTCGGCCATACCCAGGCCTTTCAAACAAAAAAAGTTTTTGAAAATCTGAAAAGATTTACTGGAGTTATGTACAAAAGACCAAAAACCACTTAAACGGCCCTAGCTCATTGGCCCTTGGGCCGACAGTGCCCACATTCAATACAAAAAAAGATTTTTCAATTGCCTTTCAGGGAAAAAAAATGTATGAAAATCGGTTGAGTTTTACTCAAGTTATCGTGTTGACAGACGGACATTTTTTTGGACCCGTACGAAGAACGTAGTGCTTCGAAAAGGGGTCTTTTGCGTTTACCACGAGTAGGGAGTAGGGGGGGGGGGCACCGATCATGGTCCTTAGATAACGAATCAGCAATAAAAAAAATGTCCGTCCACACGATAACTCGAGTAAAACTCAACCGATTTTGAGATTGAATCTGGCAATGTCGGCCCAAGGGCCGCCGAGCTAGGGCCGTTTAAGTGGTTTTTGGTCTTTTGCACATAACTCGAGTAAATCTTTTCTGATTTTCATAAATTTTTCTTTGTTTGAAAGACCTGGGCATTGCTGACAATTTATGGAAGAAACATTTTTCGAGATTGATTGATATGAGAGTGATTACTGGATTGAATTTAAGAATTTTTGCGCCAAAGGGCCGCTATGATAGGGTCACCTGGCATTTTGTATATAACTCGAGTAAATCTTTCTTTATTCAAAGGGTTAAAATGCTCGACAATAACCTTACCCAAAGTACGAGGAGAGATAGGGGACGTTAGACAAAAGCATGAGCTCAATATTGTAGTCGCAGTTGGAGTTTTGAGAAAATTATTTTTACGATTGAGAATTGCGATGAAGCTGTGCCAGCTCTCTGTTCTCTCAATTAGATCTCAGTACCTGTCAAATAATGCACGTCGCAATAAAATTGAGAGAGTGCTGAGAGAATACGAAAATATCAGACTGCAACCACAATACATTTTCAAAAAAATTTCCATTTTTGCGTGTGAGGAAGATAAAATACGTATTTTTATAGTGAGGATTTTATGAATGCAATTCAATTTTTAATTATTCTTCACAGAGAAATGATATCTAGATGGCGTTACGTGGGAGTTCTGCGTTTACTACGGTCTGTTGAAGGATTAAATGCCCTACCGGTTTCCAATACCATCTTGAATTAAAATAAAACCCTTAAAAACTAACTTCTTTCTACCATCCGGCTATCCCATTCTATCGTCTTCTATTGTTTTACCTTCGGGAACTACAAAATACAGCTTGCCGTGAACGTATCTGGTGCCATTACTAAAATTTTGGACGGAGATGTAATAAGATCCAGCTGGAAGGAAAATTTGCTTAAGAACTGATCCATCAAGTGTATAATTTCTGATCCACAGTTGACCACTCTGCGGACACGGCTGAAAAATGTTGGTATGTTGTAAAATGGTTTTTTTCACAGTTTCAAACAGCACAGAAGGAAGTTCCTGTCTAAAATAGGAACATACGTCTGTCGACACGTCCATTAAAAATTTCTTGTATCCATTTCTGAAGCGATAATAAAGTACAATTCGACTCATAATGTTGTCGATCGATCTCGTCAAGTTGCACTGGAAACTGCCGGTTTTGATCATTCTCGTCTTAAATCTTAATTTGCAAAATGATCCTTCACCACAAATAGAAGGGTCAAATTCGCATATCACATGATCCACATAGGCGAATTCCTGCAGAAAATAATTTCTTAACGGGAAGTTGAAATAGTTTTTCGAAAGAATTTTACTGACCAAAATGTTGCTGGACCTGGAAAAAAATATCGCATCCGTTACAAGGAGCAGAAGAATTGTTCGTTGAGCAAAATTCATTTTTGAAATTCTCGCTGTAAATGAAACAAGTGCGTGTACGCAAGTATCAAAAAAAGAAGTTGATTTAGGTGATCAACGGTTATGCTTAACGACTATGTGATTTGTGACTTCCGGTTATGTTGGATCCATTCCATAATAGTCGGTAATTAAGCAAGGGTTCGCACGAAAGTTATAATTATCACTCTAATAGTAAAACAGAGTACGACAAATGCGTATAAATTATGTTGTGCGTGTGTTTTGTAAGGTGTCTGATACAAGAGTGTCTGATAGCTTAATGAGAAAATAATTTGATTTTCCGGAGCAGACTGTTTGTTGTTTTACACTGTCATTGTTCAATGATACCTCGTGTAAGCTATTAGATCGGAAATGCAACGTGCGTATTAAAATGTGTACGTTAGATGAGTTTACGATAAAGGGGTCGTCCATAAAGGAGATATTAGGGAAGTAGGGGGTTTTTCGAAGAGCGAACAAAGTGTGACTACTGTAACTGGGGGAGGTGCAAAAAATTATGAATTTTGTGAGAGTTTCCAATTATCTATAACACAATTCAAAACTAAGATTCACCAACTACGAAAGAGCAATGATTAAAAGAAAAGTAGTGGGTATTTCGCCTTCCCGAAATCCATTTCGATATCTGATACTTTGTTGTTGTCCGAACGCTGAACGCTGAATTTGTTATTAAACATATGCAAGGGACCCGAACGTAACAGAATACATGCGGCATTTGATTGATATACAAATAAACATATTTATTTTCAAAAAAGATTTTACAATTGGTTGATTGATTGATTGATTGATAATAATTTTATTGTCTACTATTTACTAGATGACATGGAAAAAGAGTAGCTATGACTGTTACATCATAGCTCTCGTTAAAAAACCATGTAAGCGTTATAATATTTATAGGTAACATTAATAACATAAACATAGATGAAAAAGTAAATCCACAAAACGAACAAAAAAATTGTTTTTTTAAATTAATACAAAAACTCAAATTGCCATGAAATAGCGTGGTCAAAGTAAAAAATAGCGTCACAAAGAAAAAAAAAAACAAAACTGTCGAGTCGACATCGTCAGAAATGATAAAATCAATAATTTCCAAAATGGCAATGTCAAAATTACAAACAAAAACAAAAGTTTCCATCAATGAATCGTCAAAATGAAACCTAGCCAAGCAACGGGAGTTTTAGTGACATTGTCAGGTCCAGCCAAACATCTGGAGATGTAGCGTCAATATCTGTGTGATAGATAAAAAATTTGAAATTTTTAAAATCTTTGAGCAGTGACAAAGTCAATCACCGGGTCAGTGCTTTCAGTTTTATGTAGTCGTAGTGAAAAGAAAGCACTAAACAAACACATTATCCAACCAAACCAAATGAATCGAAGACTGAGTCATTAAGCTTGAAAACTTCGTTTCTGAACTCACGAAAGCGTAGAGTCGGATCCACATGATTCACAGCAAGGTTGAATAGCCGGCAGGCGAAGTTGAATGGAGAAAATTGTGAATAGTCATGAAGACTACCAGTGATTCTTATTAATGAGGATCTCCGCAACACTCTTGTCCTATCATTCAATACAATCCTGTTGCGAATGAATTGAGAATTCACCTTTCCTGTCAAGACGTCGTGGATAAAGAAAACTGCTGCATTGGTTCGATGTCTTAGTAAAGATTTTATGTTAAGTTCAGCACACCTATCTACGTAAGGACGAATGCAGTAGCTGTCACAGTCATTATTAACACGTCGATTGTGGTTCGCGTACAACACGAACTCCCTCTGAACACTTTCTAGTGATTGAATGTGAACTACGTGATGAGGCGACCATATTGTGCTTGCAAATTCTAGATGAGCACGAACTACAGCTGAATACAGTATCTTAGCTGTACCAACATTGAATCGTCCGTAACACTGGCGTTTGACGAAAGAAAGCATTGACATAGCTTTATTTTTAGAGAGCTCCAAGTGAGCATTAAAAGAAAATTAATCATCATATGTAACACCAATGTCTTTAGTGCTGTAGACGCGATTTATTCTTGTGTCGTTTATATGGTAATTAGCGTAAATAGGAGATTGCTTCCGGAATAGTGAGATGACTTTACATTTCCCAATATTCAACTCGAGATCATTGTCAGAACACCATTTAACAAATTTGTCAATGGAATCTTGCATTGAAAGTGTATCTTCAATGGTCGAAACATTGTTATGGACTATCTTCTTATCATCCGCTAGGTTAATATCTTTTGTTTGACTAGATATACAATCAGGGTCATTGAAGAACACTAAAAACATTAGTGATGCCAATATTGACCCTTGTCCGATTCCTGAAAGAACGTTAATTAAATCTGATTTGCTGGAATTAATTTTAACCATCTGCTTCCTATCTTTGAAAAACGAAAGAAACCATAATAGAGTTGAGTTGCATAGTCGGTACTTGTCAGATGCTAGCTTCATAGTCAACTTAGCAGATCGTATAACGTCGAAAGCCTTGTGAATATCAGCAAGAAATAAATCAGTTTGTACGCCCTTGTCGAAGGAATCGTGAACAAGAATCGACAATTCCATCAAATTAGATTCAACTCTACGTCCAGGGAAAAATCCATGTTGAGTAGCTGAGGATTGTGGAAGGATATTGAATCTTAATTGTTCAAAAACTATCATTTCGAATGCTTTTGCGAAGTTTGGAGAAAGACAAACTCCTCTATAATTGGAAACGTCGGTCTTCTTGCCTGATTTAAATACCGGAATTAAATGACTTATCTTCCACATTTTCGGATAACAGCAATCCATTAAGACTTCGAGTATATTATCGACAATGGTTCCGATAATTCTATAGCGCACTAGGGGTCATTTTATCAGGACTTAGTAAATTTAAGTAAATATTGCCGATAGAGCAATATCGAAAAACCTGTCGAGCATCGGTGTAAAAAAACCCCCCAGGAACAAAGAATTGACCCCCGACGTAGGGCCCTTAGAAGAGACCTCGGACAAATACTTCCATAGACAAAAAATTTTTCACTCACTTTTCTCCACAACGGAGCAAAAAAAAAATTTTTTTGTCTAGGGCCGACCTAGGGCTGTAAGGAAATGCCTCGGACACACACCTCCATAGACAAGAATGTTTCCCTCAATTTCCTATGGAACATAGCAAAAAAACTTTTTTTTTTCGGGCCGACCTTAGGACCGACCTGAGGTCCATTTGAGCCCTAAGCAAAGGCACCGGGCCCAAATTTTGTTTACGAATATAATTCGGTACTCAGTTACCTCTCAAATAGAAAAAGAATAAACAAAATCGGTTAGGATTTACACGATTTATGTAAGCAAACAGAAACTCAGTTTTGGGGACCTGGCTGAGTCCAAGGGCCTGTAATCAAAAATTTTCATTCCATAAAATGTGAAACATTCCTAGACCTTTCGATTAAAACAAATTTTTTTTAAATCGGAAGAGATTTACTCGAGTTATGTACAAAAGACCAAAAACCACTTAAACAGCCCTAACTCGGCGGCCCATAGACCGAGATATAAATCAAAAAGTTCCAAAAACCTTGAAAAAACCACGTTTTTTACCACTTTTTCGACCGTAACTTCGAAAGTTTTCGACCGATTCTGCCCAAATTCAATCTTGTAATTAATTTTCTGACTATCTTTCAGGAAAAAAAAGTGTTTGAAAATCGGATAAGACTTGCCTGATTTATGTAGCTAAAAGACGTTGGGCCCGGTTGGCAAATTTTTCCACTCAAAAAGTTGATTTTCCACTCACGCACTTTTTTTTCAACTCAAAATATTGGTTTTCCACACAGAAGTGTGATTTTCCACTCAAAGTGAAGAGTTTTCCACTCAAATTGACCTATTTCCACTAAAAAAATTGTGTGATTTTCCACTCAAATCGATTTATTTCCACTCATAGCGAATAACTTCCACTAAAGTCGAATAATTTCAACACAAATTGAATAAATCTCACTCAAATTGAAGGTTTTTCACTCAAATCGATTTTTTTCTACATTTCACTTTTTTACTCAAATCGACTAATTTCCACACAAATTGAATAAATCACACTCAAATTGACGGTTTTCCACTCAAATCGATTTTTTTCCACTTGCATTGTGTAAAATGATGCATTCTGTACGATGCAATGAAACGCATTTTGTAAATGGGCAAATTCTCTAGAATGCAACCAAACTCCTTCAAGTTGCGTTCTGTAAAAGGATAAAGTCTCAATGAAGCAGATGAATTTAGTTCACGAAGCACCTTCTTATTGCATTTTGTAAAAGGACAAATTCTCTAGGATGCATTGAAGCAAATGAATTGTGGTTGCTAATTTTTTTTAAAGGGATGAACTGTGGAGAACGCCATTATACAAATTAAATTTCTGGCAGTGAACCGCCTGCGGATGTCATTGGCGAAGAATTTTTCTGCCTCACACAATTTGTAAAAGGGTGAATTCAGTAGAATCGAACCAAACAACTATCTTATACTATTTGTAAAAATAAACGATTTCATAATCGATTTGAGTGAACATTAATCAATTTGAGTGGAAAGTCTTTGATGGGAAGTAAGTCGATTTGAGTTGAATTAAGTAGAATTGAGTGAAGTTTAGTAAAATTGAGTGGAAATTAATCAATTTGAGTGGAATTTAGTTGATTTGTGTAGAAAGTCACAAATTTTTTTGAGTGTGAAAAAATCTGATTGAGTGGAATTTGCAAAAGTTTGAGTGGAAAACCACTTTTTTGAGTGGAAATCTAACATTTTGCGTGGGAAATAACTTTTTGAGTGGAAAAATAATTTAACCGTTGGGCCCTGGCTGAGTCCAAAAGCTCCAAATTAAAACAATCAGGCATGAGAATCGGAAAAGATTTACTCGTGTGTTATGTACAAAATACCAAAAACCTAAGGGCCGACAGTGCTCAGATTAAATCCTATAAAAGATTTTTCAATTACCTTTCAGGGAAAAATAAGTTTTTGAAAATCGGTTCAGTTTTACTCGAGTTATCGTGTTGACAGACGGACGGATGGACATTTGTTTTATTGCTGATTCGTCATCTAAGGACCATGATCGAAGCTCCCCCCCCCCCTACTCCCGGCATGAAAGTGGGGAAATTGGGGTGGTTAAAAACGTCGTGGTAAACGCAAAAGACCCCTTTTCGAAGAACGTCGTTCTTTGCACCTGAAAGACATGGATTCTACTTCTGAATGATGAAAACAGGGAAGTGGCAGAAATTTCAAAAATTTCAGAAGAATTTCAAAAAAAAATTGAAGACCATGCATCTTAAACGTCAGAGTAATACGTAACTAAAATAACTAATATTTGACTCGAGTCAAACGTCCAGTAATATCGGTCCGATTAGGGAAAGAAAATAGTTTGCGATAAATTGAACAATAAGGAAAAAAGATTTTCCCTTTGTTTGACTTTAGTCTGTCGAGTCAAAAATTATATTATTTTATATACCTCTCTACTCTCGAATTAATGATTTGGACTAAAGCCTTAGGATGCTTTGTTTTAAAGGAATATGGAAGCTTTGACAAAAATTAGCAAAGATTTAAATGTGAGAATTAAACAAAGTTCAAAAGTCCCAGGGGGGCGCAGCCCCCCCCCCCCCCGTACCCAGCTGGCTACGGCCCTGAGATAAATAAAAAATATTTTCAAAATTCGAAAAATTTTATTGAAAACCGTAAAATCGTGATTTTAATACGGAAAACCGGTTTCGGAAAACCGGTCAGTTTTGCATTGCCTTTTTTTTATTAAAGGTGGTTGTTCTAATTGTTCTTAGAACGCGCATGGGGGCCTCCGTTTGGGCCTATTGTACTAACTACTTAATGGACCTACTGATTAAGGTGGATCCCGAACCACCATTAGGAGTCATTTAGACTTGAAAGCTTGTGTAGCTCAATTCCTATAATTTTTGATAGATGGAGTTACTGTGTTGGTTGAATATAGTTTTTAGACCCGTACGAAGTACGAAGGTCTGATGCGTTTACTACTGCGTTTGTTACATTGCGAATTCGAACCCGGGAGTAAGGGGGAAACTTTTTTGTTGCCTCCAGATGACAAATCAGCGAAAAAAACAATCTCTGTCTGTCGGTCTGTTTGTCGGTCTATCTGTCGGTCTGTCTGTCGGTCTGTCTGTCGGTCTGTCTGTCGGTCTGTCTGTCTGTCGGTCTGTCGATCTGTCCGTCAACACGATAACTTGAGTAATTCCTGACCGATTTTCAAAAAAAAAAAAATTTCTGAAAGGTAGTCGAAAAATATTTTATGGGGTTGAATCTGGGCACTGTCGGCCCAAGGGCCGCCGAGCTAGGGCCGTTTAAGTGGTTTTTGGTCTTTTGCACATAACTCGAGTAAATCTTTTCTGATTTTCATAA
>CM055406.1:95286913-95302163 GCA_029228625.1 Pseudolycoriella hygida
AAAAAATGTTTTTTGCTATGTTGCAGAGCAAATTGAGGGAAACATTTTTGTCTATGAAAGTATGTATCCGAGGCCTCTACTTAAGGCCCTAGGTCAGTACTAATGTCGGTCCTAGCCCAAAAAATAGTTTTTTGCTATGTTGTAGACAAAATTGAGGAGAACATTTTTCTCTATTTGGAGGTCAATTTTGTGCGTTCGGAGAATTTTTTTACACCCCTACTTCGGACGGGTTTTTCAATATTGCCCAACGGGCAATTTCCAACACAGTCTAATGTGAACGCAATATTTACTTAAATACGTTACAGTCTTTTCGTAACATCAACTCTGTTTCCCGCATCTATTCTGTTACGTACGGGTCCCTTCTATGTTTTTTGTTGTTTTTGCGAAATATCTGAACCAAACACAACACAAGTTAGACAAATAACCTCAAAAAAAGGTTTGCACAAATTATAAAGCATTTTGAGCATGTTGAGATTAAATTTTATATTTTTTGGAATAAATGGAATAAATTTATTTATTCCATTTATTCCATTTTTCTACAAAAATTCTTTTAAGTTTTCAAAAGTGAGTTTTTTCACTTTTTGCACATTAGTATGATTTTATATGTGCGTTGCCATCAAAATCAAGTCTATTTGAGGTTTTGACGAGTTCGAAAAAATTATCATTTATTCTATTTATTCCATTTATTCCCATTTATTCCATTTATTACATAAACCGCAGCGCCACCTACATGCATTTTCTAGTTTTATATTTTTCTCATATCAGCAAAGGTTCAAAGAATTCATGATATTTTTAGACCCGCACGAAGTCCCTTAGGTCCATAGGTCGGTGCGGCACGGGAGGGTTTCCCCAAATTGCCATTTCGGCGATTTCCAATGACGTTGATCTAATTGTATGACATTCCTTATTATTCTATAGAATTTTAGTGTTTATGTAAATAAGTGTTCGCAACAGTTGTTCTTTGCCAATGTCTATTCTGATACGTGCGGTATGTTTTTCGACGAAATTGAAGCAAAATTAGATTTTATAGATCCAACAGAAGTTTCAGACAACGGCAGCTCCTCTGACGAATCTCGGCCGCTCTCAGCATGCGAACATAGTGAAATAACTTTGTCTTTTACCATTCTACAATAACCAGCATTGCAATCGCTTTTATTCCAAAATATGAGCGAAAGTACAACTCGCACCGGACTACGTTAACAAATTTAAACACTATAAATTTTCACAGAATTCATCGAATATGGGTGACGTCATATTTGTCATTCTTCTACCAAAATTATGAAGCCTGGGTGTGCCTAGGAACGTTACTTTCATGCTATACATTGAAGAAAAATCCTATACAGAATTTGTCCCCACCAGGATTGAACCCGGATATTCTTGGTGGAAAGCCAGTACGTTACTACTGAGCTAACGCGTTCCTAAATACCTACATATAGTTCATAAAACTGTCAAGCTCAAAAAGCTTCTTAAGTTCGTCTTTCAGTGATAGTTTAATTTCTCGGAAAGTTTTTTTTAAAGACCAAAGCAATGTTACAGGAAAATTTCCGAAAAAATAACTCAATATATTCAGTTATCAACAATCACAAAACAAAGAAAACTGATAACACGCAGACACTAATTTATTTCGGGAATTCCCCTAGTAATTACATTGACAAACACTGTCTTGCGTTAAAAAAAATGTTCGATTCACGCGCTTTGTGCGACATTTCATGATTTCGTGCATAAGCTGACAATTACACCGTGGTGATGTAGTAACTGCGAGTAGTTTCCATGAAACACTATTCGCAGATAAGGAAAGTATCGTAACAGATTGTATGATTGTTACCATACTCTCCTTATCTGCGACTAGTGTTTCACAGGTATTCTTGATTTGTGGTGTTATAAACAATACAAGGGTATCTATGCTCATTTATCGAATTGGAAAATGTCACAAATTCAGTTAATATTTAGCAAAAAGTACTGATTGTCAAAGCCTTTGACTAAAGTACTAGGTATTCTAACGAAGCACTACGAGTTTTTGTCAGTCAAACAGGCTACGAAGTTGTATTGTTAGAAGTACATACATTTATGTCCCGACGTTTTCACATAGAGAATGAGTTAAAAACATATGCAAGGGACCGGTACGTATCAGAATAGATGTGGCAAACAGAGTCGATGTTACGAAAAGAATCGAACGTATTTAAGTAAATATTGCCTTAACTCTTAAATATATGCAACTTTGTCCACATTAAATTGTATTGGAAATTGCCGAGAGGGCAATATTGAAAAACGCGTCCGAAGCAACGGCGTAAAAAAGGCCTTCCGGAAGTACAAAATATTCCCCCAAATAGACACAAATGTTCGCCTCAATTTTTTCTTCAACATAGCAAAAAAGCATTTTTTTATCTAGGACCGACCTAGGGTCCTCAGGAGAGGCCTCGGACAAATACTTACATAGGCAAAAATATTTCCCTATATTTTCTCTACAATAACATAGTGAAAAACAATTTTTTTTGTCTAGCGCAGACCTTAGGACCGACCTAGGGCCATAAGTATATGCCTCGGACACATACTTCCATAGACAAACATGTTTCCCTCAATTTGCTCTGCAATGTAGCAAAAACATTTTTTTTTCGTGAGGGCCGACCTTAGAACAGACCTGAGGCCTACTTCAGCCTTAAGCGCAGACACTGGGTCCAAATTTGTTTTAGAATATAATTCGGTTCTGACTACCTCTCAAATAGAAAAAGAATCAACAAATCCAATTAGGATTATTCTAATTTATGTAAGCAAACACATTGGTCCCTAGTAGAAACTCATTTTTAGGGTACTGACTGAGTCCAAAGGTTTCTAATCAAAAAATTTTCTTCCATAAAAGTGGAGACAGCCCTAGAACTTTCGATCAAAAAAAAAATTGAAAATCGGAAGAGATTTACTCGAGTTATGTACAAAAAACATGCATAGCGTTAGCAGAAACTCGTTTAAAGTGTCCTACCTATATCCTAGCGCCTAATCTTAAACAAATTTCTTCTACTAATTGTTGGGCTTTCATAGACCTGTCGATTAAAAAAACAATTATGAAAATCGGAAAAGATTTAATCGAGTTATGTACGTAAAACACTTATGGCTCTAGCAGAGACTCGTTTTTAGAACCCTAGCTAAGTCCAAGGACTCAAATCCAAAAAAGTTTCTTCCATTAATTGTCGGCCATGTCTAGATCTTTCAAACAAAAAAAAGTTTATGATAATCGCAAAAGATTTACTCGAGCTATGTACAAAAGACCAAAAACCACTTAAACGGTCCTAGCTCGGCAGCCCTTGGGCCCCGACAGTGCCCAGATTCAATCCCATAAAAGATTTTTTGATTGCCTTTCAGGAAAATAAGTTTTTGAAAATCGCTTGAGTTTTACTCAAGTTATCGCGGTGACGGACAGACGGACATTTTTTTTTATTGCTGATTCGTCATCTAAGGACCATGATCGATGCTCCCCCCCCCCCCCTTACTCCTTGGTCGAATTTGGGGTGGTTACAAACGTCGTGTCAAACGCATAAGACCCCTTTTTGAAGAACTTCGTTCTTCGTATGGGTCTAAAAACAAGAAGATAAAGGTAAAGAAATAGTATATTATTACCCGAGGGACATAATGGAGCGATTATAGTCGAGCTGAAGTGAATATACGAGGAGCTCTGCCCCGAAGAATTCTCTCGTACCGAGACTATAATCAAGTTATTTACCCCTTGGGTAATACGATCATTTTGGCATATAATTAGCCATTCTACTCATGGCTACTTTTTTCATTTTTTTGAGATTTGGCGTTATGTTATTATAGCCGGTCGTCTTACAAGTATATTAATGACTAATTATAGTATTTTAGCGTGTACGCACACGGTACGTTGAGTATACGCTGCAGGTTCATTGCTTTGTATGTAGATGCAATTTAACATGCTAGGCAGTAATGATGCGACCTACGTAATGAGCCATTATGGTCCAGTTCATCCAGAATGAACTCTTCTTATTTTTATAAAGAAAAACAACTATCTCCTTACCGCGATTTGAACCTGGCACATTCACAGCCGCGTCTTGTACGCTAACCATTATCCCACGGATTCATGTAACGAACAACGATTAGAAATCAAACACTTAGTTGTATGGGCAAAAAGTTCATATGACGTTGATTTTGTTTAGAACATAAACAAAATAATTAAATTTTGCCCAAAAGGATTTTGGTGAAACAAAATGCCAGTCTTTCGTGCGTGATCATAGGATTCCTGTAAAGTACTTAGTTTCTCAATCGGACTAATATATCCCGAGAAATAAGGCTTTGAAAACATGATGTGATCAATTTGTAAAATTTGTAGGTCGATATCGATTGAAAGCTTATTTACTACATTTTTATAAGAGTTTCTATCTAAAAATTAATAGACGTAGGTATTTGATGGAATGCACGCAACAAAAAAAAAATGTAAAAAAAAACTAGGATTTGAACCGAAAATTCTGGAAAAAATTTGTTCATAACGCCGCAGCATTGCTCACTGAGCTATATAGACCGTAGGTGCCTTGCGTTACTATCACATCGAGAAAGAAATAACAAAATGAACACAGCACATTGTTCTACGATAGTTCATTCGATATTTAGCCTACTCTAAGAACTCAAATAGTGTACGCTGTATTTCAGGGGTTATTTTTTTTTTGTTTTCAAAATGTTTAATGCTTAATTGTTTGTTTCAACGACCGAGTGCTACTACGTTAAAGCATAGCACAAGTGAGGTCATGTAAACAGCCGGTAACATAAGGGCGAAGTTTGCAAAATCGAGCCGAAGGCGAGATTGTGTAATCGTCCTTGTGTTACAGGCTGTTTACATGACCTCACTTGTGCTATGCTTTAACGTAGTAGCACTCGGTCGTTGAAACAAACAATTAAGCATTAAACATTTTGAAAACAAAAAAAAAAATAACCTTAATTGTAATATACTATTATTGCCATTTGAGGGGAACAATCGAGGCTTGCCGAGATTTCCCCTCAAATGGCAATATGATGCTTTATTGCATTAGCGAAAAAGAGAAAACAAACATAGGAGAACGACAAATGACATTGTCAGCGATTAATAATTTCTCTTTTATATTGCTAGATTAATAATTTTTAAGGGGAAACACTGCCCGAATGCAATAAAATCATTAAGTTAATTAGTAAAAGGAAACATTAAGTTCAATGGTTTTTTTGAAAAATAAAAAATTAGCTGACAATGAGTCGAGAATTGGTGTATCCCCGAGGGTATCTAAAAATGTTTAAGTGGAAATATTCTGTGAAATTGTATCTCAAAAACATATGAAGGGACCCGTACGTATCAGAATAGATGTGACAAACAGAGTTGATGTGACGAAAAGACTCGAACGTATTTAAGTAAATATTGCCTTAACTCTTAAGTGTATGAAATTACGTCCACATTAAATTGTATTGGAAATTGCCGAGAGGGCAATATTGAAAAACCCTCCGAAGAAACGGTGTAAAAAAGGCCTTCCGAAAGTTCAAAATTGACTCCCAAACGGACAAAAATGTTCATCTACAACATAGCAAAAAATCATATTTTTGTCTAGGGCCTACCTAGGGTCTCAGGAGAGGCCTCGCACAAATACTTACATAGACAAAAATATTTTCCTTCAATTTCTTTACAACATAGTGAAAAACCATTTTTTGTCTAGAGCAAACCTTAGAACCGACCTAGGGCCATAAGAAAATGCCTCGGACACATACTTCCATAGACAAAAATCTTTCCCTCAATTTGCTCTGCAACATAGCAAAAAAAAATTACTTGAGTTATGTGCAAAAACACGTTTGGCCCTAGCATGGACTCGTTCTTAGTGCCCTAGCTAAGTCCAAGGACGCAAATCCAAAAAAGTTTCTTCCATAAATTGTCGGCCATGCCCAGATCCTTCAAGCAAAACAAAATTTATGAAAAGCGGAAATATTTACTCGACTTATGTACAAAAAACACGTATGGCCCCAGCAGAGACTCTTTTTTAGTGCTCTAGCTAAGTCCTAGGGCTCAAGATCAAAAAAAAAAATTTCCATTAATTGTCGGCCTGTGTATGGGATTGAATCTGGGCACTGTCGGCCTAAGAGCCGCTGAGCTAGGGTCGTTTAAGTGGTTTTTGGTCTTTTGTTCATAACTCGAGTTAATATTTTCCGATTTTCATAATTTTTTTTTGTTTGAAAGATTTGGGCATGACCGACAATTTATAAAAGAAAGTTTTTTGGATTTGAGTCCTTGGACTTAGCTAGGGCACTAAAAACGATTCTATGCTAGGGTCATACGTGTTTTCTGTACATAACTCGAGTAAATCTATTCCGATTGCCATTTTTTTTTTTTGAAAGATCTGAGCATGACTGACAATTTGTAGAAGAAACTTTTTTGATTTTGAGCCCTTGGACTTAGCTAGGGCACTAGAAACGAGTATCTGCTAGGGCCCTACATTTTTTTTTGTACATAACTACAAAAAAAAATTAATTGAAAGGTCTAGAAATGTCTCACATTTCATGAAAGAAAGGTTTTTGATAAGATGCCCTTGGACTCAGGCAGGACCCTGAAACTAGGTCCAACGTGTTTTTGTTTACATAAATCGGGCAAATTCTAAGAGATTTTGTTGATTCTTTATATTCCTTATCAAATTTCTTAACAAATTTGGGCCTGTGCTTGGGGCTCAAACATTTTTTTATCATATTGCAGATCAGATTGAGGGAAAATTTTGTCTATGGAAGTATGTGTCAGAGACATTTCCTTTACCCCTAGGTCGGTCCTAAGGTCGGCCCTTAACAATAAAATGATTTTTTGCTATGTTGTAGAGAAAACTGAGGCGAACATTTTTGTCTATTTGGAGATCAGTTATGTGCTTTCGGGAGGGTTCTTTATCACCGTTTCTTCGGAGGGTTTTTCAATATTGCCCTATCGGCAATTTCCAATACAATTTAATTTGGACGTAAGACAATATTTACTAAAATACGTTCGAGTCTTTTCGTAACATTAACTCTGTTTGCCGCATCTATTCTCATACCTACGGGTCCCTTCATATGTTTTAAAAATAACATGTTGAAAACTACGACAAGGAATGCGTCTTTAAAAACTAAAAGCTTATTTCCAGTAAAAATTGTGAAGCTAAAATTAAATTTTTCGTGACAATTTTTTCATTGGCTTTAATTTTTTTGAAAAAAGTTCTGTGAATAGTCCCCATGAAACACTATTCGCAGTTACTGTTTACAGCTTAGTCGGTGTTTTTCAGGGCACATATTATGTCCAACAACGTGTCACTACCTAATTTAATGGCTTCGACCCGCAGGCCATCCTCACCAGGAGACTTTCCATTTTTCATTTCGATTACTTCCTTGGTTATATCCGGCAGCTCTTCGGATCCTACGCTCATAATTACAGGTCTACCACGTTGAGCTCCGTCTGTCGTGGTCGTTGGCTTCGATCGTTTTGTTTAGAACAAATGTTCGTTCGTATTGATTAAATTAAGACACTTAATGCAAAAATAATAAGAAAAGTAGAAATCGGAGAATAAGAAACTAAAAAAATGAGAAGCAACTAGAACTGACGGACAATTAGAACAAATCTATTGATTCAAATGCAATAAAAAAGAAACAGTGAAAAATAGTGAAATAGGCAAAGACCTAACCGCAACGCGAAAACGTATTTTCGATACATGTGTATTATTAAGCTGAAAAAATTCGCGTTAGACTACACACAGGCTCAAAGAATTCGTGATAACGATAATTTCTAGGGGGACGGTTCACCTGAAACTTCTCGAGAAGTTGTGGTGGACGATTTGATACTTTGATTACAATAGAAAGAATACACACGCATCAAGCCTACGTCTCGCAAAAGAATCAATACCAAGGATCTTACACCTTCATTCATACAACTGTAGCATATAAGAATCAGAACAGATCAAAACTTTGAGGTTGGTGAAACGATAATAGACTCTATTACGAAATCTAACATTGAATACTCTTTAGAAACGATACCTAAAGAGAACGATCAAGGAAGACACCCAAATCGCGAATCACATTAACACGCGTCAACAGAGTAGCATCGACTTATATTCAAAGATTATTGGCGACTTCGATCAATGAAACGTACAGAGAGAGAATCATAAGCTTGTGCAACTTTTTAGACCCGTACGAAGTACGAAGGTCTGGTGCGTTTACTAGCACGTTTGTTACATTGCGAATTCGAACCCGGGAGTAAGGGGGAAACTTTTTTTGTTGCCTCCAGAAGACAAATCAGCGAAAAAAACAATTTCCGTCTGTCGGTTTGTCGATCTGTCTGTCTGTCCGTCCAACACGATAACTTGAGTAAATCTTGACCTGAAAGGTAGTCGAAAAATATTTTATGGGATTGAATCTGGGCACTGTCGGCCCAAGGGCCGCCGAGCTCGGCCGTTAAAGTGGTTTTTGGTCTTTTGCACATAACTTGAGTAATTCTTTTCTGATTTTCATAAATTTTCTTTTGTTTGAAAGATCTGGGCATGGCCGACATTTTATGGAAGAAGCTTTTTTTTTAATTTGAGTCCTTGAACTTACTAGGGCACTAAAAACGAGTCTCTGCTAGGGCTCTATGTGTTTTTTGTACATATCTCGAGTATTTACTCGATTACCGATTACCGATTTTCAAAATTTTTTTTTGTTCGAAAGATCTGGGCATGACCGACAATTTGTAGAAGAAACATTTTTCGATTTAAGTCTTTGGACTTAGCTAGGGTACTAAAAAAGAGTCTTTGTTAGGGCCCTACGTGCTTTTTGTACATAACTCGAGTAAATCTCTTACGATTTTCAAAAACTTTTTTTGTTTGAAAGATCTCGGCACGGCCGACAATTTATAGAAGAATTTTTGCCTGTGCTTAGGGCTCAAGTGGGCCTCATGTCGGTCCTAAGGTCGGCCCTAACATAAAAAATAGTTTTTTGCTATGTTGTAGACAAAATTGAGGAGAGCATTTTTCTCTATTTGGAGGTCAATTTTGTGCGTTCGGAGAATTTTTTTACACCGTTACTTCGGACGGGTTTTTCAAAATTGCCCTACTGTGAACGCAATATTTACTTAAATACGTTCCAGTCTTTTCGTAACATCAACTCTGCTTGCCGCATCTATTCTGATACGTACGGGTCCCTTCTATGTTTTATTTCTCTTTTACCTCTATTTTACTTATTCGCCTATATTTTGTGCATGTAAAAACTCAGTTTTTCATTGAAACGAGTTAAAGCGAATCGTTCCACAATTTTACGATTCTTCTCCTGTAATAACATTACATTTGTCAACGTTCAGAAAAAAGATGGTGACGAACACACTATTGAGACAGAGCATCGAGATCACGTTAAACGGTCACACAATCGAGAACCGATCGAACACGGTAAAAGATTTTCAGATCGTCATCCTATAACAAAAACTTCACAAGTTAGTGACACAAGCTTAGTGACATCATTAATAAATTAAATAAACAAAAGCGGCCCAAAGTGGCTTCCTTGAGGGACACCTGACGTAAATTAAAACGAGCTAGATTTTCAGCTTCTCGTACTGAGAGCGACCTCTGAGATTCGAGTCAATCCAAATACAAATCAGAATGAATTCTTTTCTCATGAATCCATGCTGACAGACGGAAATAGCGTCTGTCAGCTAATATAACAGAATGCCAGTTACAATAGACTCAAACAGTTTGCCAAATGTCAGCAAAGTGGCCACGCCAAGTGGCCGAAAACGTCGTTTTTTGAAGGTTGGTGATACTTGTAGAGGTCGTCCATAAAAAACGCGTCCTCCCCCTGGCCCCATTTGTCCGTTTAGCCATACCCCCCCCCCCCCCCCCCCCTCCCCCCCACAAAGACGTCGGAAATTTGAAAATTCGCGAACTTCACAAATTTTTTCGTGAATTTACTTAATTTTTCATAGGATTGGGGAAATTGTTACCCAAAATAAGCTTTACCAATCACAACACAGACGAGTCTGAACGGATATAACAATGTTGCTCATAGCAAAAGTTTCATCTGGGATCTCTACACCTTTCAAGAATATCATCCTGAAGATGCCACTTAGCGAAATATTTTGAAAATAACGAAATTGCTATTTTATTATAAATTTTCAACTAGTTTTTTCTTCAGTTCATTAAATAAATATACGAAAAAAGTGGACGTCCCTCTCCCCGGTCCCATTTTGTCCGCTTTTCAGAACCCCCTTGCGCGGACGCCCCTTAGACTTGCATCTCTGCGAAATTGAAGTTTTTGTGCGTTGTACAAAAAAGAGCCGAACGTTTTGAACATGCAAGTATGGTTCCGAAACCTCTCCTCAGGGTCCTAGGTTGTAGATAAGGTCTGCCCCAGCAATATTTGCTGTTGCGGAGTAAATAAACTTTTTTTCCATGGAAGTATGGGACAGACACCTTAGTGTTCTTGTTCTAGGTTTGTACAAATATCGGCCGTAAAATTTTTTTGATTTTTTTTGAATTTCGGGGGCTTTTCAATATTGCCGTATTAGCAATTACCAATTCAATTTAATGTGGACGTAATTTCAATATGCATATGTTTCACAAAATGCGTACGGGTCCTTGCATATGTTTAATATAATTATTTGTGCCACGAGTTTCGCTAGATGCCTTACTTCCTCCGATAGATATGATTACAGAACTGAATAAAACTTCAAGTAAAAGATAAAGTTTAAAAAAAATCTTCGAAATAAAAAAGTACCCACAAAGTTCCGATACGGAACTGTAAGATAAACATCTGCTATCTGATAAGACAAAATTTTTAATTAATAATTTCTAAGAATTGAATTCAATTGTAATTAATGCACGCTGCGCAGTATATATAACAGTGTCAAGAAACAGCAATGACAATGACTAAATTATTCTAGCCACAGGTACTCGCAAAATTGATCGAAATGGTAACTCGAAACACAATTCTTTTAATACTTTCTGTGGTGTGTTTTTGTGAAATTACAATCGCCCAAAAATGTCCTGATTTCGTTGAGTGTAAGTAAACTTTGCCATAAATGAGATACAAAGAAAAGGAACGTCTTTGGCTTAATGTCGGACAAACTAAATAAATTCGCTTAGCTACGACATGTGGAGGAAATATTATTGGAGATTCAGGCATCATTCGATACAATCATTCCGGCTACGGTGAAAATTCCGGCTGCGTTTGGTTGATTCGAAGCAACATAAGTTCAACAGTTCAAGTTCGTCTCTTAGCTGACACGTTCTCTACTAACCAATTTATTGAAATAAATCATGTATTTTTGGATGGGGAAATTGGTGGCAATAGTGGATCCTATATGTAGGTTTGCATTCCCAAATTGTCGATATTTTATTTAAGGCTTCGTTCTAAACATTTGCAGTCGACATGGAGACTTTTCTCCAAGAGAATTCAACGGTCCAGTGATTTTAGTTCGATTTGCGTCACTTAAAATCTACAATGCTACTATAAACGCTACCGTACCAAGTTTCACATTATTTTATAGAGGCTGTGGAACAAATATCGTAAATCCTCCAACATTTACTCATTACTTGAGAGAAAGAAGTCCTGGTGAAAGGGAAGTTGTTACTTATCCGAAGGATGGAGGACTCTATCAACCTAATCAACTTGTCACATATTTAGGACTGAGAAAAGACAGAGCTATATTGAACAACAGCGAAGGCGAATGGAAAGTTAAGGTAAAATAGTGTCCGAAAATGAAAAGTTTAATTTAACTACAGCAAAGTAGTAGGTGGATGCGTGAGTGAATTAGAAACGTCTGCAGCTACCTTTTAAAGCGCTCCACCAGCAGCCTCACGCGCATTAGATAACTATCGTTTTTGTAACATAGCGCGCTCGGACTCTTCGCACCGTACCTTTTTTATGAAATACTGTAACATATGAATTTGTCGCCCTGAAAAAAGCAAGAGTCCACCAGAGCGACGGTTCGTATCGGATGAATTTTTCCAGCGGGGCTCTCAAAGAGAACTATCGCGTATGTTACAATAGAAATTTTGTTTTTGAGTTCGATCTCCACACGTTCTCGACGTGATGGCCGTCACACAGTGAAGAGGGGCGGAATCCGAAAGAGGAATTAACATACAAGTTGAGTGATAAGCCCTAGGTAAAGTATCACAAGCCCCTAGTCCCCAACTCCGAACTTCTACAAAATGTAGAAGCGGTGAATTGGGTAGCGGCGGAAGGAGGAAGGAAGAAGGAGGGCTAACCCAACGGGGGATAGGCATATGCGCAATGCCAGTTGTCTATGCTATCCCGATAAAGGTATGAACCTCCATCTTCCAAGTCCAAGAAAATTTTAAAAAGACTGGTGGCTGATGTCTCCTCACGGCTCCAGACCTAGCACGACTATAAGAACATTTGGAATCTAAATTCTATAAATTTTGCTTGGCAAATTCTTTAAATTTTCTCACGCCGATAATTTGTGACCGACAAAGTTACAAAGTGACAAACTTTTAGCTTTTATAATTAGTAATGTAAATGTTTCTAAACTTTCTTTATCGATTTATAAAAAAAAGGTTCAAAACTAATTGATTATTGATCTATTCGTTCAAGGTATTGTATCAAGACATGCAAACGTCATCGTACTGCCTCTTTGGGGACTCATTAAAATTCTTCAGTGGTGGATTCAATATGCTTACTGCACTTGACGAAAAAAACGAATTTATTTGGAGGTAAATATAATACAAACATTCGTCAAGAGAAGTGCTATTTGCGAGTCTATTTGTTGGCACGTCACAAATTTCAAGGATATTTCCTTGAATTCTGTAAAATATGTTAGCAGTACTCCCATCCCTTTTTACAAGGAGTGCACATCAACTTGGAAAAAAAAATTTGGAAAGCCGACCAGGAAAAAAAATTGGGAAACATTTGGCATGGCATCACCCCACAAAAAAAATTGTAGATAACCAAAACACCCAAAAATATTTTTTGTGATTTTTTTGAGTGAAAATTGGCCGAGTTAAAATTCTAAAATGTGATTTTTGAGCCATTTTTAAATTTTGAATGCGTGCTTCGCCATCGCCATCGCTTCCGCCTGTTATGTAAAAAATATGCTTTTTTATAGGCGGCTTTCTTTACTTCCTGCCATACGGCACCTCTCCGATTAAATTTGATGAACAACCAAATTTTATAGAACGATTAGACGCATAGATAGACGCATGTCTTACTGAGTTTCCTTCAAGAAATTATTTTTCCAAATTTAATAAAAAAAAATCCTGAGGAAACTCATTACCACAATCATCCACAAAAACCGTTCTATAAAATTCATTTGTTGATCAAATCCAACTTATGTAAGCGAACACGTTGGGCCCTTGTAGAAACTCACTTTTAGGGTCCTGACTGAGTCCAAGGGTTTCTAATCAAAAAATTTTCTTCCATAAAATCCGTTTTATGTTCTACACCTTTCGATCAAGAAAAAAAATTTAAAAATCGGAAGAGATTTACTCCAGTTATATGTACAAAAAACACGTAGAGCGCTAGCAGAAACTCGTTTTTGGTGCCCTAGCTATATCCTAGGGCCTAATCTCAAAAAAGTTTCTTCCACAAATGGTTAGGCCTTCGTAGACCTAACGATTAAAAAAATAGATATGAAAATCGGAAATGATTTACTCGAGTTATGTACATAAAACACATATGACCCTAGCATAGACTCGGTTTTAGTGCCCTAGCTAAGTCCAAGGACTCAAATTAAAAAAATTCTTCAATAAAATGTCGGCCATGCCCAGATCTTTCAAACAAAAAAAATATGAAAATCGCAAAAGATTTACTCGAGTTATGTACAAAAGACCAAGAACCCTTGGCCCTTGGACTGACAGTGCCCTGACTGAGATATTTCGATAACCTTTTAGGGAAAAAAAGTTTTTAAAAATCGGTTGAGTTCTACTCAAGTTATCGCGGTGACAGACGGCTTTAGGTCTGTACTAAGGTCAGCCCTAACCAAAAAAAATTTTTTTTTGCTATGTTGCAAAGCAAATTGAAGGAAACATTTTTGTCTATAGAAGTATGTGTACGAGGCATATCCTTATGGCCCTAGGTCGGTCCTAAGGTCTGTCCTAGACAAAAAAATGGTTTTTCACTATGCCATATATACGCGAACTTTTGAGTTTTTAATTAATTTTTATAATAATTAATTAATAATTTTCGATTTCGAGAACTAGACAGCCGATCTTCCTGAAATTTTCAGTGAACGTCAGTCTCGGCCCCAAATGAAAAATTTCATATGCCGCTTTTCTGGGAAAATTCTGGAAAAGCCGTGTCAAGTGGAAAAGTGGTCAACTTTGAGGGTTTTTTAGGTAATGCTCAGAATTTTCGAATTTTAGCTCCGGAGTGACAATAGCTAGAGAGTTCGTTTCTTCGGGAAAGTTATAGAGTTTGGTCAGGAGAACTTTTTATCATTTTAAGAAAATGGCTGCCAACTTGTAAAGTGACGCCATCTTGGATTTTTTGCTTAATTCTGAATAAGAATACCTAGACAGTTGGTTTCTTCAGCAAAATTATATATATCAGTGACACGAAGTGTTCCGACTGTTGCCGAAGGTGACACGAGTGTTCTGAAGGTAGCCGAAGGTGACGCGAGTGTTCTGAAGGTAGCCGAAGGTGACACGTAGTGTTCCGACGGTAGTCGAAGGTGCCACAAAGTGTTCCGAAGGCAGCCGAAGGTGACACGAAGTATCTCGAGTGCAGCCGAAGGTGACACGAAGTGCTCCGAAGGTAGCCGAAGGTGACACGTAGTGTTCCGAAGGTAGCTGAAGGTGCCACGAAATTTGTTTGGTTTCTTCGGCAAAGTTATATATATCAGTGAGACGAAGTGTTCCGACGGTTGCCGAAGGTGACACGAGTGTTCTGAAGGTAGCCGAAGGTGACACGTAGTGTTCTGACGGTAGCCGAAAGTGCCACGAAGTGTTCCGAAGGCAGCAGAAGGTGACACGAAGTGTTCCGAAGGCAGCCGAAGGTGATACGAAGTGTTTCGAGGGCAGCCGAAGGTGCCACGAAGTGTTCCGAAGGCAGCCGAAGGTGACTCAAAGTGTCCCGAAGGCAGTCGAAGGTGCCACGAAGTGTTCTGAAGGCAGCCGAAGGTGACTCAAAGTGTCCTGAAGGCAGCCGAAGGTGACAAGAAGTGTTCTGAAGGTAGCCGAAGGTGACACGAACTGTTCTGGAGGCAGCCGAAGGTTAGAAATTTGTTTAGGAGAAAACATTTTTTGGAGAAAAATTTTTTTCTGAGAAAATTTGTTTTGTAGAAAAATGTTTTTAGGAGAAAATT
>CM055406.1:95302280-95360326 GCA_029228625.1 Pseudolycoriella hygida
GAGAATTTTTTTTTCGGAGGAAATTTTTTTGGAGAATTTTTTTTTCGGAGAAAGTTTTTTTCAAAAAATAGAAAATTTTTCACATTAATTCTAGTTATAACAACAGAAAACTTCTAAAACGACTGATATCACAACAAAAACGCTATCGCTGATAATACGTAGAAGTTTGTTAGAATGGAATCTTGTGTTCAAAGCGCTTTTCATAAAACCAAATTACGTTGTGTAAAAAAAATTGCGTCGCAAATGCCGGACCCACCAGCGGAATAATTTTTCAACACTTTAACTTTTTACACGCAAAAATTTAAATTTACTTTTAACAATCTACGCAATAAGAAATAAAAGTCAAATTTTTGCAGCGCAAAAACTGAAAGTACAGAAAAATTATTTCGTCGTTAGGTCCAGCATTTGTGACGCAATTTTTTTAACACAACGTAATTTTGTTTTAACACAAACTTTTGCGTATGGTGATTTGGAAAAATTAGGAATAATCAAAATATGGAAATACTTTAATCTAGAAATGTTATAACAAAATGGATAGAGCATTAGTTATAAGTAATTATTTAGTCACAAAAGTTAATAAAGGATACGCAAAGAAAGGTAAGTAAACAGCTCAGCGCAGCAGGCAGTGAAAAAGAAGCGGGGTCGGGGGGCTGCAGCCCCCGCTAAAACGGGTCAAAGGGAATATTCACAAAGCTGGGTTTGGGGCAGAGCCCCATACACTCAGGTCGCACACAAGACGTAATCCAGCTCGCCGAAGGCGCAGGGAGGAGGAGGCAGAGTCCCCCAACATAAATTATATTCCTTGCAGATTAGTTTGATTTTACTGATTTTTGTTTTCCAAATGAATTCAAATTATTTTATGGTTTCCAAATTTATGTGTGTCCTGAAAAATCTATTCATGATTTATGTTTCCTGATTTAAGTTTTCTGATTTATGGTTCCTGACTTGTGTTTTCTAAATTTTTTTCCAAGTTAATTCATACAATCCTTTTTACAAAAACTTGTTTTACGAATGTTTTGACACAGGTTTTGCCAAAGAAACAGCAATCAGACGCATGTACTTCCGAAAGTATCCCCGAAGTATGGAAACGTATACCCCGACAACGTTGGCATCCTTGCAATTTTTGCATCGAATGGATATCAGGAAGGGAAGGGATTCGTCTTTGAATGGTAGTTTGGGTCGGATGTTTCATATCATGTAAATCTATGGAAGATTGTGGCAACTTGACAAGCTAATAAAAAGTAAGAAAATAATTAAATTTTCATTCACTCACTCCAGCGAAAAGGGGAGAGGAAGGACAGAACGATAAGGCTGACATCTACACACATGTTCTGACCCTACTATTGCGTTTACCACGACGTTTGTAACCAGTCGAATTTCAACCCGGAAGTTGGTTACTTTTTCGTTTCATGATCTAAATAAAAGAAAAACGAAAAAAAAAACTGTACGTCCGTCTGCGCCTGTCTTTCAATCACTTTTTTTATCTGAATGGTAATCTCTTATGGGTTTGGACTCAGACAGATCTCTAAAACTGAATTATTGGTATAGGTATTGATGATCCAACTGCAGTCACAGTAATCGAAAATGTAGGTGAACTGACTGTGATCAGCTTGATTTACAGTTGCAATTATCGAAATCCCAAGCCAAAACTCAGTGATAACTTCCGAAAACGTCTTCGAAGCAATAAACGAAAGAAAATTATTTGTTGTTCATTTATTTACAGCTTTAAAAATCGTTTGGGCTAATTCGTGATAATAACTGAAAATTACCAAAAATTACCGAAAATTACCAAAAATGACAGAAAATTACTGAAAATTACCAAAAATTACCGAAAATTAGCAAAAATTACTGAAAATTACCAAAAATTAAAAAAAAAACATATGAAGGGACCCGTACGTATCAGAATAGATGCGGCAAAAAGAATTGATGTTACGAAAAAACTCGAACGTATTTAAGTAAATATTGCCTTAACTCTTAAGTGAATGAAATTACGTCCACATTAAATTGTATTGGAAATTGCCGAAAGGGCAATATTGAAACATTTGCAGGGGACCCGTACGTAACAGAATAGATGTTGCAAATAGAATAGATGTTACAAAAAATTCGAAAGTATCAAAGTACATGTTGCCTTAACTCTTAAGTGTATGAAGTTACGTCCACATTAAATTAAATTAGAAATCGCCGAAAGGGCAATATTGAAAAACCCGTCCGAAGAAACGATGTAAAAAAAAGCCTCCCGAAAGTACAAAATTGACCCCCAAATAGACAAAAATGTTCATCTCAATTTTTCTACAACATAGGAAAAAACCATTTTTTTGTCTAGACAAAAATGTTTCCCATCATTTTCTCTACAACATAGTGAAAAACCATTTTTTTGTCTAGGGCAGACCTAAGAACCGACCTAGGGCAGACTTAAGAACCGACCTAGGGCCTCGGACACATACTTCCATATACAAAATGTTTCCCTCAATTTGCTCTGCAACATAGTAGCTGGCTAGGGTTAACCTTAGAACACACCTGAGTCCTTCTTCAGCTCTAAGCACAGACACCGGGCCCAAATTTGTTTTTGAATATAATTCGGAGCTCAATTCCCTCTCAAAGAGAAACAGAATCAACAAAATCAGTTAGGATTGTTCCAATTTATGTAAGCAAACATATTGGACCCTAGTAGAAACTCGGTTTTAGGGTCCTGACTGAGTCCAAGGGTTTCTAATCAAAACATTTTCTGCCATAAAACGGGAGACAGTCCTAGACCTTTCGATCAAACAAAATTTGAAAATCGGAAGAAATTTACTCGAGTTAAGTACAAAAAACATTTAGAGACTCGTTTTTAGTGCCCTAGCTATATTCTAGGGCTCAATCTCAAAATCGTTTCTTCTACAAATAGTAGGGCTTTCATATGTAGACCTGTCGACTTAAAAAACAATTATGAAAATCGGAAAATAAAAGATTTATTCGAGTTATGTACAAACAACAAGTATGGCGCTCTAGCAAAGAATCGTTTTTAGTGCCCTAGCTAAGTCCATGGACTCAAACCCAAAAAAGTTTCCTCCAAAAATGCCCAGATCTTCAAACGAAAAAAAAATTATGAAAATCGTAAAAGATTTACCCGAGTTACGTACAAAAAACCAGAATGGCCCTAGCATACAATCGTTTTTAGTGCTCCAGCTAAGTCCAAGTACTCAAATCCAAAAAAGTTTCTTCCATTCCATTTCATTGTCGGCCTTGCCCAGATCTTTCAAACAAAAAAATATTTATGAAAATAGGAAAAGATTTAATCGAGTTATGTACAAAAAAACGCGTATGGCACTAGCATAGACTCGGTTTTAATGCCCTAGCTAAGTCCAGGGACACAAATTTAAAAAAGTTTTTTCTATAAACTGTCGGCCATACCCAGGTCTTTCAAACAAAGAAAAACTTATGAAAATCGGAAAAGATTTACTCGAGTTATGTACAAAAGACCAAAAACCACTTAAACGGCCCTAGCTCAGCGGCCCTTGGGGCGACAGCCCCCAGATTCAATCCCATTAAAGATTTTTTGATTACCTTTCTGGGAAAAAAAGTTTTTGAAAATCGATTGAGTTTTACTCAAGTTATCGCGGTGAGAGACGGACGGACGGACAACGTTTTTATTGTTGATTCGTCATCTAAGCACCAGGATCGATGCTCCCCACCTACTCCCAGGTCGAAATTGGGACGGTTACAAACGTCGTGGTAAACGCATAAGACCCCTTTTCGAAGAACTTCGTTCTTCGTACGGGTCTAAAAACCCGTCCGAACAAAAGCCTTCCGAAAGTACAAAATTGACCCCCAAACAGACAAAAATGTACATCTCAATTTTTTCTACAATAAAGGAAAAAACCAGCTTTTTGTCTACTTCCATAGACAAAAATGTTTCCCTAAATTTGTTCTGCAACTAATTTTTTTTGGTTAGGGCTGACCTTAGAGCCCACTTCAGCTCTAAGCACAGGCACCGGGTCCAAATTTGTTTTTGAATATAATTCGGTACTCGATTACCTCTCAAATAGAAAAAGAATCAACAAAATGAATTAGGATTTATCCAATTTATGTAAGCAAACACGTTGGGCCCTAGTAGAAACTCAGTTTTAGGGTCCTGACTGAGTCCTAGGGTTTCTAATCAAAACATTTTCTGCCATAAAACGGTAAACAGTCCTCAACTTTTCGATCAAACAAAATTTGAAAGCCGGAAGAGATTTACTCGAGTTATGTACAAAAAATATGTAGAGCGCTAGCAGAGACTCGTTTTTAGTGCACTAGCTATATCCTAGGGCCCAACCTCAATAAAGTTTTTTCTACAAATAGTAGGGCTTTCATAGAACTGTCGATTAAAAAATTAATTGTGAAAATCGGAAAAGATTTAATCGAGTTATGTACAAAAAACATCCATGGTCCTAGCGTAGAATCGTTTTTAGTGCCCTAGCTAAGTCCAAGGACTCAAATCCAAAAAAGTTTCTTCCATAAATTATCTGCCATGCCCAGATCTTTTAAACAAACAGTTCGGCGGCGGCGGCTCAAAAAAGAATTTTGATATGTTGTAGAGGAAGTTGAGTGTATCATTTTCACCCATGGAAGTAGTAGCCGCCGCGCTTCGGTTCGGCGGCGGCCGCAGCTCAAAAAAGACTTTTGATATGTTGTAGAGGAAGTTGAGTGTATCATTTTCACCCATGGAAGTAGAAGCCGCCGCGCTTCGGTTCGGCGGCGGCCGCAGCTCAAAAAAAAACTTTTGATATGTTGTAGAGGAAGTTGAGGGAATCATTTTCGCCCATGGAAGTAGAAGCCGCCGCGCTTCGGTTTGGCGGCGGCGGCGACTCAAAAAAAAACTTTTGATATGTCCTCGTCCGTTCTTCCAAAACAACAACAACAAAAACCCTTTTAAAAGGGAAATGTGACGCAAGTCTTTGTCACCCAAATTGATATCAGTTGTTTTGGAAGAAGGGACGAAGACTTGCGTCACATTTCCCTTTTAAAAAGGTTTTTGTTGTTATTAATTATTATTTAATTACAACTTTTACAAATTTTTTTTCTAATTTTTGAGTGCGACTCACGACTCATACTTAATTGAATATCTTTGAACATTTTTATGATGATTGGGGAAAATAAAAAAATAATAATATCGGAAATTAAAAAACGAAAACCAAATACCAAAAATTGAGTTGTAATTAACATTCGCTAATTACATTTTTAAAAAAAAACAGAATTTCAGATTTCAAATGAGAAATATTCTGTAGTTTGTAAATTGAATGAGCGTTTTAGTTCGAAGCGAGAGTTGCGTATTGATTAAACGAATCATACTAATTTGAATTCTTATCTGCGACAAATTTTCCCGATTCCGCATCGAAAAGTGTATCAAAACTTTAATCTTCAAAATAGAGACAAATAATTCGATTGCCGAATTGCAAAATCCCTAAAATAAATATTTCAACGATGTATATTTTAATCCGATACTACTCGGATAGAAGGAAAAGACCAGTGCGCTGGCCGGCTGGGACTGACTTCTTCATTGATTTAGTTTTCAGAATATTATAAAAAAAAATGGAATGTCGTGACGCGCCTAGCTTAGAAAGAATGGTAAACTCAAGATCACAACGAACAAAAATCAAATAGACAAACAATATCTCCGTAAGTGTAGAATTTGAACATATTTCGCCTGTCGTGGACATCAATTTTTGCATTTGAAGTGTTGGTTCAAATATTAACATTTCGCGCAACTCCCTGAAGAGCGTTTGTTTGAAATCTGTAAATAAATTCTTAAGAACGTTCATAAAGAGATAATTTCTTTAATTTCATATCTGGACTCACCTGTGGAACATAATTGCACTATTTACTCTGTTATCTTCAGAGTTTGTGCATGATTTCACAACGCATTTTCGTCCCATTTTACAAATAACATGTTCAGACCACTTAAACAAAATGCAAAATAACAATCAAATTAACGATCGTTTTAAAAGTGTGTTATGTCAGGTTAATTATTCATTCTACGAATGAATTCATCACCCACTGAACTTTTCATGTTGGGATATCTTTTTTCGTTCATAGGCGTTCCTTATCTTCTAATTCAATGTTTACAATATTATTGGACTCGTACGAAGTACAAAGGTCCTATACATTTACTACAAACAATTTGATTGTAACATGGGGTAGATCGAGGTGGGAGGGGGGGGGGATGCATCTATTATCGTCTAGAGATGACGAATCAGCAATAAAAAAATTTTTTGTGGGAATCGGTACAGGTTTCTGAGCACTGGGACCAATGGAATGGACGAAATTGAGATTCTTGGCTATATACGAAAACAGTTTTTCGTCTATATTTCCTTAACTATGCAATATGGAGATTTACTGTCAAAGGCAAAGTTGTAGAGAATTAAATTTAAGCGAACACGTGTGTCTGGGTTTTGGAAATATGGCCCAATGCTGGTATATGGCCTCTTCCATAATTGGGCAGGATGGCCCAGATCTCCAGAACTATGAGAATTAGAAAGTTGGTTCCAAAGACAAAGTTGTAGAGAATTCATTTTAAGCGAACAAGTGTTTCAGGGTTTTAGGGGAAAATGACTTAGTCATTGAATATAAGATTTTCTAGATTTGAATGGTCTGAGACATACTTCGGTAGGGCCTTTGACATTACCTTGGGTAATTTCTATGGATCTTTGAAATTCTTACAGTTATAAAAGAACAGAAAACGTTGGATTGTTTGCTTATTTGTCATTATTTTTTTTTATTTGTCTTATTAGTCACTTTGCCACATCTATTCTGTTTGTCACATCTATTCTGATACGCACGGATCTTTGTTATGTTCTTTAAAATGATTTTATGTAAAAAAAATGTAAGACTAATCTACAGTGACCCAATCATAAGATTGTGCAACTTTTCAGTTTATTTTTTTTCGTCAAAAATCCGGTAGTTTCTTGAATTTTTTTTTTTTTTTTTTTGTTAGAATAAAATCCTCGGTATTGCTTCAATCAATTTTTAAACCCGTAAAAACAACAAAGTTCTTCGAAAAGGGGTATTATGCGTTTACCACGGCGTTTGCACCCACCCCAATTTCGAACGGGGAGTAGGGGGGCAGGGGGGAGCATCGAAAATGGTCCTTAGATGACGAATCAGCAATAAAAGAAATGCCCGTCCGTCCGTCACCACGATAACTTGAGTAAAACTCAACCGATTTTCAAAAACTTTTTTTCCCTGAAAGGTAATCGAAATATATTTTATCGAGTTAAATCTGGGCTCTCTCGGCCCAAGGAACGCCGAGCTAGGGCCGTTTAAGTGGTTTTTGGTCTTTTGGACATAACTTGAGTAAATATTCTCCGATTTTCATAAACTTTTTTTGTTTGAAACATCTAGACATGGATTTGAGTCCTTGGACTTAGCTAGGGCACTAAAAACGCGTCTCTGCTAGGGCCATACGTGTTTTTCGTACATGACTCGAGTAAATCTTTTCCGATTTTCATAATTGTTTTTTTAATCGACAGGTCTATGAAAGCCCAACAATTAGTAGAAGAAACTTTTCTGAGATTAGGCCCTAGGATATAGCTAGGGCACTAAAAACGAGTTTCTGCTAGCGTTAACTTTTTGTACGTAACTCTAGTAAAACTCTAAATCTCTCTCTTTATGGAAGAAAATTGTTTGATTAGAAACCCTTGGACTCAGTCAGAACCCTTAACTCAGTCTACTAGGGCCCAACGTGTTCTCTTACAGAAGTTGGATAAATCCTAACTGATTTTGTTGATTCTTTTTCTATTTGAGAGGTAATCCATTACCGAATCATATTCAAAAACGAATTTGGACCCGGTGCCTGTGCTTAAGGCTGAAGTGGGCCTCAGGTCTGTCCTAAGGTCGGCCCTACCAAAAAATTTTTTTTTGCTATGTTGCAATACAAATTGAGGGAAACATTTTTGACTGTGGAAGTAGGTGTCCGAGGCATATCCTTATGGCACTAGGTCGGTCCTAAGGTCTGCCCTAGACAAAAAAATGGTTTTTCACTATGTTGTAGAGAAACTGGAGGAAAATATTTTTGCCTACGTAAGTATTTGTCCGAGGCCTCTACTTAGGACTCCAGGTCGGTCCTAAGGTCGGCTCTAGGCAAAAAAAATGGTTTTTTGCTATGTTGTAGAGAAAATTGAGATGAACATTTTTTTGTTTGGGGGTAAATTTTGTACTTTCGGAAGGCCTTTTTTGCACCTTTTCTTCGGACGGGTTTTTCAATATTTCCCTCTCGGCAATTTCCAATACAATTTAATGTAGACGTAATTTCATACACTTAAGAGTTAAGGCAATATTCAGTTAAATCTTCTCGTAATCATCAACTCTGTTTGCCTATTCTGATACGTACGGGTCCCTTGCATATGTTTTATAATTCAATCGTATGGAATTCGAAAAAAAGTTCAATAAAGGTAAGTGACATCGCTATCAATCTATAGGTCATATATGTAATCTCATTTCTTGGAAACTGTCTCACTTTTTGCATTCAAAGCAAATTAGTTTTGCAATAATATACGACTTTATTTAGACCACTTTATGAATAGTCGCTGAATAGGCACCTTGCGGCACTACAATAGGCTAAAGTTCCACTTTTTTGTCGAATATTATGGCATATGTAGTAACCGTTGGAAACTGCCTGGACACAGGCTAACGCAAGAAAGTTGATTCAACAAAAAAAAAAAGATGCACCCATAAGTTCTCGGAGCGAGCAAAATTCACCGAGATCAATAAAATCAAAAAGGTCAACAATTAGTACCAGGAGCGAGAGGTGACACAGTTGTACAGTTTATGGAATGTAATAAGAAGAATGTGTCAAAATGAGAAATCCACTTTTGAGGCGAAAAATGGGTTAAATATAGTTTTTTTTTTAAAGAAAACAACAATGTTTTTATTTAAGCGAAAAAAAAGACTGCTCACAACGGCGCAGCCAGTAAAAAAACGATCTTTTCAACAACAAATTACAATAAATAAATTTCATCTACTCTACTTTTCCCTAATGTTGCCATGATGCATGCCGCATTGCCTCTTTGAATTGCAACTGAAATCTTCTGTAATAGGAAATCTTTCGAGCGTGATTCCCCAGAAGCTGTCCTTATCAATGACCCTAATTTGCCTATAAATTTCTTCGTTTCTGGGCCCATACAACCTAGAGTTTCGAAAGCAACAGGAGTTAATAAATAATTCTCTTTTAAACGAATATAATGATTATGCTTAAATCTTTCCGCTTTATCTGCTATTGAACGCGCTTTCTTGGAAGATTCATTGACATAAGAAGGAGCTAACGTGTCTCGAACAGTCACGTCCCAGAGAAGAGACTTTCCATGACTCCACGGAATTAGAGTCATGCCATCAGGTCGTTTACCATCATCCCTAGAAATTCCTGGTGGTTGTATTATATTTGGAAATCCTGCGGAAGACAATGCGTGAGAAATAATTTTATTAACTTCATCGTGCCTAGAAATTATCCCTGATTTCTTCTTGCAAGACAAACCATGTAGGCCGTCCTTTTTAACCATAGCACCACAGATGCATTTATGTTCTTCACATAATTGAGAACCTAAACGAAGACCAACAGCAATTCTCGCGGAATTGTTATCTAATAGTAAACCCGTATTACTCGATGGGACCACCTGCAGCCACTTTGAAGATTCATTAGTAGATGACGCAAGTAGTCTGGCTCGAGCAACAGGTTCACTAGAATCAAACATCCTAGAAAACTTGCTGTTGATCCTCGGAAGATCTCAATTTTTCTGCTCCTTTCTCTTCTCATAACCAGGAATAAAATCTTGAGGAATTTCTTCAACTAACTCTAAAATGTAATTATCGATTATTTGCAAATTAAATTTTTCTAACAACTTATTTGACAGATCAGATGAAGAATACACAGATGATAAATAGGCTGGCAATGCCAAATCTTCAACCTTCCGAATGCCTAAACCCCCAAAAGCTAAAGGAAGAGTAGCCTGATCCCAAGAAAATTCTGACATCCTAACATTCGTAATCGCTTCAATAGTTGAACGAAAAATCTCGTCAACATTTTTTAAATGATCACGTAATAGAAATGCCCTAGAAGAACGCAGCAAATAATTGAACCTACAACTACCTAAAGACTTCCTAAAAATACACAATGCGGGGTGAACATCCATTAATTGTAAACGATCACACATTAATTTGATCGTTGCAATTTTGGATGAAAACATCCTTTCTAAACCTGACTCAAAGATTGGTGAGCCTAATATCTCAAGAGAAGACTCATCAACTTTCTTAATCCCTGGCAATAACGCTGATATCTCAGAATACATGTGGGCCTTATCTTTATCAGTTGCATCAACAAAAAAAACTTCGCATTTTTTTTGTTTAATGACAAGCCTGATAATTCACAAAAATCTAACACTTTCCTAATATCATCTAATACTACTGAAAGCCTATCACCAACAGTACCATCATCTAAATACCAACCATTTAACCTAGATGAAAGAGAATGTGTCATTCTCATAATACCAATACAAAAACCTGGAGGACCTAGTGGGTCACCCTGCTGAAACCCTCTCTTTGAAAGCAAAGGCTCATCAAGAAAGTAAAGATTGGAGGAAAGCCTGTGCTTGTTGAAGCAAAGGAAATAATTCTGGACATATCTCCTTAACTTCGCCTAACATAAACTTTCTAAATAACATATTAAAGGCATTGCTAAAGTCAAACTTAACTAAAGCCATTGGCCCATCATGGTCAGCTGTACAGAATCTACGTACAGCATGAACCAAAGCTTCTGCCCCTCCTTGAACAGCAAATCCTAACTGAACGGGTTTTAACTTCTCGACTAAGCTATCCCTAACATTGTAACAAGCAATTTTACCTGTTAAGCGTCTCCAAACAATACCTACTGCTATCGGCCTAACATCATCCTCACCTTTCATAAGAGCAGTCAATGAAGCTCCAAAAAATATTTTAGAGACATCTTTTTGAACATTACCAAACTTAATAATGTCCACCAATGAGGCTATTGCCCTTAAAAGACGATTTGCAGATTCACCGCAAGTAAAAGAAGTCAAATCTTTTAAATGTCGAGGTCGCAAACCGCCTATACCACCAGAAGAACTCAATGGAAAGCTTCTAATAGCTTTGACAACATCCTCAATTGTAGTAGCTGACAAACTACTAATCAGTTCTATTTTCTCAAAATCCCCGCCATCATCATCTGGGTGCTTGGCCTTCAGCTTGGAAACAGTTTCCAAAGTTTGAGGCGCAACAGTTTCATTATATTTGTTAAATATAGTTATTTATGCACCACGTACTACATGTCGGTCATATTGTGCTGCCGCCCTGGGACTTTGCACCAATAGAGCACATATGAGCGACATGTAGTACATGTTGGATATATAATTTTATCTATCTTTCGCACAAAAAGCCATTTTGAGCACAAACACGAAACTTATACTCTTCAATTTTTTCGAAATGAACTTGAACATTTCATAAAGCAGAATAGTCCGGAGAGAACGTTTGACTTACTTCGAGTTTCCTCGCGGTGTCGGAGTTATTGGAGCCCACTGTTTTTCAATGTACCAAACTTTTCCTTTTTTTAGCGCCAAGCTGCGACTACTACATCAGGTAGTGGCAAACTAATTTTAGGAAAATGTTGTATAAATGAATAGTACTTTCAATATTGAAAATAACATTTGCTTCAATTCACAACGTTGAAGTTTCCTGTATCTTAAAATTTGACCCATATTTCAAGATAATGTTAGAGCCGCATGAACTCGTTTGTTCCTACGAAAATGGAAGGTCAAGTTCGAAGATGAGCAAAATCGGTCTACTGAAACCGGAGTTATGACCGAAAAAGTGGCCAAAATCGGTGTTTTTTGAGGGTAGCTGAAACATTTTCGCATATATCTCTGCGAAACAAGCATGGTAATTTCTTTCCAAAGTTTTAAATGAAAGTTATGGACCTCAGGTAAGCAACCAAATAAATTAAATGGAAATGGGTTGAGTGGTTTTAACTGTAGGATAAATAGAGTGGGCCAAACTCGGGCTACTCGACCTTATTCTAGTTGCTACATTGAAAAACAATGAAAAACAATGCGCGCGGAAACTCTTAGTAAGTGAGAAAAACGTTCTCTTCAGACTATTCTGAACGGATTTCACTAAACTTGCCTGAATAAGACTCTTACCCTTATACTAGTCTCAACTTGATTGATTGACTTGATTTTGATGGCAACGCACACAACAAACCATACTAATGTGTCAAAAAGTGAAAAAACCCTCTTTTGAAAACTTAAAAGAATTTTTGTTGAAAATAAAAATAAATTTATTCCATTTATTCCCAAAAAAATAAAATTTAATCTCAAGACGGTTTAAATGCTTTATAATTTGTGCAAACCTTTTTTTGAACTTATTTGTCTAACTTGTGATGTGTTTGGTTCAGATATTTCGCAAAAACAACAGAAAAAAATTTGGGAATAAATGGAATAAAAGAATAAATGGAATAAATGAAGTGCGCCACCCATCGGTTTTATTTAATTTTGTCGCTCTTTCGATTTTTTCGGCGAAATTCGTTGAAAATCTTTGCTGATTTTCACTAAGTTTTTTTTCCTTATGACGGCAATAACATCGAGCCAGACACAATTATTGTAGGCGGTGACGAATTGAAAATCCATCTTCTCATCGAGTCTTTGGCTAAAATAAAGTGCGTTTTATATGCAAGAAACACATGAAGAAATCCTTGATGTGTCTCTTGACGAACAAAACTTTAATACAAAATATAATTTTTCTTATAAAATATGTGTGTTTTTTGAAATTCGATGAACTAGTGGATTATTTAGTGGTTAGCGTACTGGCCTTCCACCAAAACGATCCGGGTTCAAATCCCGTGTCGGAAAATTTCTACATGAAGTTTTTATAGCAAGTGTAGCGCATTAATAACGTCCTAAAATTCACTCAAGCTTCAAAAGTTGGGTAGTTGTGGTGTGTTTGGTGCCCATAACGACGTACACACTGAATGAATCGTATGACGTAACCCATATACGACGAATTTGTGCACGAAATATCTAAGCCTACATTTAGGTGAGATAATAATCATGCACCTAACAATTCTTGGAGTAATTGCATAATAACAAAGACACTACATTCGCATTACTCTGAGACGTGGTTCGAAAGTCACGTTAAGCCGGTGGTCCAGACAACACTTGTTATTGGCTGTAAATTTAAAGTTCTACTGCCTAGCAATTTCAGAACGAGATTCGTCCGTCACGAGACGTCAAGGTCTACGTGATATGAAAAATTAAAAATTTGTTTTCTTTAATCCAAAAATATTTATTTTGTCATTTTTTTGATACATTTTCTTGGTTACTTAAAACGCAGGACACAATTTCCATAGCTATTCATAACTCGTGGATAAGTACAACGGTTATACTGGGGAGTACCGAACACACAACGGCGAAAGCGCAAGTGAAAGCTTTCATCATCGATGTCCGATTCATATGGTGAACAATCAGGATCATCCGAATAGTAGGAAAAGTATCTTGCTTGCGTCAATTGAAACACCACTACAACCAGAAACAGCAAAATAATTGAGCTCTGCATGGTTGCCACTTATCACGACTGAATGAAAAACTGAAATGAAGTTTACTAAAAGAAAATCATTCGAAGAAAGGAGATGATTCGATAGACTCGTACGGTTGCTGTGAAACTTCTTTTTGTGTGATGATCACCTCAAGTAGTATCTAACGTTTAAGTTGAGGTATATAACTAAAAAAATTCCAATGAACAGCTTCTTAGTTCAATAACGGTCGCGGAACGATTTTTCAGTCTAAGATGCGACTGCAACCGGCACACCATTTCCAAGACCTGAATTATTCTTGCTTTCGTGCGACATTAGATTTTGTCGAATTTTATAATGAGCTGCAAACAATAGTTGGGTAAAATGTGAAGAAATGGAAACGATATATCGATCTCTTATGCCCTTCTACAGGCCATTCTGAACGAAAAGAGCGACTATTATCCTCATAACGCCGATATCATGAACTAAGGATAGCCTGCTCTAAATGTCAAAATTCTCATTTAAGTTAGTCTGCTTCAAATGTATAGAATGTGCTTCCATCTATTTTCGTTAAAAACTGCCTATTATTTGTCGTATGGTTATGTGGAACGAGATGACGCGTTAATCGACAAAAACAGCAGAGTAGTAACAACTTTTTCCTTTGACTGAAAGTCAGGGTCTTATAAAATTTAATGTATGTACCTCTATAGTATATGTTATTAGAGATGTGTATGTATATTGAAATGGTATGAAAAACGTTAAAGTCTGTCCCCAATTTTTCCTTTCGAGTAAGATAACTTTTTTTTTTTAGATAGATATTTTTTATTTCTACATCATGAAATCTTACAAATCTTCCTTATATCTACACATAAATAAGCATTATTTGTAAAACAGAAGAAAAGTTAATATAAGGGACTGTATTTGTATTTGTATTTGTATTTGAATTTTTCAGAGACTCCACTAACAGCTTTTTACAGCCAATAACAAGTGTTGTCTGGACCACGTCTCAGAGTAATGCGAATGTAGCGTCTTTGTTATTATGCAATTACTCCAAGAATTGTTAGGCGCTTGATTATTATCTCGCCCAAATGTAGGCTTAGATATTTCGTGCACAAATTCGTCGTATATGGGTTACGTCATACGATTCATTCAGTGTGTACGTCGTTATGGGCACCAAACACACCACAACTACCCAACTTTTGAAGCTTGAGTGAACTTTAGGACGTTAATAATGCGCTACACTTGCTAGAAAAATTCCATGTAGAATTTTTCCGACACGGGATTTGAACCCCGATCGTTTCGGTGGAAGGCCAGTACGCTAACCACTGTGCCAACCCGTCCGTTCTGTGCCAACCCGTCCGACTCCACTGTGTATGACACTTTGAAGGAGTTCTACCATTTTAACATTATTAAAAAAACTTGAAATAAACAATGAAATCATTTTCAACAATAACTGAAATGTTTTATAGACCCAATAAAATTGATTCTTTTGATCACTTTTTCTATGAAATTCAATTGGTTTTTTTATTATTTATCTTCAATGAATTTATAACTTATGCACGCACTTATTCTTCAAGCGATACATTTTGGTTTAAGATGCATTATTAATGATCTGCCAAAATTGTTCGTATTATGTCCATTATTCATTTCATATGAGAAACCAGAACCATGAAGCAATAAGTTGATTACTTTGTCAACGATACGTTACGTATACACTGTATTCACTAACAGCTCGGTCCAACGTGTTCCTTTTGTTACGAATTCAATGCAGCACACAATAGTTCAATTTTAACAAAAAATTGAGAAAAAAAACGAAATTTGCCATGAAATACATGTTGCATTGCTATAGCAAGCAAAATAATTAAATAGTTGATTGAGCACTGTTTTTTTAAACCAACAAAAATGATTATAGCTAACTCATCACCAAGAAATATTGAACTTGAAATTTATTAAATACTTATTTATAATCAAATAATGGATGAGCGTGATGAAGACAACGAGATTGACACGTCTGCTCATCTTGGTTGTCTGTACAGAAGTACAGAACTTGAGTAATTCTCAACCAATTTCGATGATTTTTTTTTACTTGTCGATCAATTAAGTTCAAAGATGGGCTATGTGCGCATTAGGATCTGGAAGTTATTGCTTAAAACAGGATTTTACTACTTTGATTTTGTTATAGTAGCAATACAAGAGACTAGGACAATCTAGAATATTTCTTAGTGTTGGTTGTTGTCTATTCTACTTCTATTCATCGAACCAAAGCATATTATTTTTGGTTTTAAATGAAGTGGTGTATAAGGCTGAATACCGTTATATCACTTTGTTAATATTATGGCAGATTCTATGACTGTGATATTTAATCAACAAGGGATAAATAACAACAGCGATGAGAATAAAACACTTAAAATACCCCTCAGAACGAAGTCCGGTGATACCTGCGCAGTATACTTTCAGGTGTAATTAAAACATATGGAAATAACTATAATAATCGTACACAAGGTGTACCACAACATAGAAAATTACAAAGGCATCAACTGATATTTGTAAAAATACGTGTGGTTTAGGTTAGGTTAAGAAAATCAAAATAAAAACTTTTTTTCAGACATATTTTCAAAAAATGTTATTTGTACTACCGCCGACATTAGAACCGACCTAGAGCACTTAGGAAAGGCCTCTGACCCATGCTTTCATCGACAAAAAAGTTTGCCACTGACACCGATCTTCTATCACTTATAGTTCTCTAAATGTTTGAATTTTGCCAAAATAAATTGCCTAGATCGATCCCCCCTTTACATTAGCGGCCGTATTGGCAGTCATCAAGACACGCGCCACGCCTAAACCAACAATTTTGCCTTTGACACCGATCTTCTATCTCTTTTTTCTTAGATGCTCTTAAGGCTTTCATTACCTATCGAATCTAAAAAGAATCACGAAAGTCGGATGGAATTTACTGGAATTTCATTGCTGATTCGTCATCTAAGGACCATGATCGGTGCTTTCCCCCTAGTCCCGGGTCCAAATTAGGGTGGCTACAAACGTCGTGGTAAACGCAAAAAAATTAAGCTGGCACAAAAGCAGACAAAAAGATAAACAAAAAGCTTAGCTGTACAGTCGAGATAGTCAAAAATAATAAATAAATAAATAGATAAATGAAAAATAGCGTTGTCGAAATGTAAAAAATAAATATTAAATGTAAATGTAAAAGTAGCGTCGTCAAAGTTTGATATAGAACAAAGTGCAAAACAACATTTTAATTCAGTTCCTTCAAGCTGTTCGGACTTATGAGCTCATACTTATAAATTCATTGCTTTCTTCGTTGGTTTTTAGTTTTTCTTTTTTGGCCTTTTCATTCAACATATTCAACATATTACTTTAGTTCCATTAATGGCTACCTATTACATAGATATCTAACAACCACATGTCTGGTATGGCTAACTATCTCATGTATAGCTAATTATCATATTTGAAAAGACATACGTCCTTCTTACGCGCTAACTAAAGTAATACGTAGCCATTAATATCACCTTGTACTTGCACAAGGATATCGTGATAGTTTACTACCAAATTGTTAGTCAGCTGGTAACTCCTACTCCTTCCATCTTTCAACATTTTAAACAAGTAAGCGCTAGAGTTTTCGCAGATTTATCTCTGTTGAATTGATAATTACTTACTTACTTACTTAACCGACACTAGAAGAAGGCTTTCACTAACGAGGTCTTTGAGATGCCTAGGGACCGAATGAAACCGGAGACGGACTGCGTAAGGCGTTTTGAGACTGTCATACTCGATAGGTCTGAATGGCTGGAAGGTTGGCCAAGCTGCCTATCAGATGAAGTAATTGTGAGTTTCACTTCAGAAGGTACGGGAGCCGGAGTATTCTCCCTGGAACCGTTGGCGGAAAGGTGGTACCACCTAGGTGGGTATGCCGACGTTTTTCAGGCTGAGATTTGCGCGGCACTGATGGGAGCGCGGGAAGCAATCTCACCAGAGGCATGTGGGAAAAAGGTCACATTCTGTTCTGATAGTGAGGCAATGATCAAAGCGCTCATCTCGCCTGTCGTTACATCCAAGCTAGTAAAAGAGTTAAAGGAAACCTTGAACCGGATGGGACTGAGAAATCAGGTGACGCTGGTCAGGGTTCCCGGACACTCTGGCGTGGAGGGCAACGAAAAGGCGGATGAGCTGGCGAGGACAGGCTACATTGGGTTGAGGGCCAGAACCTCTCATACCCATCCCACACTCGGCATGCGTAAAAGCAATAAAGAGTTGGGTGAGGTCGGAATTCGCTAACCATTGGAACACTTATGAAGGAGGAATGCACACAAAGCGTTTCTTCCCGGTGCCCGATGGGAAGTGGGCCAAAGAACTGCTAAATATGGACAGGACACGCATCAAGAGGGTGGTGGGTGCGATCACCGAGATTTACATGATGAACGGGTTACGAAACAAAGGATCATCAGATCTGTGTTTCAAGGACCAGTAACGGACCGGCCCAAACTGATAAATCTAACCGACACTACAACCCTTTAAGGGTTTTGGCCTTCTCCAACCGGGCCTATCCGCAGGTAACGTCTCCTAGCTGGATACTCCTAATCCGCTTGATTAAAATTCTTCAGCGCACGTTTCTGAATCTGATAATTTTTAGACTCGTACGAAGAACGCAGTGCTTCGAAAAGGGGTCTATTGTGTTTAGCACGACGTTTGTAACCAGTCGAATTTCGACCCGCGAGTAGGGGGAGCACCGATCGTGGTCGTTAGATGACGAATCAGCAATAAAAAAATGTCCGTCCGTCCGTCCGTCCGTCAACACGATAACTCTAGTAAAACTCAACCGATTTTCAAAAACTTTTTTTCGCTGAAAGGTAATCAAAAAATCTTTAATGGGATTGAATCTGGCGCTGTCGGCCCAAGGGCCGCCGAGCAAGGGCCGTTTAAGTGGTTTTTGGTCTTTTGTTCATAACTCGAGTAAATATTTTCCGATTTTCAAAAATGTCTTTTTGTTTGAAAGACCTGGGCATGGCCGAAATTTATGGAAGAAACTTTTTTGGATTTGAGTCCTTGGACTTAGCTAGGGCACTAAAATAGATTCTATGCAAGGGCCATACGTGTTTTTTGTACATAACTCGAGTAAATCTGTTCCGATTGTCATAAACTTTTTTTGTTTGAAAGATCTGGGCATGACCGACAATTTTTAGAAGAAACTTTTTTGATTTTGAGCCCTTGGACTTAGCTAGGGCACTAAAAACGAGTCTCTGCTAGGGCCCTACATTTTTTTTATACATAACTCAAATCTCTTTCGATTTTCAAAAAAAAACTCTTTAATCGAAAGGCCTAGGAATGTCGTACATTTTATGGAAGAAAGTTTTTTGATAAGATGCCCTTGGACTAAGCCAGGACTCTGAAACTAGGCCCAACATGTTTTTGTTTACATAAATAGGGCAAATCCTAACCGATTTTGTTGATTCTTGTTCTATTTGAGAGGTAACCGCGAACCGAATTATATTCATAAACAAATTTGGGCCTGTGCTTGGGGCTCAAGTGGGCCTCTGGTCGGAACTAAGGTCGGCCCTAACCAAAAAAACATTTTTTTGTCATATGCAGAGCAAATTGAGGGAAACATTTTGTATATGGAAGTATGTGTCCGAGGCATTTCCTTATGGCCCTAGGTCGGCCCTAAAGCCGGCCCCTAACAAAAAAAAATTGAAGCGAACATTCTTGTCTACTTGTAGGTCAGTTTTGTGCTTTAGGGAGGGTTTCTTTACACCGTTTCTTCAGACGGGTTTTTTAGTATTGCCCTATCGGCAATTTCGAATACAACTTAATGTGAACGTAATTTCAAATTCTTAAGAGTTAGATTTACTTAAATACGTTCGAGTCTTTTCGTAACATCAAGTCTGTTTGCCGAATCTATTCTGATACGTCGGTCCCGTCATATGTTTTTTTTTTAATTTTTTCTAGTATTCAAAAGAAAAAATTTTGAGCATAGACCTTTCAAATGGATGGATTGTACCATCTGGATTTTGGACGCCCTGCACCTCTCTTGCCTTCCGATCTGGTCTTGAGGATTTTTTTCCGAGCCAGCGTAGTTGGCTTATTGTGGTAGTTCTGACTATGTCCGACTCTCCTTAAAGCTGACCAAGCTCATGATTGAATCGTCTACGCCATCGGTTCTGTCTTTGGTCAAAGACTGGTCCAAATATTGTCCGCAGTACTTTTCTTTCGATCATGTGCAGCGATTGTTCGTCTTTTTGTGTGAAGCACCACGACTCCGAATCACACGCAACCACCGGTCTGATCACAGATTTGTATATTGCTCAATTTGAATTTCGTCTTACTTACTTAGGCTTTAACATTTCCAGAAGGCTCTGATTGCCCAGAATTACTCGTCTCTTAATTTCGTCCGCGATGTCTTTATTAGTGTTCAGCTCCGATCCAAGGTATAGGTATACGTAGAATATGATAATTACGCTTGAAAAACTAACGAATTTTACAAGTGTGAATATGCAACGAGTGAGCGGAGTCAGGGGACCTAACCCATCCAAGAGATGGGGCCTAGGTAATGCGCTTTATTACAGCTCTGTAAAAACATTAGAGGTTTGGCCAATAATTTGATAATCTATGAAGAAATTAGTATAGTGAAGTTCAGAGTGAACTTAAAATAATGTTTTGCACAGTTTTTCAAGATAGGGGATAAGTATTAAGGTTAATGTTAGGAGAAGGTAGTTTGCAGTTTGAATATTGAAGTGAACAAGTCCCTTTGTTCAAAATATAATAATAAATAAATAAATAAAATAAAAAAAAAATAAATAATAATAAAATAAATAAATAAATAATATTTTCTGCGAAGTGGCTACGAAAAAAGGAATTAGCTAATCCTCCAAAGGATGCATCCTTTTACAAAACTCGACGAAAAAAAGTTAGCTAATGCTCCATAGGATGCTTCCTTTTATGAAATGCGACGAAATATGAGTAAGTTAGTACTTAAGAGGATCCATGGTTAGTGTGTACGTAGTGGGTGTCTGCAAAATGATTGAGAGCTTCCTGAAAGTGATCGTCCATAAAATACATACGCTCTTAGGGGGAGGTGGCTTCTTCTTATTTGGAAGATTTTGGAGCATTCATAAATAAATGGATACATCTACACTATGGGTAATTAAGTACAGGTTTCATCATGATCACTGAAATGACTTTCGCGACTTCGTTCTAGGCCGATATAATCCTTCGTAAATTTTTCGTCCGGCTCTGGAAATAATAATTTTGTGTGACTTGACTTCTTCCGTCATACGACTTCTACAGCTCTGCGTGTCTATCCCTCACTAACTCCTTCAGCGATTGAGGGAATTTCAGCCGGTGCGGATGAACCAATCATCAGCTTTATCACATTGTGCAGTCTAACATCACCACATTGACCAATATGCTATTGGCACCATTTGTCAAACAACCAGTTTATCGACTTCGAGCATATAATAATTTTTTGTAAACTTATAGTCATATAATTTTTTTCATACCGAAAATCGACTGCCTTTATAAAAAGGGGCTTCCGAAAACGTGCTGACGAGTGGGGTTATAGCCATTGCCGTCGGCTCGGACTACAGGCCACTCGCCGAAACAAGCAACAACGTAATGTGCTATAATACACGAACATGTTTTCGCACAACTCATGTAGCTATTTGGGCATTACCACCCATCCACAATTAAAATTTAGCAAACAATTTCAATCTTTTAAAATTTATTGTTATTTATCCTCAAACTTGAATAGCTGCGTTGCGTACTGTCCTACGATTCAAACATTAATCTTGTGATGCCCCTAACGAACTTACAATTCTTAAAAGCACAAGAAAAATAGCGAAATGATAACGACGGTCAAATTAACTGACCTTACTTTACATTTGATTCAGTTGTTCAATTGATTAAAATCGAATGATTTATTTTGCTTTTTTGCAGACTCTTTCAAACAGTAGTATATTACATACTTGGTCAAGTAGGTGACCCATCATTTCGCCGCGTATGTTTCGCCGCCGAGCATTTCGCCGCCGGGAACGTTTAGCCGCGGACTCGTTTGGCCGTAGATTCATTAGGCCGCAGACATTTGGCGGTTAACAAAACTAGGAAATTTAGCCTTTTACAAAATGCTACGAAAACCTACACTGAGGAAAATATCTACAAATATCTATATATCTATATCTACGCTGCCAACGTATTTTACGCACCGTGCACGTATGGCATACTACACAATACTTAAATAAAGTTGATAATACATTCAGCGCGTATATAATGTAACCAAAGCGAGTGATTCATCCTTCTACAAAATGTCACGAAAGCGAGTGATTCATCCTTTTACAAAATGGTACGAATGCGAGTGATTTATACTTTTACAAAATATAACAAAGGCGAGTGATTCATTCTCTTACAAAATGGCGCGAAAGCAAGTGATTCATCCTTTTACAAAATTACGTGAAAGCGTGTGATTCATCCTTTTACAAAATTTCACAAGAGAGAATAGTTCCCCACTTCAAAAAATGACACGAAAGTGAGTGATTCATCATTAATTGATTGTCCAACACTCCGCTGCGCTGGCGGCGATTTGTTTGACGGCGAAAAGTTCCAGCGGCAAAATGTTGCACGGCGAAAAGATTAGGCGTTGAGTTGGTCTCATGGCGAAATGATCGCGAGGCTAAATAATAACGCGGCGAAACGTGCGCGGCGAAACGTGCGCGGCGAAATGTTCGGCGGCGAAACGATCCTCGGCGAATTGATAGGGAACCGGTCAAGTAAGAGGGCTGTCCATAAATGACGTCACTCTATACTCTATCCGCAGAACTTTGGTAAGCAGACATAAAGACTTGCGTCACACCTCCTCTGTAAGAGATTTTTTTGCGGATATCAGTAATTTTGTAAGTTTATCTCTAGTCAAAAACCTGATGGAAGTTAAAAATTGAGCTTCATCCAGTTTCTCTTACATAGAAAACAAAAACAAACTTCAGTAGTTCAGTTGACTTGTTGACTTGTGTTTTGGATTTGCTGATTTTAATATAGTTGATATCACTTATAAGTCTGCATTAAAGTATTTTGTTGATTTGTCGATTGGATCAGTGTTTTCTGTTGTAATTGGTGTCGTTGGAGTCAACTTCCAAGGTTGTGAATTTCATTCAGGAAATCGTGTGAAAATATTTGATTTTCGACCGGATTGAGGTTATTGGCACAAACGTCAGCTGTTTTTTGAAATCGAAGCTGTCGTAACGTCACGAGCACTGGACATTTGAAAATTTGAGTACGTTTTTGGCGCGTGTATTTGAAAATTTTTTCTTCGATATCTTTTCTTTTGGGATTTTTCTTTTCTATCGTAGAAAAGTAAAATACCCGACCGGGTAACAATTCTCAATATCTTAGAATATTTTTTCTGAAAAAGTAATTGGGAATTTTTGTTTCTGACCGAATCGGGTTTCATGGCGCAATTGAGGAAATGCTCGAAGTCAGGATGTCCTACCGAGAATATGTCACGGGACCTTACTTGGCAATGCTACTCCTGCTTGAGTCCCATTCATTTGTTGTGTTATGGGATAACGAAGAAACCGGAGGACATATTTGTCATCGATAATGTCATCATGGTTTGCGACGAATGTCTAAGTTGTCCGAAAGAAAATATTTCACCAAAAAGGAAACAGCCAAATCCACCGTCGTCGCTGGTTCAGAGTACGATCGATCCGCATGCTTCGAAAATACAACTTTCAAAAGCCGCTCCAGTCGTTACAACACCGAAAACCGCAACTGTTAAAAGTCAGAATCTGCAATCGATTGTAGAGTCTTTAGTGTGCAAAATTACAACGCAAACCGCAACAATCGCTGAATTGAAAATGTCCGTCGATTCAATGAACACCACGATATCGAAGCAAGGTACATCAGTCGATAAAGTTTTGAGTGAAACGCCGTCGATCGTTCGAACAGCGATCAAACAATCATACGCCAAAGTTTTGAAGGAATCCATCACCGAAACGCCGAGGTCGTCAATGAAGAAAAATGTCAAAACTTCGCTTTCATTGAAGCCGAAAATCAATAAACCCGTCACAATTGGTACGTCTACAAGAGTCATTGGTAAGCCGGTATCTCCGAATGTAAATCGTCGAATACAGCAATCGAACACAGTGACTACGAATCAAAAAGCTATCTGGGTATCCGGCCTCCACCGTGACACCACCGAACAAGAACTTGAGTCCTACGTAAAAGATTTGGTAGGTGAGACTACAACTGATCAATATCGAATCCTTAAGCTTGTCAAAAAGGATCGTGAATTGTCGTCGTATTCATTTGTATCATTCAAAATCACATGCCCTGAGAGTAAGTTGGCTACTCTCTTGGATCCATGCAATTGGCCAAGTTACAGCAGACTTCGTGAATTTGAATTGGACCTGAATCGATCGTCCGGAGTTCGACTTAACAATCTTGGGAGTTCGACTACACCATCAAGGGGGTCAACCGACCAGTCAAAAAACGGAAACACGATCACGCCCGAAAAAATGGAAGCATCGATCGACTAACAAAAGCAGTGAACAATCAATCCGAAATAAACGATGCAACGAAACGTCAAGCCAAAATTACGAATTTTTTCCCGTTGTTAAACAGCAGCCTCACTGGATCACCGCTAACTTCAAATGTTATTACGCAACGCAATCAAGAAGCTACGAACGAGTGCAACTTCACCGATATTCAGTATCTGCCGATTTACTATCAAAATGTGCGCAGCATTCCAGCGAAAACCGATTTAAGGTTCAGGATCAGTTCTTCGTTGTATAAAGTATTATGTTTCACTGAAACCTGGCTGACTACGAATCACGATGATGACGGATACTTTCCACAGATGTTTACGGTGTACAGAAATGATAGAGCAACATATGGTGGCGGCGTAGCCGTTCTTGTTCATAGAGACTTCAAAAGTTCCCGAATTGAAAGAATAAACGATCCTCAGTGCGAAACATATGCGTGAAAATCGAATTGGAGCCGATTCCATTGGTGATTTATCTGGCGTACGTGAATGATTCCGAGGACAGAGACCTTCTTCTGAAACATCACTCACTAGTGCATGAAGTGATGAGGACGGAAGTTGACAGCCGAGTGATGGTATTGGGCGACTTCAATTTGCACGACATTGTGTGGAGCTGGGACGAGTCCGATTCGTATTATTTACCTCAGAGTGTACTGCAGCACAGATCATCAGTCTATTTCCAAACGGCGTTAGAGTTTTTACACAAAATGCAGGAACTGCCCATGTATCAGTTATCAAACGCGAAAAATGTAGCATCGAACGTCTTGGATTTAGTATTTGTGAATGGCACAGAAGATGTACAATCGTCAACAGCACCGGTCGCAATAACGAAGGTCACAGAAATCGATAAATTTCATCCATCGTTGGAAGTTTCGTTTGAATATCACGTAGGGGAAACGTCGTCATCGTCATCTGAAACAGTAGAAATGTTCTCCTTCAAATACGGGAATTATGAACGCATTTCTCAACAGCTCGATGCCATAAATTTTGCCGAAATATTCGATCGTATGGATGTGGAGTCAGCATTCGAATATTTTTACGAGCTAATTCAACGTCTAGTGACTGAAAATGTTCCTGTTATTCGAGTACAGCGACATAAGAACCGACCGAAGTGGTGGACTCGAGAATGGCAAAAGTTGAAAAACCAACGTGACAAAACGTACAAGAGAAAACCCACGAACCAAATCACGGATGAATACGCAAATGCATTGAAGAATTTCAACGAACTGGATGAAAAGCTGCATAAAGAATACATCTATTGGATTCAAAACAAAATCATAGATGATCCATCTGAGTTTTGGACATACGCCAGATCGAAGAGTAAAACGTCGACGTATCCACGTGAAATGCAAAATGGCGAATGTAAATGCGACAACCCGCAAGATGTAGTCGAAATGTTTGCTGACTTCTTTGAGAGTTTGTGCCTGAAAGAAGTGGACCCGATAGATTTTGATGAAGTCTATGGAGAGGAACCTGTTATTGACCCTTGGGATGTGAGGTTGACGATGTTGGACATTGAAGAGGGAATTCATTCATTGGATGTGAAAAGCAGTGCTGGTCCAGACAACATCTCGCCGATCGTTGTTAAGAATTGTGCTGATGCATTCGTATGGCCGTTGTGGATATTGCATGAGAAATCGATGGAATTAGGGAAAATTGCATCGAAGTTGAAATTATCCAGAGTCATTCCAGTCTACAAGAAGAAGGGGAAAAAGACGGACATCAGGAATTACCGAATAACCGCTATCAGCTCAGTCATCATGCGAGTATACGAAAGTGCAATGCAAGTGAAGCTACTAGACCATGTTGAACCACAGCTATCGAACTCGCAGCATGGATTTCGGCCACGGCGTTCAATTACAACGAATTTGATGAATTTGTCCATCATAGCGCACGAAGCAATGTCAGGAGGACATCAACTTGACGTCTACTATGGTGACTTCGAGAACGCATTTGATAAACTTTGGCATCGGACGTTAATCTCGGCAATGAAATCGTTCAGAATCGGCAGGAAGACAGCAAAATGGTTATTTGAATGGTAGAAAGTTCTTCGTCAAGATCGGTATCTTTGTGTCTAGGACATATGGGTCTACGTCAGGTGTACCGGCAGGAAGTATACTGGGGCCAACTTTGTTTGTAATCAGCATTAACAACATCGTCGAATGTGTGGTGAATTCGCTTGTCCTACTGTTCGCGGATGATATAAAACTAGCGTTGCCTGTAAGGTCGATAGCTGACTCGAAAAGTTTGCAAAGCGACATCAATGCTGTTCAACAATGGAGTGAGACGAATAAGTTGCCGTTTAATTTGAAAAAATGCGAGATTCTGACGATATCAAAACGTAATCATCCATATCATGCAACGTACCGGATAGGTGAGCATGTCATTGAACGAAAATTCGAAGTCCGAGACCTTGGCATTCCGATGAATTCACAATTTACATTCAACGTGCACATCGAACGATGTATAGTTAAAGCGAGACAATCATTGGGATACATCAAAATGATTTCGAAAGGACGGTTCAACACTAGAACGCTGACGGTCCTGTACACGTCATACGTTCGATCGAGACTGGAATTCGGTTCTGTCATTTGGGATCCATACCAAACAACATACAGCGACGACATCGAATCAGTTCAAAAACAATTTGTGATGTATGCACTTGGCGACACTAACCGTATTCCACCGTACACGCTTCCACCGTACGATGCGAGATGTCTACGTTTGGGTTTAGACAGTCTGTCGATGCGAAGGAAGCAAGCAAATTATATGATGGCTTTCGACTTGTACACTCGGCGCATTCATGATGTCAACATTCAGTCAAAGTTCGTCAGAAGAGAGCCCATGTATTCGTTTAGAAGCTTGAAAGTGTTGAAGGAAATTCGAAATGCGAACGATTATTCTTACAGTCAGCCGATTGCTAAGATTATAAGAATTGTAAATGAGTGTGAGGAACTATTTTCCTTCAATAGAGCTAAGTTTAGGTTAGAGGTTAGGAAGTTGTTGAGTTTAGAAGTTGAAGATGTAAGTGACCAATGGTAATTCTTTACGATTGTGATATTAATGTGATTTAGTCTATTGTTTGTGAAACTATCTTTATTTGTAAATATGTTGTATTCAGCTAATTTCTTGGCGGTGAAATAAATAAATAAATAAACGTGCGCGGCGAAATGTTCGGCGGCGAAACGATCCTCGGCGAATTGATAGGGAACCGGTCAAGTAAGAGGGCTGTCCATAAATGACGTCACTCTATACTCTATCCGCAGAACTTTGGTAAGCAGACATAAAGACTTGCGTCACACCTCCTCTGTAAGAGATTTTTTTGCGGATATCAGTAATTTTGTAAGTTTATCTCTAGTCAAAAACCTGATGGAAGTTAAAAATTGAGCTTCATCGAGTTTCTCTTACATAGAAAACAAAAACAAACTTGGTTAAAAATGCTAGTGAAATTCAAAAAAATGCCATAAACCTAGGAAGCTCACTCATGCCAAGTTCAGTTCAGACGTTTGAACGGACAAGACGTTTTTACATGTTAACCAAATTTATGAAAAGTTTTAAAATTAATTTCAAGGTTGTTTATTATGGTGAATCAATACAATCGTTCATTCAGATTTAAATAAAGTGCTGTGTTCGTTTGGATTGTAAATCATTCTAAATTATAACATATTTCAAGCAATTTCACTTTTTCTCAATTTTATGATAAAATTGAATATTTATTGTCGCCGAGGTTGGCATACAATACATCAACAATGAAATCCGTTTGATATTGAAGCTGTTGGTTGCAACACATAAATTCAGTGCATGGACGTAGTAGATATATTTCAAGATTTAATTTGACAAATTGGCAACTTATTAATTTATGCAGTATTATCGTCATAATCGCGCACACATTTAGGGTAATTAATTTCTCAATCAAATACTTCAAATCTACGAACGTCAAAGAATTTCATCGTGTGTATACGTTAAACTATTCGCATAATTACCAGCGAATTTGTTGAAACGATTTCTATGCTAACCAGAAGCGGATGATAACAATGGCTGTGCATCATTAATTCTTTGGATACCACTCGTTAAATAGTGAAGATAAAGCAAACAAATGAATCAGTTGCGGGAAGTCCATTAAATAACCGATATTGTTAATCAACGCATTTCTCAAAGTCTTCAGGTATTTCAAGATGTATATACAAACATAAGTCGAACTCATTAAAATTCCATATGAAATGGAATATGAATTTAAATATCAAGAATTTTCTATTTCGATTTTTTAAAAATATAAAAAGTTTTTTATTTGGTCAACTTCCAAAAATTAATATTTATAGTGAAGTGACATTATTTAATTTATTAATTGCATTTCATGATGAATAAATAAACTAATCAATCAATCAACTGAAAAATATAAAAGAACCTGATGGAATTTGAAAAGTGCTATAGAAACCCACCCAATTCTAAAAGTGGCCATATCCCAGGGATTAGGCCATATTTCCCTAAAACCGTGAGACACGTGTTCTCTAGAATTTATTTCTCTACAACTTTGCCTTTGAAATCAGCTTTCTAACTTTCATAGTTTTGAAGATCTGGGTCATCCTGCCCAATTATGGAAGTGGCCATATACCAGTATTAGGCCATAACTTCCCAAAACTCTGAAACATGTGTTCGCTTAAATTGAATTCTCTACAACTTCGCTTTTGGAACGAACTTTCTAACTCTCATAGTTCTGGAGATCTGGGTCATCCTGTCCAAATATGGAATGGGCCATATATCAGTATTGGGCCATATTTTCCCAAAACCCTGAAACACCTACTTACTTACCTAACCGGCACTACACCCCTTTAAGGGTATTGGCCTTCTGCAACATGCTTCTCCAACCGGACCTATCCGCAGCTAACGTCTTCCAGCTGGATTCTTCCAGTTTTTATGTCGGCAAGAGCTGCGTCATACCATCTGGATTTTGGACGCCCTGTAATTGCCCTCTATTGCCCTCCGGTCTGGTTTTAACGATTTTTTTCGGAATACGATGATCTTCCATTCGTTGTACATCACCGAGCAAATGCAGTCGGTTTATTTTGGTAGTTCTGACTATGTCCGGCTCTCCACAAAGTTGGCTAAGCCCATGATTAAAACGTCTGCGCCATCGGTTCTGCCTTTGATCGAATACTGGTCCAAATATTGTCCGCAGTACTTTTCTTTCGAACGTGTGCAGCGATTGTTCGTCTCTTTCAAGCACCACGACTCCGAACCATACGTAACTACTGGTCTGATCATAGATTTGTATATTGCGCATTTTGAATTTCGGCTTACTGACTTGGACTTTAAGATTTTCAGAAGGTCGTAATAACTCCGGTTGCCCAGAATTACTCGTCTCTTAATTTCGTCCGCGATATCGTTGTTAGTGTTCAGCTCCGATCCAAGGTATACGAATTTGTTGACCATTTTGAATGTGTGTGTGTCGATCGTTACGGTTTCCTCCTGGTGTCAATTCGAAGGCGGGATGATCATATATTTCGTTTTTTCGTCATTAACTTTCAACCCAAGGTCGGTAGCTTTCCCCTCCAAGGCCATAAACTTATCCTTAACAACATGCATATTTCGTCCAAGTATGTCCAGGTCGTCTGCGAAACCTAGCAATTGACTGGACTTGGTGAAAATGGTGCCACTGGAATCTATGTCCATGTCCATCGTACGCACAGCTGCTTTAAGGGTCAGGTTAAAAAGCAGTGTGGCGAGAGGGTCTCCCTGACGTAGGCCTTCCTCTATGTAGAAAATCTCTGACAGTTGGTTACGGATCCTTACTCGGCTATTAGCTCCGTTCAGTGTTAACTTGGTTAGCGAGATCAGTTTGTTGGGGATTCCAAATTCCTCCATTACTCTCCATAGCTTACTTCTTCTAACACGGTCAGCAACAAGGCAGCCTTGAAGTCTACGAGCAAATGGTGTGTTTCAATGTTGTACTCCTTGCACTTCTTCAAGATCTGTCTGATATTAAACAGCTGATCCGATGTTCAACGACCTACATGGAAACCACCTTGGTATTCACCTACACAGTTTTCGATGTAAGGATGAAGGCGCTGGTAACGAATATTTGCAAATATCTTGTAAGCAATATTCAGCAGAGCGATTCCTCGAAAATTGCCACACTCCATTTTGTCACCTTTTTTGTATACAGGACAAAGTATGCTGGTCTTCCACTCTTCCGGTAACTCCTCGACATTCCATATACGCGTGATGAGCTCGTGCGCGTTGCCGCCGTTCTTGAAAAGTTCGCCGGGTAGATTGTCTGTCCCCGGGGCTTTGAAATTTCTGAGTCTCGAAATTTCAGCTTCAACTTCTTGCATCGTTGGTTCTTCGATATGTGGTTGCGCAGTATGAAATGATAATTCGTTGTTTTCTTCGTTTCGGTTTAGCGGTGTGTTCGGATTAAGCAGTTCTTTGAAGTACTCAGCCGCAATCTCGCAATGCACCTTTCCTCATCTGCTAAGACCAATCCATTCTTGTCCTTACACAGGGAAGGTTGTTGACTGTAACCATTTCTGGATTCGTTTACTTTCCGATAAAAGTTCCGAGTTTCCTTCCTATTGCCAAGCTTTTCAATTTCGATCAAGACGTTCCTATCCTGCAGCCGTTTTTTGTTTCGGAACAGTTTTCGAGCGAAATTTCTCTTCGAACGGTACTCTGCCTGGCCTGATCAAGTGTGTCGACTCAGAGTTTTTAGTCGATCTGCGTTTTTGTTCTCCAGAGCTCGCTGCCATTCATCGTCGAACCAGTTATTTCTTTTATTTCCCGTTTTCGTTCCCAAAGTCTCTGCTACGGCGCTCTCTACATTCCGCCTAATTTGATTCCAGGCATCGTCTATGCTGTGTTGTTCACTGACCATTTTTTCAATAATTTTTCTCTCCAAACTATCCACGTATTTTTGTTTAATGACTTCGTTCTGCAGTTTTTCAACGTCCTACTTTTTCAATGCCTGTTGTCGGTTGTGTCGGAGTGATATGCGAGACCTAACAACCACTTTAACCAAGTACTGGTCAACATTTGGTCCTCTACAGCTTCTGACATTCAAAACATTTGAACAGTGGCGTCCATCTATCAAAACGTGCTCAATCTGGTTTTTGGTTTGTCCATCAGGTGATACATATGTCGCTTTGTGGATATTTTTATGTTCAAAATACGTACTGCTCACAACCATGTTTCTTGATGCTGCGAAATGAACTACCCGCGTACCGTTGTCGTTAGAGTTTTCATGGAGGCTGTATTTACCAATTGTGGGACGATAAAAGACTTCGCGGCCTATCTTGGCACTCAGATCTCCAAGCAGAATCTTAATGTCACGTTTCGGTACTCCTAATCCTAACAAGAAAACGTTTCGTTTTGATTTAGCTAATTGGAACCGTTTCAAGAGCCATATCAATGACAATATCAACCTGCTCGCTCAGTTAAACTCTACCTCAGATATCTATACAGCAATTCAACATACTAGCGCATCACTGTGGACATGCTATGGATATTGCGATTCCTCGAAAGACTTCTAAGCTCTGAGGTCTTCAACTCTGAGGTTTGAGATCTCGTCGAAAAATATGAAAAAATCTAATGGAATATGAATGCCTCACTCACCAAACTCACTCCGAAAAAAATTTTCTTCACAAAAAAATTTTCTCCGAAAAAAATGTTTTTTTCCAAAAAAAAAGTTTCTCCAAAAAAGATTTTCTCCAAAAAAAATTGTTCTCCAACACATTCGGCTACCATCGCAACACTTCATATCATCTTCGGCTACCTTCGGAATACTTTGTGTCACCTTCGCATGCCTTCGGAACACTTCGTGTGACCTCTTGCTACCTTCGGAACACTTCGTGTCACCTTCGGAACACTTCGTGTCACCTTCGGCTACCTTCAGAACACTTCGTGTCACCTTCGGCTACCTTCGTAACACTTCGTGTCACCAATTCTTCCCACTGATTCATATAACTTTCCCGAAGAAACCAACTGTCTAGGTATTCTTATACAGAATTTCGCAAAAAATCCAAGAGGGTGTCACTTTGACAGCTGGCAGCCATTTTCTTATGATCCCAAAAAATTCTCTAGATGAAACTCTATAACTTTCTAGAAGAAACCGTCTCTCTAAGTAGTGTCATTCCGGAGCTAAAATTCGAAAACCGAAAAAGCATAAACGAAAATTCAAGATGGCGCCGCTATGACAGCTGGCAGCCATTTTCTAATGATACCAAAAAATTCTCCTGATGAAACTTTACAACTTTCCCGAAGAAACCATCTCTCTAAGTAGTGTCATTGCGGAGCTAAAATTCGAAAACCGAAAAAGCATAAACGATAATACAAGATGGCGCCGCTATGACAGCTGGCAGCCATTTTCTGATGATCCCAAAAGATTCTCCTGATGCAACTCTATAACTTTCTCGAAGAAACCATCTCTCTAAGTAGTGCCAATTTAATTCTCTACAACTTTGCCTTTGACAGTAAATCTCCATATTGCATAGTTAAGGAAAAATAGACGAAAAACTGTTTTCGTAAATGGCCAATAATCTAAATTTCGTCCATTCCATTGGTCCCAGTGCCCAGACCCCTGTACCGATTCCCACAAAATTTTCTTTCCAGTTTTCATTTGACACCAAAATGAGGAATTTCCGTGCTTTACTTGCTGAGATATTTGCGAAAAAGCTTCACCGACCTTCGAAAAACCATGTTTTTGGTCACTTCCTCGACCATATCTCCGGAACCACTTGATCGATTTTGCTCATCTTCAAACTGAAATTATGGGAGGCATGTACCTTTCAGGGAAAAAAAAAGTTTAGGCTGATCGGTTGAGCCGTTTGGAAAAAAAGTGGAGACGGACGGACAGACGGACGGACGGACATTTTTTTTATTTCTGATTCGTCATCTCTAGACGATAATAGATGCAAGCCCCCCTCTCCCACCTCGATCTACCCCATGTTACAAAAAAATTCTTTGTAGTAAACGTATAGGACCTTCGTACTTCGTACGGGTCCAAAAATTTGTAGTCTTAAATCTGTTACAGATCTAAATCTTTTGAATAGTGATAGGGCATGGCACAAACGTTGTTTGATTTTATTCAATATACCAATACTAGTACGCGTAACTTTCTCACTATTTTCATGGAAAAAAAGTTTTTGCCAAATAATTACAAAAACCCGACCCGACCCGAAGCCGACCCGATTCGATTTTTGAAAACCCGTAATCCGTCAACCCGATAAAACCGATTCGGGTTCGGTTCGGGTTTTTTCATACATTCAGAAACCCGCTCACCTTTAGTGTATAGTGTGAAAGTTGAGAACCATGAACAGTTGAAAGTGTTGGAAAGCTAAGAGAGGAAAGATCATGATTTCTGGGAATCGCCCATATTGGGTCAGATGGCTGATGTTATGGTATCCCCACACCAAGAACAACATTTTAATACATTGATGACTGTTCACAAAATCGAAAAAATTATAAAAAATTTTGATATCAACTAGTTTTTCTTTAATAAGCAAGCGATTCAGTTGGTAAGTATTGAGCTTCTTGTGATGAAGAAATAAAAGGAAATATTTCAGTTCTTTATAATTAACATTTTCTGGCCTATTATGCTTTTTCAAGAGCGTGTAACGTTTGACGTCAAACTGGCATTTTTTATAATGATACACCGATTCGGATTGGTGACACAGCGCCATTACGAATCGGTGTATTATTATAAAAAATGCCAATTTGCTGTCACAAATTACACGCTTTTGAAAAACCTAGAAATTCTAATGTTGTACTTTCCTACAATTAGCGAACATTACGGTCCGCTAATAGCGACCGCTATTAGCGCGCTAATTTTTTATTATTAGCGATTAGCGTTGGTTTCACTAATATTTTTTCCAATTAGCGTTAGCGTTAGCTACGCTAAAAAAATTGGTCAGCGAATACAACCCTGCCCTGGACAATAAAGGAAGTGAAAAAGTAGCACCGGAAAAATTTATGATTGCACCACAGGTCGTGGAAAATTTGTCGCAATAAAAAGCTTAATCGAGGGGCGGCAACCCCCACAAAAAGGGGATTAAGGTGAATATATTCTCCCTTGCGGAGTCTAAGCACAATTCAAGTTTAATGGCCCCACCAGTTATTATTATTATTAGACCCGTACGAAGAATCGAAAAGGGATGTTATGCGTTAACCACCACGTTTGTAACCACCCCAATTTCGACCCGAAAGTAGGGAGGAGCAGCGATCATGATCCTTAGATGACGAAGCAACAATAAAAAAATGTTCTTCCGTCCGTCCGTCTGTCCGTCACCGCGATAACTTGAGTAAAACTCAACCGATTTTTAAAAACGTTTGTTTCCCTGAAAGGTAATCAAAGTATCTTTTATCGGATTGAATCTGGGCCGCTGAGCTAGGGCCGTTTAAGTGGTTTTTGGTCTTTTGTACATAACTCGAGTAAATCTTTTCCGATTTTCATCAATTTTTTTTTTGTTGAAAGATCTGGGCATGACCGACAATTTATGGAAGAAACTTTTTTTAATTTGAGTCCTTGGACTTAGCTAGGGCACTAAAACCGATGCTAGGGCCATACGTGTTTTTTGTGATGACGTGACATTTCTCCGCCGCAAATAACGCCCGGGCCCGGCATTCTGTTTGATTCTCTTAATCAATCCCTTCCAGTGACGTTCTGTATTTTCCCCTTAGTCAACTCTTTCTAGTGACATTCTGTATAAGGAAAATGTTCCTCTTACTCAACTCCTTCTAGTGACCTTCTGTATAAGGAAGATTTTCCTCTAGTCAACTCCTTCTAGTGACATTCTATAAAAGGAAAATGTTCCTCTTACTCAACTCCTTCTAGTGACATTCTGCATAAGGAAAATTTTCCTCTAGTCGACTCCTTCTAGTTACATACTGTATAAGGAAAATTTTCCCCTTAGGCAAATCTTTCTAATGACATTCTGTATAAGTAAAGTGCGGCCAAGGTTTATTTTCCAATTTTTGGAAAGTCACCATTTTCTAGTTGAAATTTTCGGCCTTTGAAACTGCATCATGTTTTTTTTTGAAGCTGTTAGAAATCATTGTACGAATGTCATCTATATATTTCACGTTGTACACCTCTAAAAGGAAAAAGCTGTAACTATCAACATTTTTAAAAAACTTATTATAAAAAAGTGGGAAAATTTTTTGAAAAGTTTATGACAATCGGAAAAGATTTACTCGAGTTATGTACAAAAAAGGTGGCAGGACATTTCTCCGCCGCAAATAACGCCCGGGGCGTTATTAACGCCCAGCTGAATAATTGGATAAACGCTAGAAAAAGGCACTTTAATAAATAACTTTATTTATAAAGCATGTAACTAGAAGAAGTTGACTAAGGGGAAAATTTTCCTTGTACAGAACGTCAATAGAAGAAGTTGAATAGAGGAAAATTTTAAAATGTGGTGAAGGTTCAACTCCTTCTATTGACGTTCTGAGAGACAGACAGTTGGTTTTTTTTGGCAAAGTCTTAGAGATTTGTGAGTAGAAGTCACCATCATTGGTGAAAATGATGGGCAGCTTGGAAATTGGAAAAATTACTGGGGGAAAACGGTTGTACGGGGAAAGGATAGTACGAGGAAAACGGTAGTACGGGCGAAAATGGAAGTACGGGGAAACCGGTAGTACGGGGAAATGGTAGTAAAGGAAAACGGCAATATGGGGGAAACGGTAATACGAAAGAAATTGTAGTACGGGGAAAACAGTAGTTCGGAGGAAATGGTCGTAAGGGAGAAACGGTTGTTTAACGGGATGCTTATGGCCGAGTAGCCCTTAGGGACGGGTGTATTTACTTGTTTTAAAATAAATAAATCGATATTTTGATTTAAATCGAGTTAACTGAAATATCGATATATTATTCCTTGAGGATTTACAATCTTTCCAATCTCAAAAGTTTACGATTATGTAGATTATGAAGAGGTCTATTTATTACATCAGAAAGCGATTTTAGCTGCGCACTCAATGATCAATCACGGTGACATTTTCCTTGTTGTTGGTGATTTCAATATGTCTACTATTAATTGGTCTGACAATGAAGATGGCTTCGACTTCCTACCACTGATAGGTGACTCTGAATCGGTTAAATCGAAAATTGCAAGACAAATGACATCATCGCTCATGGACTGCGGTCTCTTTCAAATATCTAATTTAAAAAATAGTGCTGGAAATGTTCTCGACCTCTTCTTTACTAACATGCCCGAACTTTTTGTCATCCATCCAGCAGAAATGCCACTGATACCAGACTCATCACAGGATACTTTTCATGTCCAGACTCACTGTATGATTGAATGTGAACCAGCAACTTACACTGCTTCCCCTTCTTCAGAACTTATTTATTGTTTTAAGAAAGCACCATACACTTCAATCAGTCAAGAACTTGCTAAAATTGATTTCAAAGCCTTATTCAACGGGAAAAATGTAGACGACATGCTCAGCATCATGTATACAAAATGCTATGGAATATTTGACGAACTAATTCCCAAAGCGTCACTCCGTACGACAAATCACCCTGCATGGTTTGATGGCAAATTGATAAATCTCAAAAATAGAAGAAATCGAGAATATAAGCGTTTTCTCAACCGTTCTAAGAACGACTCTGGAATTGTGGACAATTCATCGTTTCTAGCTGCTAAGGACAATTTTGAGAAATAGCGTGACGAGCTTTACAATACTTTTCTGAGAGATCTTGCTTCCAACTACAAGACACAACCACGGAAATTCTGGAACTATATTAATTCGAAGTATAAAAAAAGCAATTTACCTGGGAAAATGTCGTACCTCAACGAAAATGCAACAAGTGACACTGCAAAAGCAAACCTATTCGCCAAATACTTTTCTTCCGTATATAAACAACACCCAGATGACGAAAAAGACGATACTGACTTTCTCTCATTTTTAAATTTAAGGAATGATTTTGAATTTTCTAATATCACAATTACGCATGACATTGTAATGAAAACTCTGATGAACATGGATCTGAGAAAGGGGATCAGCCCAGATAAAATGTCACCGCTGTTTCTACGCGAATGTGCAGATGTTCTGGCAGAACCCTTATTAATGATATATTCAAAATCGTTATTGGATCTTCACTATCCCACTTTGTGGAAGACAGGTCATTTGGCTGCAGTGTTTAAATCTGGCAAGAAGACCGATATATCAAATTACCGTGGTGTTTGTGTCTCCCCAAACTTTGCTAAGGCTTTTGAAATAATAATACTAGAACAACTCAAATACAACATCTTCCCACATTTATCACCTACTCAACATGGCTTCTTCCCAGGCAGAAGGGTTGAATCCAACTTGATGGAATTATCTCTTCTAGTTCATGAATCCTTCGATAATTGCAAACAAACTGATATATTTCTTGCTGACATACACAAGGCTTTCGATAGTATACGATGCGTTAAATTGTTGGTGAAACTATCAGATGAGAAGTATCGTTTTAGTAATTCTCTGCTCTTATGGTTTCGCTCTTTTTTCATGCATAGGAAGCAGATGGTGAAGATAAATTCGAGCATGTCTGACGTAATTGATGTACATTCTGGAATTGGTCAAGGCTCGATATTGGCTGCTATAATGTTTCTGGTATTCTTCAATGACTCCGATTGTACATCTGGTCACACTAGAGACATCAACCTTGCAGATGATAAGAAGATCGTCCATAACAATATTTCAACCATTGACGATACCTCATCGATGCAGTCATCAATTAACAACTTCTTAAAATGGTGCTCCGACAATGACTTCGAGTTGAATGCTGACAAATGTAAAGTGATTACTTTATCCCGAAAACGTTCTCCCATATTGGCAGACTACAAAATGAATGGCAATATAATACCTCGTGTTCACACTATCAAAGACATCGGTGTTAATTATGACGACGGTTTCTTCTTTAATGTACATTCAGAACTTGCAAACCAGAAAGCTATGTCGATGCTATCATTTGTGAAGCGCCAATGTTATGGACGATTTAATGTTAATACAGCAAAAATGTTATACTCGGCCATAGTTCGCTCACATCTTGAATTCGCTTCCACAATCTGGTCACCGTACCACGCAGTCCATATTCAGTCATTGGAAAGCGTTCAAAGACAGTTCGTCCTATACGCAAATCGTGATCGCTATGTTAATGATGATGATACTGACTACCGCCTTCGTCCATACGCAGACAGATGTGCCGAACTTAACCTAAGGTCGTTGCTGAGGCGACGAACCAATGCAGCAATCTTTTTTATCCATGACGTTCTGACTGGTAAAATTAACTCGCAATTCATTCGGAATAAAATAGTATTGAACGATGGGTCACGAGTTTTGCGAAAAACGACAATGATCAGGACCACGAGTAGCATATGCGAATACTCGCAGTTTTCCCTCTTCAACTTTGCTTGCGAATTATTCAACCGTGCCGTAAATTATGTTAATCCAACACTACCATCTCGTGAGTTTCGTAAAGAAGTTCATAAACTTGACGACTCGATCTTCGGGAAATTTGGCATGGTGGGGTAATGTGTTTGTTTGGTGCTTTCTTTTCACTATTGCTGCGGATAAAACCCACCCGGTGATTACTTATTACTGTATTTGTAAAAGAAATATCAAAAAGATATGTTTTTCTTTCTGCAGCATTCTCTGATGTTTGGTATGTCTACAGTGATTTAACGATACCTGACGATGGTTTACAGACTTATTCATCTTTTGACGATCTACTTGACGATGCTTTGGCAAATTTTTATATATATATTACCTTTTTTTATTATTGACTTTTATGCGATTTATTTCAATTATTTACTTTGACGATGCTGCTTTGGCAAATTTTTATTTATTATGCTTTGATTTTTTAAAAAAAAAATTTATTATGACGAAAATTTACCTTTTCTCTATTTCTTTTTTGTTCATGTTATCCCGTTTTTTGTTTATGTTGCATTTTCTTTTATTTTGTATAATTTTCAATTGTTACATAGAGGCATGTAAATGTTTTATATTTCTTTATAAGTATTATAACGTTTTAATGGTTTTTTAACGAGGACTATGACAGCAGTCATAGTCACTCTTTTTCCATGTCAGCTAGTGTATAGTTAGACAATAAAATTAATATCAATCAATCAATCAATGTCTTTCGAGAGTTATTTTTGTGGGTTTAAAACACAATGAATAAATTCCAATTCGGTGTTGCCGCTTTTGGACGAATGTATGTAAACAAATTGGCCATGTCATGTCATTTGTCAACAAAAACACAAATCGGAAGATTCCCGTGATGATCACAAATTAAATTACATTTTTTATTAGAAAAGTTAATTCGAAACTTCACAAAATTTTACAACTTTTTCTAAATAGATAAACGCTTCTGATAAAAGCAAAATTCTCGAAAATCCACTAGAGGAAAGCGAAGTAATGCTTGCAGAACCTGGAAGTTTTAAAACACTTTTCACACGATAGAAATTAGCGATTTTTTGATGGATACACCAATCTATTTAGTGAAAAAAGATTCAAAACTCCACAATTAAACACAGCACAAAAAATGATCACAACGTAATAACAATTGAAATTATTTTAACTGAAGTAAAACAATAATTTGTGAGATACTTCACTAGAAAATCTAAAATTTTAAAAAATATACTGAAGTACTGCTACTGTCAAAGCCGTCAATCAAAACAATGAATGATAATGTAGATAAAGATGATGAAAATCAAGATACGGTTGACCCGTACGGTTATTTCAAAAATAAATTGAATTTTCGAAAAAATTGAATTTTCAAGAAATTGGAAGTTTTTGTGAAAATTCAAAATTATCAAGAAAACCCAAATTTTTGAAAAATCCATTTCTTTCTCCAAATATAAATTTTTGTGAAAATAAATTAATAAATAATAAATATATATAATAAATAAATAATTAATAAATAAATAAATAAAAATTACAGGAAAATATAAATTTCTAGAAAAATTTTAAATTATCAGAAAAGTTAAAAATTTCAAAAGAATTAGACTCTCTAAGAAAATTGGAGTTTTATAAGATATGCGAATCCCCGAAATAATTGAACTTTCTGCAAAATTAAGCTTTTAGGAAATTTACAAAATTAAACAAAAAACTACATTTGCAAGAAAATTCAAATTGTTGAAGTAATTTCTAAATCCAACATTAAATAAAAAATAATGCGAAGAAACAAATATCGATCTATTCCGAAATTTGCTAACATCAAACAAATGTGCAAAAATTTTAAGTCAGAGAACGTTTGAATTTTACAAAAAAAAAAATGCGCCAATTAACGAAATCAATGAAACTGCATTATCGATATGCATTTAGGAAAAGCCAAAAGCGACAACACTAAAACTGGGTGTGGGTTTTAGATCTCAAAGAACTCGCAGAACCCACAAATCGCAAGTTTTGTATAATTTTTCATTTGCAATGATTGTATATATATATATATTTTTGATAATCATTATCGATATTTTTCGAAGTCTCATGCCCACCAGTGCCAAATAATAAATAATTTATGAACAGAGCTGCAAATATGGTACTAAATTTTTGCACTATAGTTAAAGACGAGGCAAATGAATCTATTATTTTATTTCAATAATTCGCAGTGAGATTAATGCTCTAAATAACATCACTAGTTGATCAATTAATTTCATTTGAAAACATCCCTCGCGTTAATGACGCTACGACTTTACATTTACATTTCAGGATTTTGCTGTCGTCTATGACTATTGTTTGGTTGCGCTCCTCGTCTATTTCGTAGTGAGTGTATGCAAGCCAGCATTCGAATCATGAATGCAGCTGGTACAGTAATTGTGTCTTTTGTTTCTTCCAACATCACAGCATTTCTTTGCATCAACTACGGTCGAACGAAATAAGTTGTGAAGCAATTTGATCAATCGGTGTACTTACATCTTGAGCTCTACATTCGTCAAATCTTTCTTTTTCTTCTTCCATCGGCGACCAGATTTTGATGTCATAATCAATACCTGAGGTCGCCAAATAAGGCAGTGTGGGATGAGGTTGCAAGCAATTGACGACATGTTGATCAGCCTCTAATAACATCACAAGTTTTCCAGTCTTACGCTCCCAAGTAAATACGTGACCACAATCGGATCCGGACATGATATAATTATTACCCCAAAATGTAGCCTCTTTGATCATCGTTCTGGGAAAGAAAAGCAAACAATAAAACAACCGACAATCGAAAATTAGCTTCTCCTCTACCTGGCATTACGATGTCCTACAAATTTCATTTTCATGTAATCAAAGGTGTTGAGCGGCTCCATGTCTATATCGCCAACATTCCAATCCATCGTCGCTGAATCATATGGCACGATATCAATATCACGTGTTTCATTACTTTGGTCTTGACTACCTGAGGTCGACTGACGGTTACTTTCGTCCGTCTCATTTGATTCCATTTGATGGCCACTTTGTTCGTTGACTAGCTCCAGCTCTGGCATCGAATTGGAGCTGTTTGGCATATTATCTGCAATTTTCCAAAATTACAAGAATACAAAATTCGATAGAACGAAATCCAGAGGATTGCGGAATATGGAGAAATAAAAGAGTAAGAAAACACAATTGCTAATTTTGCAGCAATGCAAAAAAATGTTTCCTTCGCTTGTGAAACGTCAATCTGTTGCAGAACGTAGCCGTTAATTTGAAAATCATGGGCGCGTGGTAGAAATGCACCCGTGACGCAAGTCCACATACGTACAAAAATTAAAAAAAAAAAAATCGCAGACGGCGGAGCTGTATATGCAACTAAGTTTTTACTTTTTCCCTTTGCGTCGCGTCGTAGCCCCCTGAGATCTAGTTTTTCGGAATCTACGTAAAATTTTGATTGAAATCTATATTTTACTCATCAAAATCGGTCCAGTGGATCCGAAAATCGTCATTTTTCATTCAAAATGTGCTATTTCATAAAACCCAAAGTTAAATAGGTGGGTTAGTTAGTTAGTTCCAGAGCCATTTGTATGAAAACCGACCTCTTTGACTCAAAATTATTTCGTCAAAAATTTTTTTCATCGGAAATTTTTTTCACCGGAAATTTTTTTCGCCTGAAATTTATTTCGTCGGAATTTCTTTTTCGCCGGAAATTTTTTCTCCAAAATTTGTTTCCTCTTCTCTTCCAAAACTACTAATATCGCAACAAAAACCCCTTTCAAAAAGGAAATGTGAGGCAAGTCCTCGTCCCTTCTTCTAAAACAACTGATATCAGTTAGGGTGAAGCGACGCTTAAAGCTTTGAAACGCAAAAAATTCTTTTGGAATTTTTTCATTTTTGATTAAAAAAATGCGTCACAAATGCTACGGGTCATCGGGGAAACGGAATTAGTTAGGGCGTTTGGTTAACCTCCAAACACCGGAAAAAAATGGATACCGGGTATGAACTCAACAACACAGCCTCAGATCGGACAGGATAAACGGCAACGTTTCAAGCAACGGAAAAAGGACAACGATTTAAAATTGAGAACATGGAATGTAAAATCTTTGTTGCGGCCAGGAAAATTGATATCTCTCACAAGTGCGCTAAGAGCGGCAAAAATTGAAACTACAGCAGTGCAAGAAACGAGATGGCCTGGAAAGGACACCATGACCAGTAACGACTATAAGTTCTACTACAGTGGGAAGAGTAACGACAGTCCAAGAGAGTGTGGAACAGGTTTCATGGTTTTGGACAGAGCTAGAAACGTGTTGATTGGTTTCAATCCTGTTGACGAGCGATTGTGATCTCTACGGATACGTGGAAAATTTTTCAACTACACTCTTATTAACGCTTACGCAACCCACGGAGGAAAAAGACAACGACAGCGAAGGAGTTATTTTATGAGAAACTGGTGGAGATGTGTGATGGAGCACCGAAATGTGACATTAAGATTCTGCTTGGAGATCTGAATGCCAACATAGGTCACTTTCTGTGTGAATGTTCGACAGCTTGAGCTAGGTATTTAGGATGTCATACTATACTGCCTAATGTTATAAAGAGTACCTCCTCCAAAAAGACATCCATCAGTACAAGAGAAAATGACTTATCTCTTATTGACTTGAATGTAGGAAAGTAGCGACATTGGTGTAGTTAAAGTTTAGAATTTACCTAAGGTCGGTATTCCTACATGCTTAGTATTTAGAATAATATAAACAATCGGCCGTTACAACCCGTCCGGGTCAAAGACTAGATCATTTTTATTTACTAGTTCAGTAATTTTTATGAGTTTTTTTGCTCATATGGATTCTTCTGAGAGATCCTTTCGTTACCGAAGCTTTTACTGTGTCAGTGTCAAATTGCGCACAAACCTAGTGCCATCTACGATGAACTAGGTGCGGAAACTAGTAGGGCTTAGAATGCCGGTTCGCCCATCAATTTGTTTTACCCGCAGGCATTTTTTGGACCACATGTTTAACGTGAATTACGAACCATGCCTAACGGTAGCTTGCATTTTATCGTTAGGATTTCTTCTAGTGCTTATTATATCTCCGCCTAAAGTCATACTCAGATATTTGTACGCAGAATTCAGTCGAATATGGGTGACGGACGTCATATTATAGTATAGGAACGCTACACTGACTATTGTCCCACAATTGGTAAAAACAGCCTCCATGAAAACTCTAACGACAACGGTACGCGGTAAATTCATTTCGCAGTATCAAGAAACATGGTTGTGAGCAGTACGTATTTCGAACATAAAAACATCCACAAAGCGAGACCAGATGGACAAACCAAAAATCAGATTGATCACGTTTTGATAGATGGGCGTCCTGTTCGAATGTATTGGTTGTCAGGTGCTGTAGAGCACTAAATGTTGATTCTGACCACTACTTGGTTAAAGTGATTGTTAGATCTCGCATATCGGTCCAACACAACCGACAACAGAAACAAAAATACGTGGATAGTTTGGAGAGAAAAATTATTGAAGAAATGGTCAGTGAACAACACAGCATAGACGATGCGTGGAATCAAATTAGGCGGAATGTAGAGAGCGCCGCAGCAGAGACTTTGGGAACGAGAACGGGAAATAAAAGAAATAACTGGTTCGACGATGAATGGCAGCGAGCTCTGGAGAACAAAAACGCAGCTCGACTAAAAGCTCTGAGTCGATACACTCGAGCAGGCCAGGCAGAATACCGTTCAAAGAGAAAATTCGCTCGAAAACTGTTCCCAAACAAAAAACGGCTGCAGGATAGGAACATTTTGATCGAAATTGAAAAGTTTGGCAATACGAAGGAAACTCGGAACTTCTATCGGAAAGTAAACGAATCCAAAAATGGTTGCAGTCAACAACCTTTGCTGTGTAAAGACAAGAATGGATTGGTCTTAGCAGATGAGGAAAGGTGCATTGCGAGATGGGCTCAGTACTTCAAAGAACTGCTTAATCCGAACACACCGTTCATCCGAAACGAAAAAAACAACGAATTGCCATTTCATACTGCGCAACCATATATAGAAGAACCAACGATGCAAGAAGTTGAAGCTGAAATTTCGAGACCCAGAAATTTCAAAGCCCCGTGGACAGACAATCTACCCGGCGAACTTTTCAAGAACGGCGGCAATCATCAGCTCATCACGCGTATATGGAATGTCGAAGAGTTACCAGAAGAGTAGAAGGTCAGCATACTTTGTCCCATATACAAAAAAGGTGACAAAATGGAGTGTGGCAATTTTCGAGGAATTGCTCTGCTGAATATTGCTTACAAGATATTTGCAAATATTCTTTACCAGCGCCTTCATCCATACATGGAAAACTGTGTAGGTGAATACCAAGGTGGTTTTCGTGTAGGTCGTTCAACATCGGACCAGTTGTTTAATATCAGACAGATCTTGGAGAAGTGCAAGGATTTCAACATTGAAACACACCATTTGTTCGTTGACTTCAAGGCAGCCTATGACAGTGTTAGAAGACCTGACCCAGCGGCACCATTTTCACCAAGTCTAGTCAACTGTTAGGTTTCGCAGATGACCTGGACATACTTGGACGAACGATCGACACATACACATTCAAAATGGTCAACAAATTCGTATACCTTGGATCGGAGCTGAACACTAATAACGACATCGCGGACGAAATTAAGAGACGAGTAATTCTGGGCAACAGGAGTTATTATGGCCTTCTGAAAATCTTAAAGTCCAAGTCAGTAAGCCGAAATTCAAAATATACAAATCTGTGATCAGACCAGTGGTTACGTATGGTTCGGAGTCGTGGTGATTGACACAAAGTGACGAATAATCGCTGCACACGTTCGAAAGAAAAGTACTGCGGACAATATTTGGACCAGTATTCGATCAAAGACAGAAGCGATGGCGCAGACGATTCAATCATGAGCTTAATCAGCTTTATGGAGAGCCGGAAATAGTCAGAGCTACCAAAATAAACCGACTACGGTCATGTGCAACGAATGGAAGATTTCGGAAAAAATCCTTAAAACCAGACCGGAGGGCAAGAGAGGTGCAGGGCATCCAAAATCCAGATGGTATGATGCAGCTCTTGCCGACTTAAAAACTGTGGGAGTATCTAGCTGGGAGACGTTAGCTGCGGATAGGTCCGGTTAGAGAAGCATATTACAGAAGGACAAGAGCCCTGAAGTGGATGTAGTGCCGGTTAAGTAAGTAAGCAAATATTACTCAAAATTCCTCTGTCATGCTCAAATTAGTGTATAGACTAGACATCTCGAAGATTTGTTTTCGCTTCATCGGGCAATAGTCTAAAATAGTCACCGGCAAACGGTGTCGCCATCTACGGCTGATTACGGCTCGATATAAAGAGCGTCCACCGACTGACGCCATCAATTAATTTCATTGTTAGATGTGGTTCAACAAGTAACTGATTCCATCGTCTAGTACCTTAGCGAGAACTTTATGGAAGTATAATTTTCAATTTGACACCAGGCTGCATACTTTGTCATGGTTCAACGGCACACAGTAGACAGCCTCCCTTCAAAAATTGAAATATTTCACCAGGGTCGTTTTGATCTAAACAATTAAAACTCAACATGAAGTTAGCTGCAATTGCGATCAAAGCTACCTTTATTGCAAATAAAGTTGAAAAACTAATTGATTTTCTCGCAACGAAGTTAGCCTCGACCACAACTGCTGCTAACTTAACGTTGGACATTATTTGCAAAGATCAGAGACATGATATGGGCGCTCTGCCGTCACAAACATAGAGAAGATCAGCAAAGATTTTCAACGAAGTTGGCCGAAAATAATCAAATTAGCAACAAAAGATTCTCGGCGATTGTTTTGTTTTTGTAGCTAATTTGATTTTTTTCGGCGAATTCTTTGAAAATCTTCGCTAATTTTCTCTAATTTTTTTTCCTTATGACAACAGCGATGTCTACCTCACTGGACTATAAATCTGATGAAACAAATTGTCATAAGAAAATTTTTTTTTTGGCGGCGAAATGTCTTTAATCTTTCTGGGGAACCCAGCCGACATATCAAGTCTCTGACAAAAGACTGTCACGTACCTGCATATCACTGTGACGGAGAGTGCGGAAGTAGTCGATTGGCTCTTGGAGGTAACCGAGCCAAATAGCTTCGCTTGCTTGTCTTGTATTCGCTGTGTTCGCCTTTTTAGGAAGTTCTTGGCTTGGGGGTTTCGGGCTTTTGATTTAGATGGTGGTCAAAAAGGATTAAATTTATCCCTCGTGAATAAAAATGTTCTGTGTAAATGCGTTAACGCCATCGTAAAAATAATTAATTGTATGAAAATAAAATAGCGGCAACGCCACTGTAGTTAAAAACAAATGTGGAAAAAACGTGTGCTCGACATTAGCTTTTATTACTCTATAAATCGTGTTTTTCATTTTATATTCAACAGTTGGCGCTAGCTGAGTTTCGGGACAACTTCATACATACAACACTCGACGATGTTCACTTTTACGAAAGTCCAACACCAAACTGAGTGTAATTGTCCCCAAACTCAGGTGGCGCATACTATATTTTAGGCTTAGTACCACGCGAGCCAAACACGACTTATTGTCACACCAAGTTGATTTCAATCAGGCAACACTACAAAAAATAAGAGTATCTCTCCGAACCAACCAATGTCGCAGTATGATCATGGTCGCATGACCCGAAAGCATTGGAAAAAATCAATTTGGTGTAGATGAATGTAGATAAATGTGGCAAAGCCATTTTAGTAGAAAAAGTCACTGTGACGGCATTGACGAATGCTTTGCAACGCACTAATTTTCATCTTGACGGCAGGCTGCGTTCTTGAACAATATTCCAGTTGCAGCTTAGTGTCAAATCGAAAATTAGTGCGTTGGAAATAATTAGTCAATGCCACGTAATGGCTTGGCCAGCTTCATCTACATTTGTCTACACCAAATTGATACTTTCGGGTCATGTGACCGTGATCATACTACGAATTTGTTGGTTCACACCAATTAGACTTCAGGCCGCTTTCTTTGTCATGGTTCAAGATCAACGGAACAAAGTAAGTCAAGTATTGGAAATTATTGCGTTATAAAGTACTGACTTCTAGATTCAAATTTCCCATACATCATTTTTTACATGGGTCGGCCGCCTTGACGGACTTAGCTTGACCTTAAGTGGCCAAAAAGAAGAAGTCCCATTTCGCAAGGTCAAGTACGCAAGCAGTAGTAGTTATTTGAACGTCCCCTCTACAAGCAGAGTTTCGCCACAGATTATCTGTTCTCTAACATAAATAAGTGACGTGCATTACCTTGCTCGGCAATATTCTGAAATTGCTGAACGGAATTGGCAAAGTCCCGGTGATCAGCGATTTCGTTGCCATGTGCGCTAAGCCCGATTCTTGTTCTAGGATCAGCTAACATTCGTGACAACACTTCAGTCATTCTGTGCATGATCGTCGCTTGTAATTGCGGTCTAGCTTGTCCCACGGTAAGTCTTTGAGCTTCTCTTTCAGGTCGAGCTTGTGGCCCAGTGTCTGACCAATCACCACGCAACCGTAGCCGTCGTACTGTTGGAGGGGAATCAATGTTTGTTCTCTTTGAACGCTTGGACGCTTCGTCTGGATTTTTAACATTTATTCCTTCTTTGGTTACATCGAACAAATACAAATGATCGGACGAATAGCTGACCAGCAATTCGGATTCGTCAGAGCTGTATTTGATTGAAGTGACGCGGAACGGTCGCTTTTCGTACGATGGAATTGTGAATGTTTTTACGGGGACGGTGTTGTTATTGGTAGTCGATGAATTTGCACCGTTAAAGTCGATTAACGACAAATATCGACGATCGTATATGCGAATGTGACTATCCGAACTACCCACGGCTATGTAATTTGAAGAGATCGGAGAAGCACACATTGCGGTAATGGCCGATGGACATAAGATCAAAATGTTGTCTTTGCAACAGACTTTTTGACATCTGCAAATAAAATGACAGGAAAGATTCTTTTAACAATTTCTATTGGTACTGTCCAATGAAAGCATAGATCTGGAGCTATGAAAGTCTGTGTCATTGCCACCAGCAAACTTACCTCGATATTTTTCTCAAATCAAATAATCGAACCGTTCCATCCTCACCGCACGACATAAACGAATTGCTCTCTGTTGGTATTGTCAGCACTTCATATGTTGTGCCCGTACTGTGACAATTAAAATAATTTAAATTTGCCGCTCCTAAATTTGATGTGTCAGTAAGAGGTTGACTAGTTAATTGTGTGTACAATACGATTCCATCGCCGCTGCAACTTACAATAGATCGATCATCTAATTCGTTGGGAATTGGCATTATAAGAAATGAAATACTTTTCTATTTTTGATGTACTCACTGGATTGTGGCATAAATTTTGCACTGAAAATGTTTGCTCGATGGGCAGTTTTGTATTGGACCAGCACCTTGCCAGTGTATGGATTTGTGACAACGATCGACTGATCGTCTGAGCCGGAAAGAATGTACTCGCCTTTATCGTTCCATGAAATTGTGTTTACACATCCTTTGTGTACTTTTAACTGCTTGTATAAATCTAAGCGTTGTAGGTAGGTTTTTGAGTCTGCAAATTAGAAGTCGTGTTTAATAAATTGGACCAAAATGAAATAATAAACAATTGTAATGGGTATATGAAAGTAGCGATAGAGTGTAGTCAAATTACAAATCACCGATGAAGGATGCACAGAAGGAAGTACGGACGGACAGGAAGGGTGAAAATATAAACCATTGACATGGATACAGTAAAGTAGCAATAGAATGTAGTCAAACTCCAATCACCGATGACAAATTACGGACGGACATGTGAAGTGTAGCGAACTGTAATGAAGTGTAGCGAACTGTGGTGAAGTCTAGCGAACGTAGTGAAGTGTAGCTAACCGTAGTGAAGTGTAGTGAAATGTAGCGAAATGTAGTGAAGTGTAACGAGCTATAGTGAAGTGTAGCAAATTGAAGTGAAGTGTAGCGTACTGTATTGAAGTGTAATGACGTGTAGTGAACAGACGGACGGATGGGCGGACAGGAAGGATGAAAACATGAAGTAGCTAATGCTACCTAATGATAAAGGAAGAATAGGAGAAGATTGTGCGCGCGAAGACGACTCAAAATTTGTAGCTTTTTTCCGAAATTACAGTCAACTAAATCGTAAAAGTAGACGATTTTCTGATAGCATTTTTTGTATTGCTGGCGGAAATCAAATGTAACCTAAACGTTGGCAAAACGGCGTATAAAGTGAGGCAAAACGGTGTGCCCAAATCATCGCAAAGAGTTGACTATTGACTATTGACTGTCAAACAGGTACAAATATTCGGTGATCATCGCCTGCATATCTGAATGAAAAATTTCAATAGAGTAAGGGTGCCTAATGTGGAGCACCAAAAAGAGAAAGCAAATAACAGAGTTCAAATGTCTCGAAATCTAGAATCAAGTTATTCGGGAGAGATTAGTGAACTATTGTGCAGCTTTTTGGAGAATTAAAGACTTCTAAAATTGATAGACTAGAAATTTTTCAACATTTTCAAAAATAAGTGAATTTTACCTGTTTTAAAAAAGTGTTCCTAATATATGGAACACTTCAAAACATGAAGAAATTTTTCGCAACTTTTTTCTTCTTTCAAAAGAAATTGACAGTCGATTGTTAAGAGTTACAACAGAAAATAAATTTCGTCTTTCCGACCCTTAAGCGATGTTTAGATGTTATGCAAATGTGGAACATGCAGCTATTGTGGAACAGTACTAGTTATTAAATATACTGTTCCATATTTCCATATCCATGCATTTGCATCACATTAACCCTTAACTTATTCACACCTTTACTTTTTTTTGGGATGTCGTCTTCCAAAAATAGAAAATAAAATATTTTTCCTTTCAATCCGAACGAACGGAAGTGGGTGTTCCACATTAGGAACACAGACAAGATTTTCTTGTCTCGTCTCTTCTATATTTTTCAATTTTAAAAGAAGGTAACAAGGCACTCTTACTAAAATGTCTAATAAGTACTTCAAAACATAATAAGTTTTATTTTTCTTCACCGTGTTGCACAAAGAGGATTTTTGTTGCATTAGTCCTAAGTTTTCCTTTAGGAAATTAGAACGGGTGCACTTGTGTAACGAGGTGTACACTCTATACTTTTTGCAAAGATGTATCGAAATAGACAAACACCAAAATAAATTGAAGAATCGTACGAGAAGAAATTTGTACGAATGATCAATTAGCCTACCATTAGTCAGTGGGAAAAATATATATGAAATTCCATTGTATGTCCAAACCAAAACAAATGCACATTTCAATGCGATTAAGAAATCTGTATTTCGATACATCGCATCGTTGTAAAATAGTACACTTCAACATACCCCAATACACACGAAATGTGTACGTAGGCGCGGGCGATGCCCAAGCGAAAAGTACACTTCGAGTGTATATTGGGGTATTTCGAAGGATATTTTTTGCCTATCCCCTCCGGAAAGTGATCGTAACATGTATGTTTACCCGCTGCAAAATGTGTTTCCGTGTAGGGATATTTGGGATATTTTTTGCAAGATGAAATTGTGAAGAAAAACATTTTTCTTACCTAGGGACGAAAAGCGGATTTCGTCCCAAGTGAAGGAGGTAATATAACATGTAAATGTTGTTTCTGAAATCATGAAAAGCAATGAAAAGTGATAAATTGCTGCATTTTCGTTGTTTCAGTGTCAAAAACTTTGCAATGATTATGATTTGGTTGACTATAATAGCGCGATAGCGGAATAGTATTCCCAAAATACTTTCCGAAATATCACGAAAAAAATGTCAGCCACATTTGTAGCAGCGAAAATTTCAACATCTACTCTACACACTACGGTTTACACTTCGTATATTTTTGAAAACAATGAACACTTTCGCTGACGAACTACAAATATTCACTTCCAATCATTGCACTATTTATGTAATCACTATAACAACGAAAACTATTCGCATCACACGTCGTGGACGTCGTTAAGATTTATAATAGGGATCAAAATTTTTGACGAAGAGTGAGCGGCAGATTTTATCGAAAATGTAAATTCGTTTGCGACATACAGAAAGATGGTAATTATTGAGTGACACAAAGCGACAATTTATTTTCGATAACAAAATTCAAGTAAATCTAATATCTAAATTATCATGGGCGCGCGGTAGCAATGCGCCCGTGACGCAAGTCTTACACGCCAAAAAATTCACAAGAAATTTTTTCGTAGACTAAGGAACATATATACAGGAACTTTTTGACTTCCCCCCCGAGCGACGTACCCCCCGGAAAATATTTTTCCCGGATTCTACGGAAAATTTTAGGCCGAAGTGCCTTTTCACTCATTAAAATCGCTTCAGTCGTTCCGAAGATATGAATTAAACAATTTTGCTATTTTGTATGGAAATGGACTCACATCGAATATTTTTAACTAGTCAATTTGGTAAACCTTTCTTTCTTTCTTTCTTTCTTTCTTTCTTTGTGGCAATTTTTTTTTTTGACGTTGTAAGGTTTTGAAAGTTTCATGAAATGTATTCCGTATCTCTAGAACTATGAGAGTTAGAAAGTTGGTTCCAAAGGCGAAGTTGTAGAGAATTAAATTTAAGCGAACACGTGTTTCAGGGTTTTGAAAAAATATGGCCCAATCCCGGTATATGGTCACTTCCATAATTAGGCAGGATGAACCAAATCTCTAGAACTATGAGAGTTAGAAAGTTGGTTCCAAAGGCGAAGTTGTAGAGAATTAAATTTAAGCGAACACGTGTTTCAGAGTTTTGGGGAAATATGGCCCAATCCTGGTATATGGTCACTTCCAGAATTTCGTCTTTTTTATGGCAATTTGTGGCAGGATGACCCAGATCTCCAGAACTATGAGATTTAGAAAGTTGGTTCCAAAGACGAAGTTAGAGAGAATCAAATTTAAGCGAACACGTGTTTCAGAGTTTTGGGGAAATATGGCCCAATCCTGGTATATGGCCACATCCATAATTAGGCAGGATGACCCAAATCTCCTGAACTTTAAGAGTTAGAAAGTTTGTTCCAAAGGCGAAGTTGTAGAGAATTAAGTTTTAGCGTACACGTGTTTCATGGTTTTGGGAAAATGTGGCCTAATCCCGGGATAACGCCACTTCCAGATTCCAGAGGGATGATTCATACCTCTAGAACTATGGCAGCTAGAAAGTTGTTTACAAACTTACAAAAGTACTGATATCCGCAAAAAAACCTCTTACAGAAGAGGTGTGACGCAAGTCTTTATGCCTGCTTACAAAATCTGTGAAATCAGAAAAGTGTGACGCATTAATCAACTAAGGTAAAACTATTTTCTTCCAGTTACAAAAGTTCTGAAATCAGAGGGGGGTGACGCATTAAGCTTCGATTCGCAACAAAAATTTTTAAACAAAATTATGTTGAGTTCAAAAAATTGTGTCACAAATGCCAGACCCACCAGCGGAATAATTTTTCAACACTCAGGTTTTAGACGCAAAAATTAAAATTTACCCTCAACGATGTAATAAGAAATAAAAGTCAAATTTTCGCAGCGTAAAAACTGAAAGTACAGAAAAATTGTTTTGTCGTTGGGTCTGGCATTTGTGACGCAATTTTTTGAACTCAACATAATTTTGTTTAAAAATTTTTGTTGCGAATCGAAGCTTAATGCGTCACCCCCCCCTGATTTCAGAACTTTTGTAACTGGAAGAAAATAGTTTTACCTTAGTTGATTAATGCGTCACACTTTTCTGATTTCACAGCTTTTGTAAGCAGGCATAAAGACTTGCGTCACACCTCCTCTGTAAGAGGTTTTTTTGCGGATTATACTACACAGCGTCATTTGAGGTCCTTTGACAAAATTCTGACATAGCCTTATCAGAGGGATCTGAACTCCAAACAAAAATTACTGTGAGGATCTGATTTCGAAAAAGTACGAATATACAAAAAATCGACGCCATGACAGCCACGAACCTCAAGTGGCGTTATTTACTTACTTAGCCGGCACTACAACTCATTAAAGGTCTTGGCCTTCTGCAACATGCTTCTCCAACCGGACCTATCCGCAGCAAACGTCTCCCAGCTGGATACTCCCACAGTTTTTAAGTCGGCAAGAGCTGCGTCATATCATCTGGATTTTGGACGTCCTGCACCTCTCTTGCCCTCCGGTCGGGTTTTAGGGATTTTTTTCGGAATACGATGATCTTCCATTCGTTGTACATGACCAAGCCAACGTAGACGGTTTATTTTAGTGTTTCTGACTTTGTCCGGCTCTCCATAAAGCTGGCTAGCTCATGATTCAAACGTCTGCGCCATCGGTTCTGCCTTTGATCGAATACTGGTCCAAATATTGTCCGCAGTACTTTTCTTTCGAACGTGTGCAGCGATTATTCGTCTTTCTGTGTCAAGCACCACGACTCCGAACCATACTTTACTACCGGTCTGATCACAGATTTGTATATTGCGAATTTTGAATTTCGGCTTACTGACTTGGTCTTTAAGGTTTCCAGAAGGCCGTAATGACTCCGGTTGCCCAGAATTACTCGTCTCTTAATTTCGTCCGCGATGTCGTTATTAGTGTTCAGCTCCGATCCAAGGTATACGAATTTGTTGACCATTTTGAATGTGTGTGTGTCGATCGTTACGGTTTCCTCCTGGTGTCGATTCGAAGGCGGGATGATCATATATTCCGTTTTTGCGTCATTAACTTTCAACCCTACCTTTCCTCTCCAAGGCTTGTCTTTAACAACATCCATATTTCGTCCAAGTATGTCCAGGTCGTCTACGAAACCTAGCAACTGGCTGGACTTGGTGAAAATGGTGCCGCTGGAATCTATGTACACGGTGCGCGTGCGCACAGCTGCTTCAAGGGTCAGGTTAAAAAGCAGCGTCGAAAGAGGAGTATCGTCACACAAATACGATTATGACTAAAACTAATTGCTTGATGCGTTGCGCAATCTTTATAAATGAAATGTATAATCCGACCAAGAACGAAATACAATAAATTTTCAACTTAACGCTTTGCACCCGAAATGGCAATTTTTGTCTTAACTTGTATTCACGAAAAAACTAACACTCATGGTGGCGTTGTTAGCACGTCCTCACTGTCTACCGTTTTGCTCTCCGTTTAAGGAGCGTTCATAAATGACTTCAGCTTTAGACCTCCTCAAATTGTGTCTTTTTTCGCACAATATTTTCTCTGAAAAACGATTGTCCGAGGCAGCTCAGATGAAGTCCGGTCAGATGAAATTTAAAACAAACTTGAACCTGACCTGTCACCTTTGGTTATTTTTCCCTAATCTGACCTATCTGTTCTGAGCTTTACTCTTTGGTACGATTACAAGAATTCAGATTAAAATTGCGATTAAGAATTTTGTTGGCTGAGAAGTCATCTAATAGAGCAGAGAGGAACTCCAACTCCGATTTTAATTGCGATATTCTTTCATAGCTGCTTTAAACCTTTTAACCTAACAAGATATTTTGATTGTGTTCCGTCGATAACGGTGCTACATAATATCGTCATCCTCAGTGAGTTTTGAGTCAAATTCGAGTATTTCTTAAACGCAGAAAGCATGGCAAGCTAAACATTGCTTTTTATCTTTAATCTTATCTCTGCAAAAAGTATCTTCACTACAATGACTTATTTCTCAGTGCTAGTATAGAACACTAAAGAAATGAATTTAGTGTTAAATTTGGACGAAAATAACCGTAACTGAGATTCTTAAACGATTAACCGGCTTGTAATGAACTCCTTGATCAAACTTTATGAAACTTTAAGGGAAAATCTGTGATTGCTTTGCCTAAATGTCTTTTTCAAAAGTCTTGCTGATTTTTCGCTATCTCTTCTGAACACAGCCTTACTTCTCACATAAATGCTCTTAATCGCCCCTAATAAACATTAACTTGCCCTAATCTCGTTCATGTTAACCATCTCAAAGAACTTATTCCTTGATACCTGGTCAAATGCCTTCTCCAAAGCTTTTCGAGACAGAATATCTCACCCTCTGATGCCCTCTTAAACGCCTAAAGCTACCTCGTCCACAGCATTTACAATTATGTCCATTATGTTATGAGGAGAGGATGATTGTGTGGAGAAAATAATAAGAAGTTTTATTTACATAGTCCTGTCGACCGACGGTGTTCGTCTGCAACCACTACTGATTACCAATAACAGCTCGATGTTTCACTAGCTCATCAGTGTGAATGTCTCGACCACTACATATTCGTATGCTTCGGATGTGTTTGGTATGTTTTGTAAACACCTAAGAAACGTTAATAATTTATACACCGCATATATACAAGACTATGCAGTAATATACTTTTCATGCTTCGTATGCGGTGCGAAAGTAAAAATTTCATCCCATGGGGCGAAAATTTTATTTTAACCCCTCGGGCTAAAGGATGAAATTTTTACTTTCGCACCGCATATGAAGCATGAAAAATATAATACAACCACTCGGAGATACTTTCGTACCTCTCCCTTGTAGTGTAAATAACTATATTGCATGTGGCCCTTGACCATTACATCTGAGTGCTTGTAAGGACGCAGTATAAATAACCCATGAGATTGGTAGGACTGTTGAGGCATGGGCTCTTCCTTAAAATGCGGTTTCAGGACATTTCTCTACGGCAAATAACGCCCGGGGCGTTAATAACACCCGGGGCGTTATTAACGCCCGCACTCCGGGCGCAAATAACGCCCGGGTTGTTATTAACGCCCGCACTCATGGCTCTAATAACGCCCGGGGTGTTATTAACGCCCGCACTCCGGGCGCTAATAACGCCCGGGGTGTTATTAACGCCCGCACTCCGGGCGCTAATAACGCCCGGGGTGTTATTAACGCCCGGGCGGGTGTTATTAACGCCCGGGCGGGCGTTATTAGCGACCCGGGTGTTAAAAACGCCTGCGCGTTATTTGCGGCGGAGAAATGTCACGTCACCTTAAAATGCTAACGTTCATTAAGAATTGCGTTTGAAAAGTGTAAAGCGGTGCTGGAAGTATAGGTTGTCTGCGATGCGTAATAAACTCTCGTTCTATCTTATTGTTCAAACATAATATGTTAAACCGAAAATAGAAACATTGTTTTGCTTCGAATGTTGTTTGTTCATGAAAAAGAAGATCTTTAAATATTTCATTTCTATGTTTGTACCAATTGTAGGCACAAGTGCTGCAATAACGCAACAGTTTTAAAAGTTGGACTGTGAACTTTGAAACATACACACATGTGTTCAGGCACCAAGTAAACAAAACGGGTGTATCTTGGGATATTTTGGTAATCTCCATCACGCCCGCAGCGGTAGCGGAGGGCGTGACGCAGTCCCCACACACCAAAAAAAACGTCCACAAACCCAAAAAACTCCATACAAAAACCTTTGGGACAAGGAGCCATATATAGGCGAACTTTTGAGTTTTTTCCCCTCGCCCCCCTCCCCATCCAAATTATTTTTGAAAAAAACAACGTCGCAGCAGCTTTCAAACAAGCCCTCACTCATCAAAATCGGTTGAAACTTGGCTGAGATATCGAGGTTTGAAAATGACACTTTTGTATGGGGAAATAATTGTTCTATTGTTCTCATCATTATGGAAACTTTTTTTCTGATCTGTCGGTTTCTATCTATCTATCTATCTATCTATTAATAATTTTCGATCTCGAGAACTAGACAGCCGATCTTCCTGAAATTTTCAGGGAACGTCAGTCTCGGCCCCAAATGAAAAATTTCATATGCCGCTTTTCCGGGAAAATTCTGGAAAAGCCGTGGCATGGGAAAAAGTGGTCAATTTTGAGGGTTTTTCGGTAATGCTCGGAGTTTTCGAATTGTAGCTCCGGAGTGACAATAGCTAGAGAGTTGGTTTCTTCGGGAAAGTTATAGAGTTTGGTCAGGAGAATTTTTTGGGATCTTAAGAAAATGGCTGCCAGCAGTCAAACCGGCGCCATCTTGAATTTTCCCAAGCAATAAATTACGGTTTTTTTGGTTTTCGAATTTTAGCTTCGGAATGACAATACTTAGAGAGTTGGTTTCTTCGGGAAAGTTATAGAGTTTGGTCAGGAGATTTTTTTGGGATTTTCAGAAATCTGCCAAAGTGACGCCACCTTGGATTTTTGTAAGGTATAAATTATGCTTCTTTGGGTTTTCGATTTTTAGCTCCGGAATGATAACACTTAGAGAGTTGGTTTTTTCTACAAAGTTGTAGAGTTTTATCAGGAGAATTTTTTGGTATCATTAGAAAATGGCTGCCAGCTGTCATAGCGACGCCATCTTGGATTTTCGTTTATGCTTCTACGGTTTTCGAATTTTAGCTCCGGAAGGACGCTACTTAGAGAGACGGTTTCTTCTACAAAGTTATAGAGTTTTGTCAGGAGAATTTTTTGCGATCATAAGAAATTGGCTGCCATCTATTATAGGGGCGCCATCTTGGATTTTCGTTTATGCTTTTGCAGTTTTCGAATTTTAGCTCCGGAATGGCGCTACTTAGAGAGACGGTTTCTTCTACAAAGTTATAGAGTTTTATCAGGACAATTTTTTGGGATCATAACAAAATGGCTGCCATCTGTTATAGCGGCGCCATCTTGGATTTTCGTTTATGCTTTTTCGGTTTTCGAATT
>CM055406.1:95375517-95418327 GCA_029228625.1 Pseudolycoriella hygida
GATAATAGATGCATCCCCCCCACTCCCACCTAGATCTACCCCATGTTACAATAAAATTGTTTGTAGTAAACGTATAGGACCTCTTGTACTTCGTACGGGTCCAATAATTCAAATAAGAGTTGATACGTTCATAGTAAAAGTAATATGTGATGAATTGCACCGAACGATTGATTCCAAGTTTGTGGGCTTTAATCCTCAGAGATTTGCAAATTATCGAATGACTTTTCACAGTTGGGTTTACTCAACAAAAAATTCTCTGAATTGCCAAGGAGATGATTTGTTCGCTCATCGAAAGTCCCCTAGCTTCTACATCTAATTTAATTGAATCTATTAACCTTCTCCTTGATCTACCACTTAGCCTAACACTCGGGACCTGTACTTCCAAATGCCTTACCCATTCTAAAAAATCTAATCGTTTCTGAATTGTTGTTCTTATAAACAAAAATTTCTGCGATTCTAAGAATTATCATTTTGGAATAAATTCAATTGAAAGTGTACTTTGAAATAGCCCTTTCAATTAAAAGCTATAAATGAAATTCACATCCTTATTTCGTAAATAATCTAAGCAGCGGCGCATACGCTTCGATCAAAGTTAGCTCAAATTAAATTGAATTTAGAGAACCGAAAAAAAGTATTTTCGGTTCTCTGTTATTTTCGGCTCCCATTTAGAGAACCGAAAATACTTTCGGTTCCCTTACCAATCAAGAGTTGAATTTTTTCATTTTCGGTTGTCATTTGGGAAGCGAAAATGACAATATTCGTAGTTGGTGTAATGAAATAGTTTTTTTCATGCCTCGGGGCCAAAATCGAAGGAAATTTTATAAATTTCTCTCGATTTTGGACCTCTGCATGAAAAATTTTTGTGTGTCTGTTTTGGACGACTCATTTTAGGCACTTTCGCATGTAGACCTCGCTCTGCTCGGTCTACAACACGCGAAATTGCCTAAAACCAGTCGTCAAAAACAGACACACAAATAACTATTTCATTACAGTGGGTGAAAATAGAAAATTCCTTAACAAGGTTGAAGTCTGTGGCCAAAGCAAAGAAAATGCGGCCCTCGCTGCGCAACTTCACTCACTTTCCAAGTCTCGCTTATTTGGTCATATGTTTAGACTGCAATTTTCTCTGCGAGGTTACATATTTCGTCCAATTTCCAAATTTTCTATATTTCACCGGGTTATGAATTAACTTTTATAGTTAACATTAAAGTTATTGACGTAACTAGGAAAAATATAATGTTTTTGACGAGTGTGAGGTTTCCAGCCTGCGACGAAGCCAAGGGCTGCAATCACACTAGTCAAAAACATATATTTTTCCGAGTTTCGTACAATATTTTTCATTCCGAGGGTTCAGAAAACTACTTTTCTGTTTTGTTCTGAAAAATAATTTACTGAGAATTTGCTTGCATTTAACATTCAGTCCGATCACAAACACCTGACAGCCATAAACAAAATGCGGGATAAGCAGATTTTTCCAGTTTCATACGAATCGATTTACGGAACGAGTTAGCTCAGTAGTAACGTACTGGCTTTCCACCAAGAATATCCGCGTTCAATCCTGGTGGGGACAAATTCTGTATAGGATTTTTCTTCAGTGTATAGCATGAAAGTAACGTGCACACTCAGGCTGCATAATTTGGGTAGTTGTGAATTTGGTGCCGCAACGAATCGTACATAGAAGAATGACAAATATGACGTCACCCACATTTGATGAATTCTGTGTACAAATATCTGAGTCTAAAGTTAAACGGAAATATAATTAGCACCAGAAGAAATCCTAATGGTAAAATGCTAGTTACCGTTAGGCGTAGTTCGGAATTCACGTTAAGCATGTGGTTAAAAAAATGCCTGCCGGTAAAACACATTGATGGGGGGAATCGGCATTCTAAGCCTTCTAGTTTTCGCACACATCAAGGATGGCACTAGGTTTGTGTGCAATTTACCACTGACACAGTAAAAATGTCGGTAACGAAAGGATCTCTAAGAAGAATCCATGTGAGCAAAAGTTCCCAAAAAATTGCGGAACTAGTAAATAAAAATCCACGACAGATTACTCATCATTTTTAGACATTAGTTATAGACTGTATCGCTCAAGTTAATAATGTTGTTGTTAAGAATAAATAATAACAATACAACCTTACAACCTATGAAGGGTACTAGTTTTCGCTGTTTGTGGTTCTACTTTTTGAGATCCTTTCATTACCGGAAAGTTTTACTGTGCCAGTGGTAAGCTGTGCGACAAACCCAGTGCCATCTATGAGATGTAACTAGGAGCGAAATTAGTAGGAGTAGAATACCGGTTCTCCCAACAATGCCTTTTCCGGTAAGCCGTACGATGGCACTACACTCAACTTCACTTGACTTGAACGATTCAATCAGTTTTGTTTTGTTTACAAATCTAACAATCGGTACAAATCCGTCTGCGGCTGAGTTTCGAACGAACGCACTGGCAACTCAATCTCGTAGCAGCAAGCAGACATGTTAACCACTGCGCTATCGAGTTGTTAGGAATAAATGGCTGGTGGCAAATGTTGCTGAAAACGATCGCTTGAGTCTTTTTGGCAATTAGCGTGAGATTGTTGCGACGGGACCACTCATCAACCCATGTTAAGTCCGCATTCGCCTTGAGGACTCCAAGAAACCTTATCTCTATTTACTACAGAATAATTTTGAAGATCGTCTGCATATAGGTGAGAGGCTTAGTAAAGCGCAACGCCTCTGGCAGGTCATTGATGCAAAGAATAAATAACAATGGGGATAATCCTTGCGGTATGCCTCTACCATTATGGATGAGACAAGAGGAGGTATACGATGATATTTGTACACATTGGAACCGGTCACTGAGAAAACTATTTATCATGTTAAGGGATCTAGAGCTGAAGGAGAAATTTTCGCGCAATTTATTTAGTAGTCGTTTATGAGTGACACTGTCGAAGGCTTTGCTAAAATCAAGAAGCAAGAGATACGCAATTTGCTTTTGAGAAAAACTTCTAATCCGCCACCTCGAGCAGAGCCGTTGAATTTCCATACCTGAAATTCGACTGAAGAGATGCTACTAGCTTATGAATAGATAGAACTGGAATGAGATGAATGGGTCTAAAGTCTTTACAGTCACCTCCTCGGGTTTTCTTATGGGAAGGAAAGATCTTGGATATTGTCGATGTTGAAGGGTAAATTGAACGCATTAGGATTTGATTGAAAACGTAGGCAATGTGGGGGGTGATGTAAGGCAAAGGAGTCTTGATAAAAGTCAGAGGCATATAATCAAGTCCAGATGCTTTGGAGCTGATCTCGCATGTCCTCTGACGTCCAAAAGTGCTTGTGTAACACAAGCCGTTATGTCGACTTGTGTGTACACTAATGTCTCGGTGGCACGATCAGGGGCTCAATTTCCTTTAGTTTTAGCCATTGACTGACGAGTAGAAACTGAGGAAATCCGTGATCGACGAAACAGTGTCTTTGACTCGAGCGAATCGCTTATATCTCCTTCACGGAGTCCCTTATTAGGCTCTATTCGAGTACTTAATATATTTATGAACTCTAAAATGTGCAATTAACTGAATAAATAGAGAGCGACGCAAGCTCTATTAGTGAATTTTCCTCCAATTCATATTTGCGTAAATATCATAAACGAATTATTGAAATTTGTGTCTGGGAATCTGATGAATTCCAGTGCCCAACGTTTACAATTATGTAAATTCAACAAAACGAATGGAGTGCATTAAAGTTTGTTGGGACTTTGGGACTACTGAAGATTTACACTTTACAGCACCTAGACTTTTCACAATTGCATTCGAAAATTCGTACTTTTCACTGAGAGAAAACGCAACATGAATTGCTTTATGAGCACGTGTCAAATTTTCTCACAGAATTTAGACCCAGAAATAACTCATTTTGACAGTTATTATTTCCCTACTTTATTTCCCACCTGACAATTATTTCACTACGTGTTTTGTTCGGAATCTGACTTGTCGTCCTTACTTACTCACTTTACCGGCACTACAACCCATTAAGGGTCTTGGCCTTCTCCAACATGCTTCTCCAACCGGGCCTATCTGCAGCTAACGTCTCCCAGCTGGTGACTCCCACAGTTCTTAAGTTGGCAAAAGCAGCGTCGCTCCACCTGGACTTGGGTCGCCCTGCACTCCTTTTGCCTTCAGGTTTGGACTTCAGAATTTTTTTTGGAATACGATGTTCATTCATTCGTTGTACGTGACCGAGCCAACGTAGTCTATTTATTTTTGTTGTTCTGACTATGTCGGGCTCTCCAAAAAGCTCTATGAGCTCGTAATTATATCGTCTGCGCCATCGGTTCAGTTTTCGGTCAAATACTGGTCCAAATATTGTACGCAGTACCTTTCGCTCGAACGTATGCAGAGATTGTTCATTTTTCTGTGTCAAGCACCACGACTCCGAACCGTACGTAACTACCGGTCTGATCACAAGTTTATAAAGTGCGCATTTTGAATTTCGGCTTACTGACTTGGACTTTAGAATTTTCAGCAGGCTGTAATAACTCCGGTTGCCCAAAGTTACTCGCCTTTTTATTTCGTCCGCAATGTCGTTGTTTATGTTCAGCTCTGATCCAAGGTATACGAACTTATTGACCATTTTGAATGTGTGTGTGTCGGTCGTTACGTTATCTTCCCGATATCGATTCGTAGGTGGGATGATCATGTATTCCGTTTTTCCGTCATTGACCTTCAACCCAAGGTCGGTACCTTTCCTCTCCAAGGCCATAAACTTATCTTTAACAACATCCATAGTTCGGCCAATAATGTCCGGGTCATCTGCAAAACCAAGCAACTGACTGGACTTGGAGAAAATGGTGCCGCTGGAGTCTATGTCCATGGTTTGAACAGCTGCTTCGAGTGTTAAATTGAAAAGCAGCGTTGCAAGAGGATCTCCTTGACGTAGGCCTTCCTCAAGGTCGAAAGTCTCTGACATTTGATTGCGGATCCTTACTCGGCTGTTAGCTCCGTTTAGTGTTAGCTTCGTTAGCGAGATCAGTTTGTTGGGAATTCCGAACTCCTCCATGACTCTCCATAGCTTACTTCTTCTAACACTGTCATAGGCTGCCTTGAAGTCAACGAACAAATGGTGTGTTTCAATGTTGTACTCCTTGTACTTCTCCAAGATCTGTCTGATATTAAACATCTGGTCCGATGTTGAACGACCTACACGAAAACCACTTTGGTATTCACCTATCGTAGATTCCGTGTATGGATGAAGGCGCTGATATAGAATATTTGCAAATATCTTGTAAGCAACATTCAGCAGAGCGATTCCTCGAAAATTGCCACACTCCAATTTGTCACCTTTTTTGTATATGGAACAAAGTATGCTGGTCTTCCACTCTTCCGGTAACTCCTCGTCATTCCAGATGCGTATGATGAGCTCGTGCATCTCCATACATAGCGCGTTGCCGCCGTTCTTGAAAAGTTCACCGGGTAGGTTGTCAGTCCCCGGGGCTTTGAAATTTTTGAGCTTTAAAATTTCAGCTTCAACTTCTGGCATCGTTGGTTCTTCTATGTATGGTTGCGCAGTCTGAAATGGCAATTCGTCGTTTTCGTCGTCTCGGTTGAGCGGTCTGTTCGGGTTAAGCAGTTCCTTAAAGTACTCAGCCCATCTCGCAATGCACCTTTCCTCATCTGCTAAGACCAATCCATGCTTGTCCTTACACAGCAAAGGTTGTTGACTGTAACCGTTTCTGGATTCGTTCACTTTCCGGTAAAAGTTCCGAGTCTCCTTCCGATTGCCAAACTTCTCAATTTCGATCAAAACTTCCTTGGCACGCTGTCGCTTTTTCCGTCGGAAGAGTTTTCTCTCGAAATTTCTTTTAGAACGGTACTCTTCCTGGCCAGCTCGAGTGAATCTACTTAGAGTTTTCAGGCGAGCTGCGTTTTTGTCGTCCATGGCCTTCTGGCATTCATCGTCAAACCAGATATTTCTTTTATTTCCCGTTCTCGTTCCCACTGCCTCTGCTGCGACGCTCTCTACATTCCGTCTAATTTGATTCCACGCATCGTCTACGCTTCGTTGTTCGCTGACCATTCCGCCAATAATATTCGTCTCCAGCCTGTCAACATATTGACGTTTAATGTCTTCGTTCTGTAGTTTTTCCACGTCCCACCTTTCCAATGCCGGTTGTCGATTGTGTTGAACCGATATTCGAGATATTCGAGTGTAATTGAAAAATTTTCCTCTTATCCGTACAGAGCACAATCGCTCGTCAACAGGACTGAAACCAATCACTGCGTTTCTAGCTCTGCCGAGAACCATGAAGCCTGTTCCATACTCTCTTGGACTGTCGTTACTCTTCCCACTATAGTAGAACTTATAGTCGCTACTGGTCATGGTGTCCTTTCCAGACCATCTCGTTTCTTGCACAGCTGTTATGTCAATTTTTGCCGCTCTTAGCGCACTTGTGAGAGATCTCAATCCTCCTGGCCGCAACAAAGATCTTACATTCCATGTTCCTAATTGTAAGTCGTTGTCCTTTTTCCGATGCTTGAGTCGTTGCCGTTTATCCTGTCCGATCCGAGGCTGTGTTGGGGAATTCATAACAAGACTGTTTTTACGGTGTCTGGGAGTTAGCCAAGCGCCCAACCTACTTTCCTTCTCCCGATGACCCGTAGAGAAGTCACCAGGTGGTGATGGTAGCCCATCTGACTAGGGCTGTGTATGCTGCCGTTGTCTTTTGCTGTTGAGATCATCCGCCACCATACTAAGTCGCCATCCCATCTTGATAGCGCCTAGCTGCCTTCGGCCCTCCCTATACGTGCCGTTTAGGTACTACCCGAAGGCAGCCCCCTCATCCTTATGCTAAGTGACCCACACTACTACACCAGGGTTGGTTACCTGATCGTTCATGCGGGTTCACTTGTCGTCCGTCTCCGCATAATAGTATATTACAGTGGACCCTGCGAAAGTAATTCATTACATGAGGACACAATTTTGTTATAAGAGCAAAACTCTCGGGTGTTTTTTTGAGCAACAAGCTTTGAAAACGTTATTTAGACGTGTGTAGAACTTGCATATCCAAGCCGAAGGCGAGGTATGCAACTTCACGAGTCAAAATATCAGTTTTCAAAGCGTGTTGCTCAAAGTAACACGAGTCAGTTTGTGAGTTCTAAAAATTGTGTTCGAAGTAATGAATTATGTAGCAGGCTCCACTGTATAGTGTTTATTGCGTATCCATCTGCAAGTTGAGCATTGCATGTATCTTTTACCTCTACGAAAACCATGCATTACATGTAGGGTCTTTTTACCTCACTAATGAAAACAAAAGTTTTACCTCCCTGGTGAACTACTGAAAATAAAAGTTTTTACCTCACTAGTGAGGTACTGTCTTTCCAAACTCAAAAGTATATAATTTTGTGCTTTGAGAGATATTTTTGTGGGTCTACAACACAATGAATATATTCCAATTCGGTGTTACGCTTTTGGATGAATGCATGTAAACAATTGACCATGTCATATGTCAACAGAAACACAAATCGGAAGATTCGAGTGATTATCACAAATTGAATAACATTTTTTGATTGCATTGTGGAACTAGTATTGGAACGTTGATTTTTTCAGCATCAGGCCTAGCGAAGCGAGTATGGAAATATAGGACATGTGCTGAAAAATAACGAGTGTCACAATAGACAAAAAATACATCAAATATTAAAAAACACTCTTTAAAAAACATACAGGAAAAGTTGATAGATCAAGTTTGTCTTGCAAAAATAATATCCCTGAATATTTGATTGAAAAAATTTATTCGTTGTACTCGTATATCGTTCACACGCACCAAACGTTTTTGTAAAATGAGCTCAAATGAAGGCTCTGATTTTGAAGAAGCTACCCAAAGAGCCCTGGCAAAATTATTACCAGCTGCTTCGAAAGAAAAATATGAAAAATCGTATGAACATTTAAGAAGTGGTGTGACGAAAAAAAAGTTAAAGTGATTGATGAAAACAAACTAATGGTATATTTCAACGTCGAATTGACAAAATTTAAGGCATCAACCACTTGGTCAATTTAATTGATGCTAAAATCTAGGTTGAGAGTGAATGACGGCATTGACATCATCATCATCATCAAACTTTATAGACCGTTTATACCTTTCGGTGTTGGGTCTTTACGCCACAATCGGGTGATCTTGGACCACCCTCCTCTATACTCTCCTATCCCCTGCCAAGGAGATGGTTTGTTCACTCAGTGAAAGTCCCCTAACTTCTAAATCTGATTTAATTGAGTCTATAAACCTTATCCTTGGCCTACCTCTAGGGCGAACGCCCGGGACCTGCGCATTCAATATCCTCTTAGGTAGTCTGATATTACCCATCCTTTGAACGTGCCCGTACCATCTCAGACGACTAACCCTTGCCGCCTCTTCCACCGACGTAACTCCTAAATTTTCCCTGATGTCGTCGTTTCTGATATGATTATCCCACTGCTCCCTTCTACTAATCCGTGCTATGCTCCTCATACTCATATCAGAAACTTCCAGGCCATGCACGAGATATCCGCAGTCCACCCAACTTTCACTACTATATAAAATCGTTGGCCTAAAGATTGATTTGTGAATAGCTAACTTTATGCCGCTACTTAATTCCTTTTTGTTGAACACATGAGACCTCAACTGACTGGCCACTGCGTTTCCCTTTTCCTCCTTTCTTCAAATTTCCTAACTTGCCATCCTCTGAAAAATTGCTTCCTAAATATTTAAACTTAGAAACCTGTTCTTGCTGCTCCCCATTTAAACTACAAACTACCTCTTTCCGAGATTTGCTGACATGCATAACCTTAGTTTTGCTTACACTTATCCTCATCCCGTACTCCTCACATGCTACATTGAGGCAGTCAATCCCCCTCTGGTACTATCTGCTAATAAAGTTAAGTCATCCACATAGGCCAGGATTTTGATGATAACTTCCCCAACTTCCACATTTCCCTGAAAATTGGTATGCCTGATGATCTTATCCATGAAAATTATGAACAGAAGAGGAGAGAGACAACAACCCTGACGAACGCCCTCATTAACCTCGAAAGTCTCACTAATTTCGCAATCTATTCTTACTGCAGCCTTGCTCCATGAGTAAATGCTTTTAATGGTACCGAACAAACTTCCGTTAATCCCGTATTCGCTAAGCACCCGAACAGCTTTCGCCTCGGTACCCGATCAATTGCCTTTTCTAAATCGATAAAGCACAAGTATAGAGCTTTTCTATAGCTTGCCTGAGGCAAAAGATCTGATCCTCACACCCTCTCAGAGGTCTGAAACCACCCTGAGCCTCGTCTAGAACCTTTTCCACTATAACCCTAACCCAATCTGCTAGAACACTCGCATAGACCTTTCCGACCACGCTCAAAAGCGAAATCCCCTGAAGTTGCTACAAACTTTACGGTTGCCCTTCTTAAAGTTTGGAGCAATAACACCGAAGCTCCAGTCAGCGGTCACGACTGAGGATTTCATGGCTAAATTAAAAATCCTACAACTTCCTCGTCCTTGAATTTTCCTTCACAAAATTTGCGAACAACCACTTTCTTCCTTTTAGCCTGACTACCCACAAGGTAGTGGTCGGAACCGAAAGTGAAACCCCTAAAAACACTCGTGTCCCTGACTTTCTGCCTCCTGTCCTGTTCTATAATCATGCAATCAATTACTGATTTGTGATCCAAACTATCATTGACATAAGTGTACCGATGGATCCATTTGTGCTTAAAGAAAGAGTTAGTTACTGCTAGCCCGTTGAAATCACAGAAATCCAACAACCGTTTACCATTTGAGTTCAAGGTATCCTCCCCGAATCTGGCTTCTACCCTTTCATAGCCTGAATTAGCTTTGCTGTTCCCTATTCTCGCATTAAAATCTCCCAACAAAACCACATATTCACTTCCCTTTTTGCCCACAACATCCCCTAACTGCTCGTTAAAGGCGTCGAGGCTTTGACATATCGAAATTTAACAATTTGAAAGCCCTGCTGAAGCGCAAGGGCGACGATTATCTTGCGAAAAAATCTAAAATCTTTACCATTGAGCAGATTTACTAGTTTCTTTACCAGTTTAACAGTTTGTCGCCTAAAATATGATCATCCGTTTCATGGAATGTTGTTTTGTTGCTATGATTTCTTTTTGTGGGTTTAAACGATTTAATAAATTGAGGTTTTTGTTTCGTGGATGAAACAATAATTTACACTTCGTACGCACAAAAAGCTCTATGTGTACCCTAAGGGAGAAAATTGAATTCGAACTCAGGCTAATCACGGCCCTCACTCCGCTCTGGCCGCAAACTTTCGCTCTTGTTGGAATTCATCATTTTCTCCCCTCGGATAACAAATAACCTTCGCTCAGATAGTAAGTGACACGTGAAAAAAGTTATTTTCGGTGTGAAAAGGTTTTCAATTTAATTTTTTTACAGCAGCACTGCAGTACATAAAATATTATTTTAGAATGGAATAAGAGCTGTCAAACTAAGAAGATGTCCTCTCTCACTATGGTAAAACACGAAAAATAGAAATATCAGTGAAGAAAATATTTCCCCTTTATTATTTGCCTTGATCTTTGAATATTTGTTTGGCGAAACTTTTCTCGTTATTTCATCATAGAAAAACTTTTTGTGTATTGAAGGGTAACACTCCTACTTACTTACTTTACTTTACTTTTCTACACGCTACAGCCACATGTGGGCCTTGGTCTGATCGAGAATCTGGTTCCAACGTCTCCCACCCTTGGCTACGCTTTGCCAACTTCTTATTCCCAGCAGAAGATCTGATTCGACGCCATCTATCCACCGCATTTTCGGGCGACCCGCTCTCCTTCGCCTTTCTGGATCGTTTCTCTCTGTTTCTATCCATACGTGCTAAATGCCCCGCCCACCTAAATCGTTCGACTTTCACCACTGCCACTACGAGTATATCAGGTTCGCCGAAATTGCACGTAGTACTTTACGCTCGAATACAAGCAGCAGCTGTTCATCACTTTTCTTTATCGCCCAAGATTCGCATCCGTAGATTAGAACTGGGCGAATGAGCGTTTTGTAAACATGGCACTTTGTTTTTTGGGATATAAATTTTGAGCGTAAATGTTTTATTGAGCCGCAATAGCATCTGCTTGCCGCCATGATACGTCTTTGTATTTATCGTGTATTATCGACTGACAAGATCCAAATCGCCGGCAGAGCCCAGAACTTGGACCGTTCCATTCGCCAGTGTCTTGTTGGTTTGGATTCCGGCACGCCTCATCGCAATTTCAAAATCCAAATTGAAGAGTATGCAAGACAGAGCATCACCCTGCTTCAATCCTTCCATTATAGCAAAAACATCAGATATGTAAAAATTGAGAAAATTCTCGTTTTGGTACAATTGCACCCATAGAAGTAATATTTTACTATGGCTGCTGTACCTTCGGCAGATTAAAGTCCACCCGCTTGAATCAACATTTAAAATCCACTCACAATTCTTAATCCTACTTCCAATAGTTCAACAAAAATCGAAAAACTAACAGTGCTGATTTCGTCGTTTACGACTCATCAGTACACCTTGTCTTAAGACCATGTGTTTATTTCGGTATGCCATGATGTTACACTCCGTATTTTGATATCATAGGAATCTTTTTGAATTACTAATGCAATTCAAAATATCCTTGGGGTGTAACGTTTTGATTGTATGTTATGAATGCTGGGCATTGGCATAAGTAGTGGTGATAGTCACACATAATTCGCAGCATGGATTCTGTCTTTTTCCTATGGTTTCTAAATGTTTGTTGAAGTCGAAGTGTTCCATCATGACTCCAGTATATATTTTTAATCTGGTTCTGCTTAGATTTATCAAATATTTGGAGAATTTCCTGTTAAGTGACATATTATTTTTGGATCGTTTGCAGCCTGCTTGGCTATGCCAGTGTCTGTAGAATTTAGAGAGTCTCTCGTAATTATTGAGGTTGGTATTCCTACGAGAAGGTTAGGCTCTGGGTTGTTGGGGTTCATCATAGCTGCCTGTTTGGCTAGTTCATCTGCTTTTTCATTCCCCACCATACCAGTATGTCTTGGCACCCATATTAGATTAATTCGATTTGTATTTGTCAGCTGCTCCAGATGGTTCCAGCATTTCAAGGTGAATGCTGAATCTATTTTCACAGAGTTTAAGGCTTTTAGAACGGCTTGGCTGTCCGTATAAATTGATATGTGTCTGTCTGATTCGTTTGAGGTCCTTATCGCTTGACAGCATTTAATGATAGCGGCTACCTCGGCTAGAGAAATGTCAGAGTTCTTACCTGGCGGTGTAGATAGTTCTATGATATTGTCTAATCCTAATACTCCAGTGCCTGCTACTTCGTTTATTAAGGAGCCATCTGTGTAGAAGCTTGAGTTGCTCTTGTGGGGGAGTCTATTGTTTGTCCATTCTGATCTGTCCGGGATGTTTATGCAGAACGATTTGTTAAATTAAAAGTGGGTCTTATATAGTCTGTTTTTAAATGTATTGTTGGGAGAGTGTTTTTTGAATTAAGCCATAATGTTGCGTGACCAATGCTCGCTCTTGATTTTTATATTATTATTTTTGAAAGTCTACTGAATATACGCAGTGCCTTGGTTCCTATCATTATATGAAGTGGGATGATATTCAGCAGAACTTCTAGTGCGGCCGTTGGTGTATAATGCCATGTTCCTGTTATTGCCTTGCACGCTAAGCATTGGAAACTGTTTAATTTGTCTGCAATCTGTTTATGTTCACGTTCATGATTCCATAAGAAAGACCCGTACATTAGAATTGGTCTTACAATTGTTGTATATATCCAGTGTATCACTTTAGGTGACAGACCCCAAGATTTGCTGTAAGCTCTTCTGCATTGCCAGAGTGCGTTATTGGCTTTGTTGATTCTGTATTCTAAATTTGGAATCCGGCTTAGAAGATAGTCCAGAATAATGCCTAGATATTTTACTTCATTTACAAGGACTATTGGGGTCCTTTAATTGTGGGGATGTGTAGACCATCTATTTTCTTGTTAGTTTTCCTGAACAGTATCATTCTTGTTTTGTTTGGATTGATCGCCAGTTCATTTACTGAGCACCATTTGCATACTTTATTGAATATTGATTGTAGAATGTCGCATAGAGTGGACATATGTATATCATTTATGCATATCATATATCATTTAAAAACCTTCCGTTTGATGTCCTAGTTGGTTAAGTAGATCTAGTATTTCATCAATTACTAAGTACCGGTATGGTCGAGGTCGATTCTGCTTCTGAGCATGTGGTTTATCCATTCTATGATACCTGGGTCAATATCAAATTTGATGCATGCTTTAGTTATTGTTATGAAGGTAATACAGCCTGGATAAAGCATCCTAATGCATATTCATTGAATTGCAGTGATGTTTCTATGGAAGTAATTAAATTGTGCAGTCCTCCTTCACATGATTGACCTGGCTGATAAGCATGCTGTTTAGGGCTAATTTTTTGGGATGTATTGAACCATCTCTCATGTGTGAAGGCCACTCTTATACTCCCCTGGTGATTTGAATGGTGCAAATCAGTTTCATTCGTTAAGTTTGTCGGCAATTTGAAAACATCCTCTCTATTTGCGCGTTAAGCTAAAAAAATTTTTTTGTAAAAAAGAGGGGACTGTTCATAAATAACGTCCATCAATCTGCGAAGTTGGACGAGGGAAGTTGGAATTGCGTCGCAGCAAATTTTGAAAATTGGGAAAAAGCAATAATTCAAAGCAATGTAAACAATTTCGACGCTGACTGGATAGATGAAGAGACTTGGTCCTAAAAGCAAAGAACGATGTAGAGAAAATACTTTGCCATTGGAATTAAATACAATTTAAAAAAACATTTTGTTTCCTTTTTTACACGGACTTGTACTGTACATAAATCAAAGTAGAAGGAGGGTTCTGCAAAAATGCAGAGATTCTTTGCTTTTCATATACATCAAGCCTTCTCACTTTCTCATATATCTCGTTGAAAGGCATTTTTAGTCCTTCACTCGTATGAAAATTTAATGAGCAGCAAAATATGTCCTCATTTTGTCCTTTCTTGATCATCGACGAAAACAATTAAAAAAATGTTCGGTGATAGGATTTTAAGCGATTTTCTAGTTTGGAAGCTTTCGAAGAGATTTTATTATTTTTTAAGTACACTCTTATTTCTAGTTATCTACGCCATTATGCAATTTTCTGATTTCACATACGCAAAGGACAAATTTTTACTGTACTTAACTTTTTAGTACACTACACAACCTTAAAATCTAGTAACACACTTTTACACTATCAAAGTGTCAGTACACTAATTTAAAAGTGTCAAGAATTTAGGACAAATTAAGGGCATCACCAATTTTGCTCAAATTTTTATCGTTTTCAAAAAAGCGATTTTGAGCTTTTTGGCGTTTTAGTACACCTCTATATTTCGGACCCCAAGGTAGGACAATTTTTTTTGTGTCGGACGCATAGGACAAATTATTTGTGTAGAAAAAATAAAAATCTGGGTCGACGGCTACACATTTGTAGCAGCACCTCTAGTAACAATTAACCTTTTGATTCAGTTCAATACCAGTTACATTAGTCGACCATTGTGTTATTATATGAATTTCCATTGCTGAAATATTTTTCTATATCATATAATTACATCTGTCTGCCAACAGCAGGATGGTGCCAGTGGAGTTTATGTTTCATTGGTCTAATTGTTCTTCGTCTTCGAAAAGCCTTCGCACGAAATTACCCTACTTAAGTTTCTGTGTTGTGGCACACGGCACAATTCCAAAATTTGTGGCGCTATGTAGTTGGGAACCGACCGTTAGAGTTGTAACTCAAAATGAATCCGTCAATAAAATCCATCATAAACCACATCGCGCCATCTGGGAGCATGCCCTGCTCACGAAACGATGATGTAACTATTTTCTAGTTAAGGGAACGTCCATAAAATACATCCACTTTTTTCCGGCAATTTTCGGAGTGTGTCCATCCTAATTCGTCTGTTTTTGCCGTCTATACAGTGAACTTGGACGTTCAAAAAAAAATTGACAAAAAGTGTTTCAGTACGGAAGTACGGAAGCTACTGATATGAGGGTATGTACGCAAATAGACGTGCGAGGGAGGGGGAAGGGTTAAAAAACTGCTTTTTTAAGCATGCGTACTTTGTGAATGGCACCCTTTCTTCGAGTAAAACGACTCTAACGCTGAAAAACTCAAAACTCCCCCCATGCTCACATGGTTTCTTCAATGGAAAGTGAGAGAGCATTTTCATTTTCTTCGCTTTTTATTCATCATTTTTGCTAGCGTTTGAATCGATTGAACGTTTTCGAATAAAATCGATTGAAACATGTCTGAACCTTTTATCTGATGTTTAAATTGTTACAAGAAAACAATCAACTAATACGTGAGTTATCAGTTGCGACTGATACCTGGTAGTGCTTTTTTTTAATTAATTTTTAACAGAAACTTAAAAGGGCGTCCGAATTCATCCAATGTCGGTCTATACACTATTGTAATATTCCCCTATTCTGAAAAAATCCGTAAAATTGGACATCTTTGGACGAGCAGAAAGAAATTACCAACGAACGTCTAATTTTTAGAAATGTTCACGAATTATTTCTTTCAAAGTTTAAGTTGGTGTTAATTGATTTTATGCCCATTAAACCACAGTAAGTACCGCAGTTGTTGAAGACAAATTTTCTTCAAGTGCAATAGTACTAAAAAACCTTTTGATCTTTGATTTAATGAATTTATCAATTGCATGAGATTTGTTGAGAATTTCGGGGAAATAAAGCCTTATCTTTTTTAATTACCGGTTAGGAACCATCCATGAAACTCGTCCGCATTGAGGGGGTGAAGTGGAGGGTGCATCCCCCTATTAAGATAGTTGGACAAAAAATAGGGGGAGGGGGAGGGGAGGAGTATTTTGCGATGGGAAGAAAATGAGAAAAAACAGAAGCAGATTTCCGGACTAGTGTTTCCTCGATTGTGTATGCTAATTCGAAGGAAATTGTTCTCAATCAACATCGTTTTACATAGATCAAAACATAAATTCCGAAATGAATACGGTTTAAATCAATTTAGCATAAAATTTAGAAAAAATTCAGATAAGTGCGCAGAGAGACATTTGACACCAGTTGTTTTTACCCGTACGAAGTGAACGAGTTATCTCAGTGGTAACGTACTGACTTTCCACGAAGAATATCCGGATTCAATCCTGGTGGGGACAAATTCTGTATAGGATTTTTCTTCTATGTATAGCATGAAAGTAATGTTCCTAGGCACACCCAGGGTAGCTGTGAATTTGGTGCCGCAACGAGTCGTACATAGAAGAATGACAAAATATAACGTCACCCATATTCTATGAATTCTGTGTACAAATATTTGAGTGTGGCTTTGGAAGGCGATATAATTAGCACCAGAAGAAATCCTAATGGTACAATGCTATAGCTACCGTTCGGCGTGGTTCGGAATTCACGTTAAGCATGTGGTCCAAAAATGACTGCCGGTAAAACACATTGATTGAGCTAACCGGGATTCTAAGCCCTACTAGTATCCGCCCTAGTACGTCATAGATGGCACTAGGTTTGTGAGCAAAAAACCCACAAAAAATTGCGGAACTAGTAAATAAAATGATCTAGCCTCTGACCCGGATGGGTTGTAACGGCGGATTATTATTATTATGAAGTACTGGTCTTATACGTTTACCACGACGTTTGTAACGTCGAATTTCGACCCGGGAGTTGGTGGATTTTTCGTTAGACACCCTAAATAGAAAAAATATGCAAAAAAAAACGTTGTCCGTCTGTTCCTCCGTCCGTCTGTCGCCAAGTTATCTCGAGTAAGGCTTGACCGATTTTCAAAATCTTTTTTTTCCTGAAAGAAAATCGAAAAAGTGAGGTCGAGTTCTGAGATGAGCACTTTTGGGCCAGGGGCCGTTGAGCTAGGGCCGCTTAAGTGGTTTTTGGTGTTTCGTACATAACTCGAGTAAATCTTATCCGATTTCAATAAATGTTTTTTTGATCGACAGGTCTATATGAAAGCCCAACAATTTATGGAAGACAAGAAGACAATTTTTTTAGTTTGTGTCCTTGGGCTTAGCTAAGGCTCTAAAACTGAGTCTCTACAAGGGCTCAATGAGGTTTTTGTACATAACTCGAGTAAACCTCTTCAGATTTTCATAAATCTTTTTAGACCCGTACGGAGAACGAAGCTCTTCGAAAAGGGGTCTTATGCGTTTACCACGACGTTTGTAACCAGTCGAATTTTGACCCAAGAATAGGGGAGGAGCACCAATCATGGTTCTTAGATGACGAATCAGCAATGGGATTGAATCTGGGCACTGTCGGCCCAAGGGCCAATGAACTAGAGCCGTTTAAGCGGTTTTTAGTCTTTTGAACATAACTCGAGTAAATCTTTTCCCACCTTCAAAAACTTTTTCTTTGTTTGAAAGGCCTGGGTATGGCCCACAATTTATGAAAGAAACTTTTTTGATCTCGAACCCTAGGACTTAGCTAGAGCACTAAAAAAGAGTCTCTGCTAGGGCCAAACGTGTTTTTTGTGCATAGCTCGAGTAAATCTTTTCCGATTTTCAAACCATTTTTTTTAATCAAAAGATAAAGCAATTCTCTACAATTTATGGAGAAAACTTTTTTGAATCTGAGCAGCGCCTGGACTCAGCCAGGGCTCTAAAACTGAGCCTCTACAAGGGCCCTACGTGTTTTTTGTGCATAACTCGAGTAAATCTTGTCCGATTTTCGAAAAAAATTGTTCAATCGAAAGGTCTGGGAATGTCCAACAATTTATGGATTTTTTTTTACTTTGGATCGCTGGACCTAGCTAGAGCCATATAGAAGCGAACCCACTAGGGCTCTACTTGTTTTTTATACATAAATCGAGTAAATTCCATCCGATTTTCGTGATGCTTTTTCTATTCGATAGGTAATGAAAGCTTTAAGAACATCCAAGAAAAATGTGGGCCCGGGCCGAGCCTAAGATGGCCGCTAATGTTAGGGTGGATCGATCTAGGCAATTTTATTTGGAAAAATTCAAATATTTTGAAAACTATAAGAGATAGAAGATCGGTGTCAAAGGCAAAGTTGTTGGTTTGGGTGTGGCGCATGTCGTAATGCCTGCCAATATGGCCGCTTATGTTAGGGTGGATCGATCTAGGCAATTTATTTTGGAAAAATTCAAATATTTTGATAACTATAAGAGATAGAAGATCGGTGTCAAAGGCAAAATTGTTGGTTTAGGTGTGGCGCGTATCGTGATGCCTGTCAATACGGCCGCTAATGTTAGGGTGCATCGATCTAGGCAATTTATTTTGGCAAAATTCAAACATTTTGAGAACTATAAGTGATAGAAGATCGGTGTCAGTGGCAAACTTTTTTCAGAGGCCTGTGCTCTAGGTCAGTTCTAATATCGGCGGAAGGACAAATAACATTTTTTGAAAATATGTCTGACTATTTTAACTTTTTTTTATTTTGACGGTTGCTTGAATATTTGGAGGGACTTTTACACGTTTCTTCGGACGGGTTTTTCAATATTGCCCTTTCGGCAATTTCCAATCCAATTTAATGTCGACGTAATTTCACACGCTTAAGAGTTAAGGCATGTTGCCTTATTTTGATACGTTCGAATCTTTTTGCAACATCTATTCTGTTTGCCACATCTATTCTGATACGTACGGGTCCCTGCTTATGTTTTTATTCGATAGGTCTATGAAAGCCCAACAATTTATGCAAAAAAAATGTTTGAGGTCGGGCCATTGGACTAAGGCAGGCCCAATGGATAGGGCCAAATGTATTTTTACTATAAAAACCGAGTAAATTCCTTCCGATTTTTTTAATTCTTTTTCTATTTCAGAGGTAACAGAAGGCCTAACAGTCTTTCAGAAAAAATTTGATGCACAGGCCTGTAATTAAGGCCCTCTGTCGGACCTATAGGTCGGTCCTAAAGGTTGGCCCCAGCACAAAAATTTTTTTTTTGCTACGTTGTAGAGAAAATTGAGCGGAACATTTTTGTGCATGGAAATATGGGTCAGAGGACTGATTCCTAAATATGGGTCCGAGGCAGGCCCAAAACGAATTTTCTACAATGCTTCTTCGTACGGGTTTTTCAATATTGCCAATTCGGCAATATCTAATAGAGATGAATATGCATAATCAGTAATTTAATACAACGGGAATACATGCAACGGGGATTCTTGCAACGGGATTCGTACGAGTAGGCGAAGTTTATGTTTATTGTTGCATTCAATTTGAGAGGGGTCTTGAAAAGTGGGTCATTTCATTTAAAGCTTCGATTGAAAAATGTTGTCAAACGAATGGGAAACTGAATTTTGAAATTTTGCGATTGCTTTCATCAATTTTTTTAAAATGTTTTGTTGTTTTTTTTCTTTTTGAGGATGTGCTCTAAAGGGAAGGGGTGCAAAATGGGACAATGTGTGACAGGGGGGAGGAAGTCCAAAAATCGACAAAAAATGGGGACCGGTTTTATGAGTGGTCACTGAACTTTAAAGCAGAAAACATATTCTTGCCTAGCTTACGTTTTCGGACATTAGTTCAACGACAATCTTTGGAATGAGACATTTACAAGTTCAATTTCAGGTTATTTTGATCATTTACAGTATGATAGTTTTCTACATTAAAAACCAGTAAACGGTTAACAGCATAAATCGGTAAATACTTTGCATTCCCTAGCCTTAAGTGTGTGAGACTTCGGCGTCGAAAAGTAAATAGTGAAATATTTGTAAAGTCAAAAAAGCCACAAATATTTTAAGGTATTTCGACTCATTTTTGCGATTGTTTTATCTGATTTAGACTTTGGGGATGTTGGACCAAAGAACGAAAAAATGAGAAGGGAAGAGAATTAGATCATTGATACTTGGTACTGAAAAGTATTCATGTGAAATCAGAGGAAAAATTTAAATATAAAAACATAACCAAAGCCCCGTACATATCAGAATAGATGTGGCAAAGAGAATAGATATGGCAAACAGAATAGATGTTACAAAAAGACTCGAACGTATCTAAAAATACAAATAAGCAAACAATCCAACGTTTTATGTTCTTTTATAACTGTAAGAGTTTCAAAGATCCATAGAAATTGGTAAAATAGAAGAAATAGGTAATGTCAAAGGCCCTACCGAAGTACGTCTCAGACCATTCAAATCTAGAAAAGATTATATCCAAGGATTGGGCTATTTTCTCCTAAAACCCTGAAACACGTGTTCGCTTAAATTTAATTCTCTACAACTTCGCCTTTGGAACTAACTTTCTAACTCTCACAGTTCTGGAGATCCGGGTCATCCTGCCCAATTATGGAAGTGGCCATATACCAGGATTGGGCCATATTTCCCCAATACCCTGAAACACGTGTTCGTTTAAATATAATTCTCTACAACTACGCCTTTAGAACCAACTTTCTAACTCTTATAGTTCTGGAGATCTAGGTCATCCTGCCCAATTATGGAAGTGGCCATATACCAGGATTGGACCATATTTCCCCAAAGCCCTGAAAGACGTGTTCGCTTAAATTCAATTCTCTACAACTTTGCCTTTGACAGTAAATCTCCATATTGCATAGTTAAGGAAATATAGACGAAAAGCTGTTTTCGTATATGGCCAAGAACCTCAATTTCGTCCATTCCATTGGTCCCAGTGCCCAGACCCCTGAACCGACTCCCACAAAAATTTTTTCCCAGTTTTGTGACATCAAATCACAATGAATCATGAGAGGCATGTACCTTTCAGGGAAAAAAGTTTAGGCTGATCGGTTGAGCCGTTTAGGAAAAAAAGTGGAGACGGACAGACGGACGTACATTTTTTTTTATTGCTGATTCGTCATCTCTAGACGATAATAGATGCATCCCCCCTCCCACTTCGATCTACCCCATGTTACAATAAAATTGTTTGTAGTAAACGTATAAGGACCTTTCTACTTCGTACAGTTCCAAACATACGCAAGAGACCCGTACGTATCAGAATAGATGTTGAAAAAAGACTCGGACGTATCTAAGTAAATACTGCCTATCTTAACCCTTACCCCATTATTAGCTTTTGTTTCTATTGTTATTTGTCGGATTTGATAGTCGGACAGTATATGCAGTTACGTCCACATTAAATTGGATTGGAAGTTGCCGAAAGGGCAATATTGAAAAGCCGTCCGTAGCAACGGCGCAGAAAACCTCTCCAAATCCCTTAAAAAAGCCCAAAATTTAAAAAAAATGTTAACAAAACTAAAAAAACAAAAAAGTTGTTTTCACCCAAATTTAGAACCGACTTAGAACACTTAGGAGCGGCCTCTGGTACATACTTCCATGAACAAAAAAGTCCGTCTCTTTTTTCTCTACAACAAAAAACAAAAAAAAAAACCAAAAAACCTCATCATTAAAGAAATATTCACGAAAAACCACAAAATATCGTACAGGGTCGCGTAGCTTGAGTTGGACCCACACTAGGGACTCTACAGCTTGAACCACTCTACAGTTCTTTACTAATTTAATTTTCGTGATTTTTTGATTTATAGTACATATCTTTCATTTAAACCCTTTAAGAGCGACTTTCGTGCTTTCGCAGAGATATAAGTCAAAATTATATATTCAAAAGTTCGCAACTGATTTTGTCCATCCCGGAATAATTTTTTCAATTATCTTTCAGGAAAAAAAGATTTTGAAAATCGGATGAGATTTACCGGATTTATGTGGAAAAAACACGTTTGGCCATAGCAGAGACTCAGTTTTAGGGCCCTGGCTGAGTCCAAAAGCTCAAAATCAAAAACGTTTCTTCCATACCTTTCAAACAAAAAAATCGGAAAAAGTTTTTGAAAATCGGTTGAGTATTACTCGAGTTGTCACGGTGACAGACGGACAATAGAATATAACAACGTACCCCAAAACACACGAGATGTGACGTACGCTGAGGCGTAGCCATGCCCGCTAGCTTTTTTCAGCCACACCCAACATTTTGTGACATTTCCATTTTTGAAAATCACCCCGCTTTTTGAACATCTTGTCTACGAAGGGTCATTTACTTTAGAAACTTTGCATGCGGCGCTTTAATCATCCCATTTCCTATTGAATTTCTTTTCTACGAAAGGACATTCGAATCAAAAATTTTGCCTGGGGCGCAAAAACCATCCCATTTTCTATTGAACATCTGCGGCGCTAATAGCATTATTTCTTAAGTATGTAACGAATTCTATGTAAGACTTAAGATTTTATCCCCCTCCCCCCCCACTTTTTAAGTTTTATCAGATAGAAACATAGGCGAAAACCTCTCCCTTATGAAACAGAAATCAATGTTTTGGGAGGGTCCAGAGCATCGCCCGATGGGTCGTTTGGTAGCCGGTCCGGCCCTGGGCATAGCCATTGTGCATTGGGGTATAATTAAAAGATCCTTTGCTGTATGTGCGAGAGTGTGTTGGTGCACACGCCGCGAAAGTAAGCTTTCGCTACCTAGTAATTCAAATACACACACCAATATACACTCGCTTATACGGCAAAATTTTGCATTTTTCTCTCACTTAGAACCCGAAACGAAAAAGTAACTAACTGCCGTATCGAAATTCGGTTTCGGTTACAAATATCGTGGTAAACACATAAGACCGCTTTTCAAGGAACTTCGTTCTTCGTACAGGTCTAAAAATAAACAAATATGGCTGACATCACGTGCTATCGAGAAGAAAGACTTGTGTCAAGAACTATGACAGAAAGTTATTTCCAAAGTAAAGTTGTAGAGAATAAAATTCAGTGAACATGTTTTCCAAAAAATGTCCCAATCACCACGAAGCCACTTATGGAATTGTGAGGAAAGGGGCTGTTCACAAATGTCGTAAGGGTTTTAAGGGGGGGGGTCCCAGAATTTGTACGGTAACGTACGGTGGAGTCAAGTCGTACGTACAAAAGGTGGAGAGTTCCAATTTTCACTTATATTGCTGCATCAATGTTTTCATTTGTGTAATTTACCTTGAAATCGCTTATGACAAAACTAGTTCCTCTATCCCGAGCACTTCTTAACTCCCTGCGTTTTTTAAACGAATGTTGGTTCGTAGTGACAAGAATGAGGTGTTCCAATTTACACTAAATAAATCTCTCCAATACCGAAAATACAAATGCCTAACGAAGGCAGAACTGATATTTTACGTAAAGCATGTCATCATTTTAAGGAAGCACAGAATCCCGAAAATACACTATCCTGGAGTCGCCGCGCCGGTTGGTTTCGCTTATAATAAGCTGGGAAGCGGACAGGTGAATTTTCAAGTAAGTCTTGAAGCGTTGGGTTTGTACGTATTAGTCCGAGTATTAATCGGACCAGATGAACATCCAAAGATACACTTCATTGAAAGATGTACTGGAGACGCCTGTTACATAAAGTACATGTAGGCTTTTGAAAGAAATCGATGAGACATTCGATGGTTCTACCTGAACCTTGAAAGATATTTCTGTAGAGTTATCCAACAGAGGCAGCAAAAAGGCATCACTGTTATCATCTATCTATCCGATAACACCTGTCGAAAAGCACAAAATGTTTGTGGTGCAAACATTATTTTACTTATTGATATTTTGTGCTGAACGAAAAGACTTTCAAGGACAATTGACACACAACTTCCTAAAACTCTCACACTACTCACTTGTGGTTGGGCTGAGTTGAAATGTTAGATGTGCAATATTCCCCGGAAAATACTTTCTTACAAGTTTCCGTTTTTTTAACAATAATTGAATTATAGGAAATACGTTGATCTTCTTGTTAAATGTTAGCTCAATGAATAATTAATAAGTTAATAGACTCACCTTTGGTGCTGTTATACAATCTGCTTCTGATAAAGTCCCCATGTATCGATTGATTGGTGATATCTCGGAAAACACTGGCATTATTCACCATTCTAATAAAGTTACTTCCTCAATAATTTGAATGGAAATTTCTTGTGTGTTTACAAAAACAATTTTCGTATAAGAATTCGCTCGCATGCACGAAACGGAACACAAAATGAAAAACTTTTTTTTATTGTGTCCCCGAATTGACGAAATGACTTTTATTATTTACGAAACAGTCAGCAGTTTTATGTTGTTTTCTGATGGCTTTAAATTGAAGAACAAATAAAGGCAATTTGAATTAACTAATAGACGCGGTACTGCCAGAGCAGGTCTTAACAAGATTTATTTGCGTTTTGAATGAAAATCGTTTTCATGGTTTCAATTATTGAGAAAACAAATATTTCGGCATTCAAGACAAGAATAAAATATATGCTGCGACCGTTTTTTACGCTGTGATACGTAAATTAAACACCTACGAAAAGCACTTTTTTATTTTGAACAGAGAAGAGACGGTGTGTGTTCTCGGTTTTATTTTTATCTTATAAAAAGAACCATTTAAAAAACAGTCACCTAATCACAACTGTTTATCAAATTCAATTAGCAATAGAGATAGTAACTTTATCGCAAAATTCATTTTGAATCGATTTTGTTTAATATTTCGAATTAGATAATTGGATTAAGCTGAAGAAATTTGATGAAACAAATTCAAATACATCAAAAAAAGTTTTACGAACTCTTTTGACGTTTAAACAAATCACACACTTCACACAATCGCACTCAATCGTCAGCTGTTCTTAGAACAGTGTTGTCAGTTCGCTTCTCTGCATAATAGCGCATCATAATCGGGTATAATAGTTCACAATAGTAGCATAACTCGTGTAACTCTCTTTTTTAAGGCAAGGCTAGCTGTTCTTGTACAAATCGTAGAAATAGTACAATTTGGAAGAAAATTCGGTTGGGACTATGTTTATTGACAACTTCAGGTTCGTGTCAAAGTTGACATTTTGGCTGTTATCATTCATTTTAGTAAAGTTCAGATCAGTGGTTTGGATTATCTTTTGGGCGACCTTTTGTGTTGTGTATTATCGAATTTTCTAACAAAATCTATAAACCGCTCGTAAACATAAAGAAAATGTCTAAATTGCAATATGCCAGAAAACTATACCCGTGTGTTGTAAAAAAAACAAATTTCACTCATTCCTCGCTGAATTAAACCGCATGTCGTAAAACTTTTGTTAGGCCACGCGGTGCGGAACAATGTCTTTCGTAGTTGAATGCTTTCCGGAGTCTAATGAACTGCCAATATCCGAATGATTTTGTGCTGGATTTGATTATTGTTGATCAAAATTGCATCGAAAAAACGAGATACTGAATAACAATGATGAGCGCAGAGCGAATGGAACGTCTCAAGACACGAAATTGATGTTCACCGTGTAATTTAGTGATCTCAAAAATTATACATTGTCATATCGGTCAACAATGAAGTGATTCAACAAGAGAAAACGTTTGCATCACTCTGATCTATACTCGCATTCACAGATATGAAAATGATATTGTCGTTATCCATAAAAGGAATCGTGTAGCTAAGGCAACGATTCGGATGTTTAGTTAATAGTTTTCTGGCGTCGAAGCACAGTTCACACCTTTCTTGAGATTGGGTGGCTTTGGTTGCAGTTTTTTTTAACATCAAACGCGATGTCAGCAATGATCTAACAGATAATTTGGCAAACGGTATGATTAGAAATGAGTTCATCTTCATAGATTTTGATATCATTTCTTTTTATCAGTGTTTCCAGATTCTATCGACAATAATCAGAACCATTTTATCAAAGAATAAAGTAACCAATCTCAAGTCGAAATCAGAACTAGATAATAGATATGTGACCGCTGCAGAGTCAACCAGGACCACAAGATGTAATGATGTGATAGGTATCGAAGTGATTATTCGAAGCGACTTTGATGTTGTTTTCAATACAGACCTGTAGTGCATGTATGAAGTATGTTCATCACCAGTTCACTTTCAGTTGTAACGAGTAATTTCATATCAACTTTCAATTTACAAGGTTTACTGAAATGACCACGGATTAACTTACCTATTAAAATCATGTTCGAGGGTTGCATTACGAAGGAGTATGAATAAATGTTGTATTGTATTGTTTTGTGGTTTCAAACGTGTTAATGAAGTTAATGATAATTCGTTTGTTTTCTTAATAGCGTGCAAAGACATACATAAAAAAATTTGTTTTCTAACAAAGTCGCCAGCCATCGGGAAATTTATTAGATTATCAACATTTTTTTGCTCCTATCATTTGACAATTGAATTCAATCATTAAAAATTTCCAAATTTATACACTGGTGAACAATGAAAATTATTTGCTTATAGAAAAGTTTTCGTAGCTTCGTCGTACTGACGTAATTCCATGCCCCGTGCTTTCCGAGAGTTTGCGAGCTCTTTTAACATAACATCATTGAAAAAGGACACAAGCTTTCCTCTCATTTTACTATCGAAAAAGGCATCATCTCGTTTTACTTGCACGACTTGATATTGACTTTCTCCAAGCCATATCATCAAAAACGTAGTTTTTCTTTTGGTTACATGTAGTTCACCTTGAATTTCCAGATACCATGTACTTTTTTTGTTCAACGTTTTCTTACCAGACTCTACTTTCCAAAATTGAAGCTTCGCTTCGGCTATGCTTTTTTTGTACGCCGACAAAGGACATTTGATTGATAGCAAATGATCCGATCCATAATAGCGAAAGGGAAGGGCCCCAAGATAAGGTAATTCCTCATCAATCACTAAACCACACTCATCGATTGGATATTTGGCATACAATCGGCTGAACGTCGCAAGGGCTTCAACCTCTTGAACTCTCTGGTGCTTATTTTTCGCGTTGTTGCCAAGTTGGGCTTGTGTATACATCACTTCAACTGTAGGAAATATACAAAAAAAATCACATAGAGTCATAGTAAAGGACCTATGACATATTGAAGTTAGACTGGTATTCCATAAATGCAACGTGAGGCCAGGTTGAAGTGTAAAAAAGGTACTTTACGCAAAAATTCGGCACTCTAGTTTCTGTTACACAATAAAATCATTTACAAAATGGCTACGGCTATTTTTTATGGAAGTGCCAGTCTAACATTTAGCTGCATTGTGAATTACTCAGTTGCTTTCAGTTATTTTCTTCAAGTACGTAAGCAATGAAAGCAAGCTAAGTCGTGTAAAGTTTCACCAGCTGCAAAATATTAATATAACTCTGACCGAGAGTCTGATATTCTGTGAAGATCAAAGACAGAGCTTTAGCTAGAGAAATCAAAAGAAAAAAGAAAGAATGAAAAAAAAACAGACAAGAAAATTTAAAGAATCATAAAAAAGACAAAATAGGAAACATGAAAGTCTAATGAAATTCACGATTCACGACTGTGGTTTCTAGTTGCAAATCGCAAAATTTTAAGCTATAGACAGTTTCGACTAAAGACAGATTGTAACCTTATGGATGACGCTTAAGTATTAGAGTAGCAAAAATTGTAGCATTTTTCTTGTCAGTATCATCAATTAATCACGTCAGTTTCTTAAGAGAGGTCTTACGCTTCATACAAAATTCTTAGCTTTGCTTATAAAAAAGAGTGATCAATGAAGATAAAAAAAAATGCTATCGTGATTTAAAGATGATCCCAATTCCGAGATTGACTAAAATTTGTAAACATATCGATCTGAAGCTCATCCGTTTTGGGTTTCCGACCTAGTCTTGTTCATGTTTCAATATTTAAAAGAAGGTTTACACAAGAATTCACTTTCGTTATCAGAGTAACTCAGCAGCCTCAGAACCATGAATGCCGCAGTAGTTATTAAAGTGTAGATTTCGGGAAGTTATTTGAGGAAACTTCTTTGGTTCACATGAAAATAGTCTGTGACGTTTCCAGTTAGATTAGAAGAATTTCGCCCAACCTGAGTTTCATTTCCCACCCGTGATACTCGTCCATAAATAAACCATATGTCCATACTAACAGAAAAATGAAATTGTAAACTCACGTAGAATTTTCGCATAGAATTTCGGGCCCTTGGAGTTGATGATTGCGCTGAAATAATGCGACAACAACATATCGGAGCACTTCTCTTGGCAATACTGGCCATTTTCTTTCGATATATGCTCGATGGAAAGTCGGTTCATCTTGTTTCGCACAAGCTTCTCCATAGTTCGATTCATCGCTGCTTCAAGTGTATCGTGCTTCATGTCCTCCGCATAATAACCACCATATGCTCTTCCTTTTTCAGGGTCACTTTTACGCACTCGCGGCTTTTTAGTTCTTCTTATCGCGTTCTTCTCACATTTTCTTTTCCGCTTCATTTCAAGTTCTGTGACTCTAGGTATGTCAGAAACACCTCCGAATTTCATTTTGCGATACTCAGAGCCTGCCTGACAATTGGTGTTGAAATGAACCACAGCCATGGCAACTCGTGCTTCATATGATCCCGCTAAGGAGTAGTTGATTCTCTTGCCTCCGAGGTATTTGGCTACGTAACTGTTGAGCTGTTCTGCGGGATTATTCGTGTAGTTAGCCAATAAGCTTCTTGCATTATTTCCAAACGACGTTTGACAAAGGCTTTGAATTTCATAATACAGCCCGTCATCCTTTAAAAGCTTTATAGTGTTCGTTGCATGAGGGTCCGTTGTCTTTTTGCAGAAATAGCTGCTACATTGTTCATGACATCCGAAATAATGAGCTGGCGCGTTCAGAATGTCCTTTTCAAGCTTTCGTATCTTTTCTCGAAGTGATTCGTTCGACGAGAGAACAGCACAAATTATCGGTGCATAAAATTTTAGGAAAATAAAATCTAAGAAATTGTTATCCAGTAAATTTTTCCCGACAAATGGCGTTTTTAGTTTTAGAGCAGCTATGCAATTTTTAGAATTTTCTTTCTTGTAATGTAAAAAAAGTAGAATGACCAAGTTTATTTTTATGTAAGCGATAATCACCAAATGAATGTAATTTTATGCAACGATAATAAATGTTTTTATAATAAATTGTAGGTTTTTACCAAATTTATGCAAACGAGCTTTTTTAGATTTATAATTTCGACACTTCGATCAATCACTAAGTGTATTCAGACTGAAAATGAAGAGAAGGGACCAGCTATTCGGTGCAAACCGTAATCAAAAGCCTACTTAGTTTTTATTCGCTTTGACTTTGTTTTTATTCTTATGAAAAACACAATTGAAAGGTAGGAAGTTTAGGATAAAAGACATGAAAAAAGAGCGATAAATGAAACCTAGTGACCTTCCGAAGCCGGGAGGTAAAATATTTTCTGTTACATGTAAAAAGCAGTGGTTTGTTGTACCGTAACACTATAAAACGCATGAAACTGAAACACGCTACACATTTTGATTCCAGCTTTGACTCAAATCTGTAATCCAAACATACCTCATATTAATTACTTCGACCGCTTCGACCTCATATTAGACCGGTTGCCCTCGACTATATCTATTACCATGGCGCGATCTAAATAAATTGTGACTATCTGCAATCCAAATTCTGTACCTGAAATGAAATGCGTAAAATTAGATGCTTTGATTTTCTAAACAAATTTACCATGAATTTCATAGAATTCAACGACCAGGAGATAATTAATTTTGTGCCAATGTTCAGTCCGTTGTAATTTTAGTATTCACACTACCGAATAGCACAACCACGTTACACACGACAATTACGGGTATGGTTACCAGTCCTGTATATTTCTTTTATCATTTTACACAATCTTGCATCCTTTCACCATCTTTGAAATCCATACTTCCTTTCACCATCTTTGAAATCCATACTTCCTTTCACCATCTTTGAAATCCATACTTGAAACTACTTCACATAATCATCCTAAAAATTCGATTTCAAATTCAAAATAAACAAAAAATGACAACCGTTACCTCCTGTCTCTTGACATTTTCAACATCATTGGATATGAATCCCAGCCAATAAAAAAATGTAATAGAATTTTAATAATCCAGAAACACCCAGCCTTGCCTTAATGCACTTTTTCACATGTTGAGTTGATACTATGAGTTTTTTTACTCCATTTACGCATTGCATGTGGTGTTTTGAAGGTTTTGAAGTTACAATAAAATTTTCATTACACCAACTACAAATATTGTCATTTTCGCTTCCCAAATGACAACCGAAAATGAAAAAATTAAACTCTTGATGGTAAGGGAACCGAAAATATTTTCTGTTCTCTAAATGGGAGCCGAAAATAACAGAGAACCGAAAATACTTTTTTTCGGTTCTCTAAATTCAATTTAATTTGAGCTAACTTTGATCGAAGCGTATGCGTCGCTTCTTAGTAGGGCTCGGACTGTTCCGTTTTGTTCCGTTTATTTTGATTTGTTCCGTTTAAACAAAAGTTTTGTTTTTTTTTTGTTTCAAAACACAAAATATTGTTCCAAAACAGAAAACAATTGTTTTCTCTTTCGAGTGAAATTCAATAGAGTGATTTTGCGAAGTTTCATGCAAAATTTAGTTCGAATTAAGCTTGAGTTGATGATGCACGCTAGGTAGGCAAAATATATTGTCTTTGTAGAATTGTAATTAAATGTTAAAATCTAATATTGCGGAGTTTGTTTTTCGACCTCATTAAGTGTATTTTAATTAGCAATGGCTCTAAGTCCTTTTAATTAAAAATTATTAAAAATTTTCTGTCAAGAAAGGTCGATCTTTGACTCTTTTTTCGACTGTTTTCAATTAGAAAAGGCTGTAAAACTGCTCTTAAACAGGATGAGCAACTGAGCTCCGCCTCAAGTTTTTCCTCTCGCCTTACATGCACTTAGAGTGCGATAACTCAACCAATATATCGAACTTTCCGAGAATCAAATGGTCTACAACTCATAAAAGAATATGACGCGTTGTCCCAAAAGTGTACGAATCGTTCGAAGCCAAAGGACTTGGAAAACATTTTGCTCTTTACTCACAAATATCACAGAAATCTCAAGGTCTGTCAGTTCAGTCAGTCCGCAAATCTACTCAAAAACAAATTAAATAGGGAAAAAGTATAGAAAACTTACTGGGAATTCATGTGAGACGCACCTCTGAATCCATGTCCGTCACCAAAAGTGTACGATTTCTTGAATATTCCGACTGATTTTTTGTATTTCCTCTTGAATATTCCGATGTAACGTTTTTAATTAACTATTTTCTGTCAATGAATAACGACACATGAAAATATGTTTTTCATGACTACTACGTTCCTTGTTCAAATTTTGTACAGCAAGTTACTAAATATTATACTGTTCAGCCATCAGCTATAATAGACCACCTCTCGCTTGTAAATTATTTCTTCGCTATGCACTTACATAGCACGGATTGGATCAGACAATAAGATTTTACGTTGCCTTTTATTTGTAACGCAGGTACAAGGACAGTATCCGCAGGGTTGCATAGAAATGTCATATTTTGTTTAAACGTTTAAACAAACTTTTTTCGTTTTGTTTTGTTCCGTTTTTAAAAACGAAACGGAATGAAACAAAACGAGAAAAAAACGTTTTTTTCTGTTTTGGAATGGAATTGTCCGAGCCCTACTTCTTAGATTATTTACGAAATAAGGATGTGAGTTTCAGTTAGAAAAACTGCAGAAGCATTTGTAGCTTTTAATATCTAATTGAAAGGGCTATTTCAAAGTACACTTTCAATTGAATTTATTCCAAAATGATAATTCTTAGAGGCATATCGCAAAAATTTTTGTTTATAAGAACTACAATTCAGAATGATTTTTTAGAACGAAGTGACTATTCGCCGGCGCCGGCGAATAGCCAAAATATATGAAAACGTATATTCGCAGGCACATTTGACGAAAAGGTTACAAAATTATCGAACTAAGCAATTTGTTCTTTAATGAAACGTCAGTAAAATGGATGACCCTGGGCGCCCAGGGAGGGGCTTCCGCGCCCCAATTCTTGTTGTTTTGTCATCAGAAGACCTCCCTCTATCGATCCCACCCTCAAGCACCCCAATACCAGCTGTTTCCGTATACTGCATTTTTGCCGTAACATTAACTTTAATATATAAGTTAACTATTATCTAGTTATTAATTATTGTCTACATTTTACTGACGTTTCATTAAAGAACAAATTGCTTAGTTCGATAATTTTGTAACCTTTTCGTCAAATGTGCCTGCAAATAGTCGTTTCCAGATATTTTGGCTATTCGCCGGCGCCGGCATATAAAACATATAAAATTGCATGACATGACTGAATATTGGCACTAGATGCCGAAACGTTGATCTCTTCTAATTATCTAGACGTGTTAATGTGTAGTTTGGGAAGCGAAAATGAAAATATTCGTAGTTGTCGTAATGAAAAATTACGTGAATCACAAGGGACGACGTAAAAATTTCAACCTGTGCGATTGCAGCCCATGCCTTCGGCGCGGGCAGCAACTCTCGCACACGGTTGAAATTTTTACTTTTCGTCCCTTGTGATCCAAATAACTTTTCCGAATACATTCATAACTTTGCATATACGGGCGCATGAGAGGAGCGGAAATCTTTTGTTTCAAAGTTCAGACTGCGATAAATATATGAAAATATAACTGAACTTTCCTCAAGACAAGTTGAAGTTATCTCATATACTCCATTATTTCCAGTAACGCTACATTTTTTTTCATTACACCAACTACGAATATTGTCATTTTCGCTTCCCAAATGGCAACCGAAAGTGAAAAAACACTTTTGATTGGTAAGGGAACCGAAAATATTTTCGGTTCTCTAAATGGAAGCCGAAAATAACAGAGAACCGAAAATACTTTTTTTCGGTTCTCTAAATTCAATTTAATTTGAGCTAACTTTGATCGAAGCGTATGCGCCGCTGCTTAGATTATTAACGAAATAAGGATGTGAGTTTTAGTTAGAAAAACTGAAGAAACATTTACAGCTTTTAATATCTAATTGAAAGGGCTATTTCCAAGTAAACTTTCAATTAAATTTATTCCAAAATGATAATTCATAGAGGCATATCGCAGAAATTTTTGTTTATAAGAACAACAATTCAGAAACGATATGATTTTTTAGAATGGGTAATAATAGGCTACCGAAAAGCATTTGGAAGTACAGGTCCCGAGTGTTAGGCTAAGTGGTAGACCAAGGAGAAGGTTCATAGATTCAATTAAATTAGATGTAGAAGTCAGGGGACTTTCGATGAGCGAACAAAAAATCTTCTTTTTAATTCAGAGAATTTTTTGTTAAGTTAACCCAACTGTGGAAAGTCATTGGATACTTTGCAAATCTCTACGGATTAAAGCCGTAGGAATCAATCGTTCGATGCAATTCATTAAATATTACTTTTACTATGAACGTATAAACTCTTATTTTGTCATAGACATGATGCTTAGACATTAACGCATCTAGAACGGTTGCGTTATGGAGTTCATTAGAAGAGATCAACATTTTAGCAGCAGTAATCATTTCGGTGACAGTTCGATAGTCCAATCAATACCTCTAACCGAGACAAATAGATACGTCAACATTTTGTCCATCACGATCATCAGCATATTTAAAGTTGCATGACCACTAGATGCCGAAATGTTGATCTCTCCTAATTATCTCCATAACACAACTGTTCTACACGTGTTAATGTCTGAGCGTCATGTCAGTGACAAAATAATTCAAAATGCGAGTTTACACGTTCATAGTAAAAGCAATATGTAATGAGTTGCATCGTACGATGGCGGGCGATGGATGAGCATGGAGCTCACCATTCTGGCGTTTCTACAGAAAGACCTCACACCGAAAGGTACTAATGGTCTATAAAGTTTGATGATTATGATGTTGACTAAGACCTCTATTAAAAGCTTATATTTATAACGGTTGAAATGTTTTCACATTTAAATTTGCTTTTGTTTTTCTAGTTTGGGAAGCGAAAATGACAATATTCGTAGTTGTTGTAATGAAAAATTACGTGAATCACAAGGGACGACGTAAAAATTTCAACCTGTGCCATTGCAGCCCTTGCCTTCGGCGCGGGCAGCAACTCTCGCACACGGTTGGAATTTTTACTCTTCGTCCCTTGTGATCCAAATAACTAATGGGTTCATTGAGTTGTGACGGTCGTGACGCAAGTCCTACGCGCTAAAAATGACAAGAATTTCGTAGTCAAAGAGTCCTTAGACTTTCCGCCCTCGTGACGTAAACTCCCGGGAATATTTTTTTTCGGACTCTAAGGCGAACTGTTTTTTCACTTATTAAAATCGGTTCAGTCGATCCGGAGTTATGAATTTTCGAAATTTCCATTTTCCATAGAAATCTGTGAAAATCGGATATTTTAGTTGATCGATTTCGCCAACCTTCTTCCTTTGTTACTTTAGGATATTATTTTAGTCTACATGTATTTTTAGACCCACGAAGATACTAAGTTTTTCGAAAAGAGGTCTGTAGTGATTACCACGACGGCACGACCAGCCGGATCAATACCCGAGAGATATTGGAGTTTTTGTTAGACCCTCAAGAGAAATATTCAAAAACATTTTGCATGTTCGTCTGTCAGCACAATAACTCGTGCAAAACTGAACCGATTTTCACAATCTTTTTTTTTCCTGAAAGATAATCGAAATATCTTTTTAGACCCGTACGAGGACCGAAGTTCTTCGAAAAGGGGTCTTATGCGTTTACCACGACGTTTGTAACCACTCCAATCTCTCGACCCGGGAGTTGGGGGGGGGGGAGGTTCGACCATGGTCCCTAGATGACGAATCAACAATAATAAAATGTCCGTACGTCCGTCTGTCAACACGATAACTCGAATAAAACATAACCGATTTTCAAGGAGATTTTCAAGGGGATTGGGTAGTTAGATAGGGTAGCGCTTGATAGCATATGAGCGGAGTGTGGTAGTCCGGGTCATATGCCAGGCGTGCAACTGTCTAACTATCAAGTGCTCTTTTTACGTCCACGTCGTAGTCCCTGGGACCTCAATTCTCTTCGGAGTTTTGTGCTCAACTTAAGATTGCTACCTGACGACTTGCCTACGGGTTGTCGGGGAAACGGATCAGTGGGTTGAGCGAAGTGTTAACGCCTCTTCCTCGTAAAAAAATCACAGTTCAAGAAACTCTACAAGAGCCTCGGATAAACGGACGGATTCAACAACGACGACCACGGAAACGAAACAAGGATAACGATTTAATCTTGGCGACATGGAATCTTAGAAGCCTTTTTATTAGAGGAGCAATTCAAAGTACGCTAGCAGATCTCAAACAGTACAAAATACAGATTGCAGCAGTACAAGAAACCAGGTGGTTAGACAGAGGTACACACACCATGCGAACCCACAGCTTCTACTTCAGCGGAAACGCGAAGAACAAACACGAATTTGGAACTGGGTTCATTGTTGACAAATCGATAGATCACGTGATTATAGGTTTTGTACCAATAAACAAGTATATGTGTACACTACGACTGAAGACGAGCAAATTTAAGGTAACGCTGCTCAACGTACACGCACCAACGGAAACGAAAGAGGACGCGACCAAAGACGAGTTCTATGCCGAGATAGAACGGACCCTCAATCAAATGCCATCAACTGACGTAAAAATACTTCTCGGCGATTTTAATGCACAGATTGGCAAGGAAAACTGCTTCAGAAGTGTAGCAGGCATTCATAGCCTCCACGACCTGAGCAACGACAATGGGTGCAGAGTGGGTACCTTTGCAATGTCGAACGGTTTGGTGATCAAGAGCACACAGTTTGAGAGAAAGGACATCCATAAGGTAACCTGGATCTCTAACGACGGACGAACCCGAACCCAAATAGACCACGTGCTCATCGACGGAAAATTCAGCTCAAACATCATTGACGTAAGAAGCTATAGAGGAACCCTACATGAATCTGACCACGCGCTGGTGAAAATTAGGATGAGAGCGAGGTGGCCCAGGAGAAATGTAGGAGACAAAAACGTGCGGCCCAAGTTTAATGTCGGAAAGCTGAAGAATGATGAAACGGCGACCAAGTATCGAAGGAAGATCGAAAGTCTCATTGAGCAACATACTGACCTGAGTTCAAGCGAGATGGTAAGACAGAATAACGTAATCATCAAGCAAGCGGCGGATGAGGTTCTCGGGAGAATGACGCGGAACCGAAGCAACCACTGGTTTGATGATGAATTCCAACGAGCTGTGGAGGAAAGGAAGGTAGGGCGCCTTTTTTTTTTTTTTTCTCAAGGGTGAGGAAACCTTCAAAAGGCACCTGGTCCTCCTGGACCCAGGTAGTGTTGGATTTTTACCAACTAAAACCTCCTTCCTTGATCGCCACGCTCTCGTCTCCCCGGAACCGCCTCACAGCATTACTTCGGGGAGGGGCTGTGCTTTCGCACCTACTTTCTCAGATCAACTGCCAGTCTTCGTGGATCGTCTCTCCATGCACTTTGTAGCTTCACCATTATCTTCGCAATTGCGTTGTCCGCTACTTTCCACACTTCTTCGTCGCGACACATTTCCGATATTATGTTGTCGGCGTTTAGGTAGGGCGCCTTAAAGGGAACACGCGTAGTAAGGTGGCAGCTTACAAGCGTAAGAGGATCCAGGTATACAGACTACTGAGAAGGAAAAAGCGAGAGCACCTAAATCAGGAAATCAGTAACCTGGAAGCGAACAACAGAAATGGTAACGTAAGAGACTTCTATAAGATGACAAAGCAACAGCGCAAACAATTTCAACCAAGATCCATCAAGATAAATGACGAACATGGCCAATTACTGAGTGATACGAAAGAGATAGCAAACAGATGGGGAGAGTAATTTTATGAACTGCTGAACAAACCGACAACACAACGACCACAGCGTACTTTTCAGAACGCTGAGCCGATGATCGAAACACCGACTTATGAAGAAGTTACAGAAGCCATCCACAAACTCAAGCCGAATAAGTCCCCGGGAGACGACAACATACCAGCTGAACTGATTAAAGCGGCAGGACCAGACCTATGGCACCGACTGCACCAAATAATTGACAGAGTATGGGATGAAGAGAGAATACCGCAGGACTGGCAGATGGGGCTTATGATACCGATTTTTAAAAAAGGTGCAAGAGTGGAGTGTAAAAACTATCGAGGTATATGTTTGCTCAACGTAGCGTACAAAGTACTGGCGGAGATACTTTATAACCGCTTGGAGATCTATGCTGAAGAAATCACTGGAGACTACCAGTGCGGATTCAGGAGAGGCAGATCGACGACCGACCAGATTTTTACAATTCGGCAGATAATGGAGAAAGCATGGGAGTACAACGTGACCATACACCAGCTATTCTTAGACTTCAAACAAGCATATGACTCGATTGATAGACCAGCGTTATTTCGGTATTATGGAGGAGTTTGGAATACCGAAGAAGCTAATAAACCTGACGAAAGCAACCTTGACCAATACCAAATGTAAAGTGCTGATTCTAAACGTCCAATCTGACCCATTCGACATAAACACCGGACTACGTCAAGGAGATAAGCTATTGACAATCCTATTCAATCTAGCATTGGAGAAGGACATCAGAGCTATGACAGTGAACTGGAACGGGACGATATTTACGTCTTCAAAACAAGTTGCTGCGTTCGCCGACGATACCGATTTGATGGGACGAGGGACGATCGCGATCAAGGAAATGTTTGTCGAAATGGACAGGGAAGCAGAGACGATTGGACTGGTAATCAGTGAGGATAAGACGAAATATCTTACGCTAAACAGAAAACAAGGATCGCGTATTGGACAAAACATCACAATTGACGATTACTACTTTGAAGTTGTCCAGTCATTCAAATACCTCGGCTCAATCATAAACACTGACAACGACGTAGACGAAGAGATCAAGACGAGACTGATGCAGGGGAATAGATGCTTCTACGCACTGAAACATCTGTTTAGAAACTCTCTGGTCAGTCGAAACACGAAACTTCGCCTATACAAGACACTGATCCGACCCATCGTAATGTACCGCTGTGAAACATGGTCTTTGACACTCAAACAGGAGAGTGCTAAGATCAATATGTGGACCATTATACGAACAAGGACGATGGAGGATAAGAACAAACAGAGAGCTGACAGACATCTACGAGGACGAAACACTAGTCGGAGCTATTAAATCTGCCAGACTGCGATGGGCAGGTCATGTAGCGAGAATGGACGAGGATCGAATGCCAAAGAAAGTAATGGATCGAAACTTCGACAACAACAGAAGCAGAGGAAGACCCCGGAAGAGATGGCTAGATGGTGTTGAAGAAGACGCGCGAAAGTTGGACGTTGCGCAGTGGAGAAGTCTGGCCCAGGATCGCTCCAGATGGAGAAGCGTTGTAGAGTCAGCCAAAACCCGCTTGGGTTAGAAAGGCTGATAAGTAAAGTAAAGTAAGTAAGATTTTCAAAAACTTTTTTCCCGAAAATTTCATTATAAAACTGGCTTAGATTTAGTCCTATTTCAATGTAATCGTTTCAAGAAAACTTATGAAACGTTCTAGATTTTTTCAAACAACTAGCAACTAGTGCTTGAAATTAAAGTCGAATTTCGATTTTAAATCGGGCCCGAGTCGGGTCGGGTTTCACATTTGTTAAGCGCGGGTTGGGTCGAGTTCGGGTTTAAAGTTTAGATCGGGTTCGGGTCGGGTTGGGTTCGGAAAAAATAATCGGATTCAAATATTTGAGATTAGTTGTTGTAGTTGGTAGAGCGTTGGACCAACATATCAGAAGTCGGGGATTCAGGATTCATTTTTTGTATTTTTTTATGTCGGCATCATTTTTTACTATTTTCAATAAATAATCCATAAATATCAAATAACAAAATATTATTAAACAATGTTACTTCCGTGATTTTACTAGTTTTAAGATTTAAATGCTGAATAACATGAAAATCAGTTGGAATTTATCATCACATATCTGAATTTTGGCGTAGTTCCAACACTGTTCGCGGTTACCATGCTATTTCTGTTTGCAACTACCATGCTTTCTTTGCAAAATTTTTGGTATGAAAATTTCGGTAAACACTTTTTTGCTACAAACACGTCTACGATTGCTGATAATGATTGCCGCAATTATACTATGATTCCCATAACCACAACTTGTTTAAGGCAAACATAAATATTGAAATTATTTCGTTCAGTGTATTTTTATTCGTATGGAGGAATCATGATGCAGCATGAAACTATGACGCAGCCTTCAGAAAGTATCGAAAAGTGATAGGAAATGTTATAGTCGATAGCGAGTACTGCGAGTACTATAATTGTCAATTTGACACCAGGCTGCGTACTTTGTCATGGTTCGACGGCTGGGCCTGGTGTCAAAAATTGAAGTATATATGCTGCATATAAAAAAAATTTCCTTATGACGGCAGTTCACTGTGACGGCTTTACAATGCACTACTAATTGAATAGAATTGAAAATTAGTACTTTAAAGGATTCGCCGATACAATAAAAGAGATATACAGCAATTTTTGACACCAGAGACTGCCTTATTTGCCGTGGTTCAACTGCCTGGTGTCTAATTGAGAAAACGACTCTTAAAAACCTTGTCATAAGTTAAAAAATATTTTAAAAATCATTATTTAAATCTTAATTTTCTCGGATTTTGGCAATTTTTGGGCGAATTGAACTTAAAATTTAATGAAATTCAAAAAAAAAAAATCATCCAAAAATCACAAAAGGTCCGTAAAAATCTTAAGCCAATTTCAGTTAGTCGTTTACCCGAAGGTGTTTTCTTCACTCAGTTCATAGCACTCAAAGAGGTAGGCTGATGCTAAAATTTGGAGTATTGTCTGGATTACCTGTGTTGACGTAGACTCACGATACCTACCAGATTTTTAGCGCCAGTCGTTCTGGCTTTCAAACAAAGTCACAGACTGTCTCCTTGTTGTTCAAAAGTGTCTTGTGTTCCGTGTGAAGTTGGTTGTAAGTCCACTTTTTATGTGGTGTAAATTTTTGGGCTCCCCTTAACCAGACAAAAAGGGGTGGGAGTAGGGGGGTGTGAGAAAATTTTTTGATTTTGAGCCCTTGGACTCAGCCAGGGCTTTGAAGCGTTTCTACTAGGGCCCAACGTGTTTCTTCTACATAAATCGGGTAAATCTTATCCGATTTTCAATTTTTTTCCGCGATAGGTCGGTCCTAAGGTCGTCCCCACATCAAAAGAAATCTTTTTTGCTATGTTGTGGAGCAAATTGAGTGGAACCTTTTTGTCCACAGAAGTATGGGTCATAGACCTCTTCTAACTGCTTTGGGTCGGTTGTAAGATCGACCCTAGTATGTACAAAATAAACTTTTTTGAAAATTTGTTTGAAATATTTTTTTTTTCAATTTTGGGGGTTTCGTGGATATTTTTCAGTATTGCCCTTTCTGCCATTTCTAATCCAACTTACTTATCGTTCGAGTCTTTTTGCAACATGTATCTAAAAAAAACATTTTAAATGGGAAATGTGACGTAAGTCCTTGTCCTGGTTAGGGATTGCAATACCGTAATTTTCAAGCCGTAATTTACGGAATGTTACGTTTTATCCGTAAAAATTTGATTTTTACAGTAAAATTTACGGCAGGCGATAGGAAAACCTAACAAATAGTCGGCAAAGCCCATAAATTATAGTCTGTTCATATGATTGTGCTATGCCTCTAGATACTCTCCAATGTGGACTGCATGGTGGGGTGTCCAGATCGTGCCAGCGAATTCTATATGCGAATAGAACGAACTATGGCTGAGAAAAGCATCTTTGCAGCGCTGACATTGAATCGTCCGTAGCACTGGCGCTTTACAAATGAAAGCTTCGACGTAGCTTTCTTTGAAGTGGGCTCATAATGTTCATTGAAAAAGTACTTGTCGTCGTCGTCATATGTAACTATAAACACGGTTGATCAATTGACCATTCATTTGGTATTCAGCCAAAATGGGAAAACATTTTTTATTAAGCGAAAAAAAGGCTACTCACAATGGCGTAGCCAGTAAAAAAAAACGATCGTTTCAACAACAAATTCATCTAGTCTACTTTTCCCTAATGTTGCCAAGATGCATGCTGCATTGCCTCTTTGAATTGCAACTGAAATCTTCTGTAATAGGAAATCTTTCGAGCGTGATTCCCCAAAAGCTGTCCTTATCAATGACCCTAATGTGCTTATAAATTTCTTCGTTTCTGGACGCATGCAATCGGGATAAAAATATTTCTTTGCATTCACTTACTTACTTTACTTTTTCGGCGCTACAGCCACATGTGGGCTGATCGAGAATCTGGCTCCAACGTCTCGTCTCTCTTGCTACACTTTGCCAACTTCTTATTCCCAGCGCCCGAAGATCTGATTCGACGCCATCTATCCATCGCATTTTCGGGCGACACACTACCCTTGGCCCTTCTGGATCGTTTCGGAACAGCATTGAGGGGGGCTCTGTTTCTATCCATACGTGCTAAATGCCCCGCCCACCTCAATCGTTGGACTTTCACCACTGCCACTATATCAGGTTCGCCAAAATCACGTTTAATTTCAAAATTGTATCGTTGCCTCCACCTTTCTCCTTCGCGCATCGCTCCACAGATTGTACGCAGTACTTTACGCTCGAATACAAGCAGCAGCTGTTCGTCACTTTTCTTCATCGAACAAGACTCGCATCCGTAGATTAGAACTGGGCGAATAAGCGTTTTGTAAACATGGCACTTCGTTTTTTGCGATATCAATTTTGAGCGTAAATGTTTTATTAAGCCGTAATAGTATCTGCTTGCCGCCATGATACGTCTTTGTATTTCCGGTGTATTATCGCCATCTGGACGTATCAGTGCTCCAAGATAGATGAATTCATCAACTACCTCTAAGTTGTACTCTCCAATGCTTATCACGCCTCCTTGTTGATTGGCTCGCGAATTTGGCTCGGTCTTCATATACTTGGTTTTCGATTCGGTGATTATCAAACCCATCATTTCCGCTTGGGTTCTCAAATTTGTGAAAGTGTCTGCTGCTGCTGCCTGTGCATGACTGACAAGATCCAAATCGTTTGAACGCCAAGAACTTGAACCGTTCTATTCGCCACTGTCTTGTTGGTTTGGATTCCAGCACGCCTCATTGCAATTTCCAAAGCCAAATTGAAGTGCATGCAAGACAGAGCATCTCCGTTACATTCCTTCCATTACAGCAAAAACATTAGACATGTCATTTTGCACCTTAACACGACATTTGGTGCAATCCAATATCGCTTTCACAAGTCGAAAATATTTTTTTCAAAGCCCAGCTCTTTCATCGCAACATGAAGTCGATGATAAGATGGTATGTCCGGATTGAAACTCTCTGCCCTTTTGCAGAATCAGACGAAGAATGAAAATTTGGTCTGTTGTTGAACGATCTCGTCTGAATCCACCTTGGTATTCCTCAGTGACATTCTCAGCACGTGGATTTAGCCTATCGAACAGCACTCGTGCAAAAACCTTACGCCGTGCTAAGCGAAGCTATTCCACGGTAATTTTGGTAGATAATTTTGTCGCCTTTCTTGTGTAGAAGTAAAATGGCACACTCTAACCACTATTCGGGTAGCATTTCGGTGTTCGGTGTTTTCGCTTGACTAAATTATATATTACTTTTGACAATTCCTCACCTCCCATTTTCAGCATTTCCGCTGGGTCCAGATACAGAGGCGCCGACTTTGGGTGATGACTAGCTCATTCAAGTAAATGAAACTAGTCTACTCTATTGTACTAGTCGAACCCCCGCCCCTAGGGGCTACGCAGACTTTATCATTTTCGCTTGTTAGCCATTGACAGAGCCAAAGCAAATAATTTTTCGTTTTAAATAATGATGCGTAATGTTGAAGGTCGTTATATCACTTCGTTGATATTACCGCTAATAATACTAAAATCCAAATGGGCGAGAAAGGCACTATAAATCAAAACACTTTCTTTTTCGCAAAATAACTCCACTTCCCCCGTATTCTATCTCCTCCGTATTCCACTTCCCCCGTATTCCACTTCCCCCGTATTCCACGTTCACCGTATTCCACGTTCACCGTATGCAACGTTCCCCGTATTCAACTTTCCCCGTATGCAACATTCACCG
>CM055406.1:95431696-95447199 GCA_029228625.1 Pseudolycoriella hygida
AAAACGCAAAGAAAAGTCGTCGATAAGATTTTAGCTAAAAGAAAGCTACTAAAAAGCTCTTGCATCGACTACGCTTGTCTCAAACAGAAAACTATTTTTATTTAGTTCGTGTATCACTTTCATACCTTTAATATGTACAGTACATACATTCTAATGTGTTCGTTTACCGTAATTTTCTGAAGACTTTTTCGCGGCAACGGCCATACCATGATGAATACACCAGTTCTCGACCGATCACTGAAGTTAAGCATCATTGGGCGCGGTTAGTACTTAGATGGGTGACCGCTTGGGAACACCGCGTGTCGTTGGCATTTTTTTTTTCTTATTTATCAGGGAACAAAACGCAAGGAAAACTGGTCGATAAGATTTTAGTTAAAAATTAGTTACTTAATAACTTATGCATCGACTACGCTTGTCAAACAGAAAACTTTTTTTATTCAGTTCGTGTAGTTCTTTCATACCTTCTACATGTACGTACAGTACATACATTCTGATGTGTTCGTTTACCACGCTTTGCTAAACACTTTCTTCCGTCAACGGTAATTCCATGATGAATACACCAGTTCTCGTCCGATCACTGAAGTTAAGCATCATTGGGCGCGGTTAGTACTTAGATGGGTGACCGCTTGGGAACACCGCGTGTCGTTGGCTTTTTTTTTCTTAGAACAATTTCTTATTTGTCAGGGAACAAAACGCAAAGAAAACTCGTCGATAAGATTTTAGCTAAAAATTAGTTACTTACTTAATAACTCATGCATCGACTACGCTAAAATTTTGTCGATGAATTTTTTTTGCGTTTTGTTCCCTGACAAATAAGAAATTGGCCGTTGCTGGAGGAAAGTAATTAGCAAAGCACGGTAAAGGAACACATCAGAATGTATGTACATGTAGAAAGTATGAAAGAACTACACGAACTGAATAAAAAAAGTTTTCTGTTTGACAAGTGTAGTCGATGCATGAGTTATTAAGTAACTAATTTTTAGCTAAAATCTTATCGACGAGTTTTCTTTGCGTTTTGTTCCCTGACAAAGAAGAAATTGTTCTAAGAAAAAAAAACCCAAGAAATTGTTCTAAGAAAAAAAAACCCAACGACACGCGGTGTTCCCAAGCGATCACCCATCTAAGTACTTAACCGCGCCCAATGATGCTTAACTTCAGTGATCGGACGAGAACTGGTGTATTCATCATGGTATGGCCGTTGCCGGAGGAAAGTGTTTAGCTAAGCACGGTAAACGAACACATCAGAATGTATGTACATGTAGAAAGTATGAAAGAACTACACGAACTGAATAAAAAAAGTTTTCTGTTTGACAAGTGTAGTCGATGCATGAGTTATTAAGTAACTAATTTTTAGCTAAAATCTTATCGACGAGTTTTCTTTGCGTTTTGTTCCCTGACAAAGAAGAAATTGTTCTAAGAAAAAAAAACCCAAGAAATTGTTCTAAGAAAAAAAAACCCAACGACACGCGGTGTTCCCAAGCGATCACCCATCTAAGTACTTAACCGCGCCCAATGATGCTTAACTTCAGTGATCGGACGAGAACTGGTGTATTCATCATGGTATGGCCGTTGCCGGAGGAAAGTGTTTAGCTAAGCACGGTAAACGAACACATCAGAATGTATGTACATGTAGAAAGTATGAAAGAACTACACGAACTGAATAAAAAAAGTTTTCTGTTTGACAAGTGTAGTCGATGCATGAGTTATTAAGTTACTAATTTTTAGCTAAAATCTTATCGACGAGTTTTCTTTGCGTTCTGTTCCCTGACAAATAAGAAATTGTTCTAAGAAAAAAAAAAGCCAACGACACGCGGTGTTCCCAAGCGGTCACCCATCTAAGTACTAACCGCGCCCAATGATGCTTAACTTCAGTGATCGGACGAGAACTGTGTATTCATCATGGTATGGCCGTTGCCGGAGGAAAGTGTTTAGCTAAGCATGGTAAACGAACACATCAGAATGTATGTACTGTACATGTAGAAGGTATGAAAGAACTACACGAAATGAATAAAAAAAGTTTTCTGTTTGACAAGCGTAGTCGATGCATGAGTTATTTAGTAAGTAACTTTTGGCTAAAATGTTATCAACGAGTTTTCTTTGCGTTTTGTTCCCTGACAAATAAGAAATTGTTCTAAGAAAAAAAAAAGCCAACGACACGCGGTGTTCCCAAGCGGTCACCCATCTAAGTACTAACCGCCCCCAATGATGCTTAACTTCAGTGATCGGACGAGAACTGGTGTATTCATCATGGTATGGCCGTTGCCGGAGGAAAGTGTTTAGCTAAGCATGGTAAACGAACACATCAGAATGTATGTACTTGTTGCGAAAAGATTTTTAAATAACGGGCAAGGAACGTAGATTCTAGGTGTTGACCAGCAAAACTGTCGATGTCTGAATAAAACTTGCAAAGTTACAACATTCTTTCTCTTTATTATATTCAATCGATGGTTAGGCTTCAATTTCCTAAACAATTATCAATAACGAAAGATTAGGAACAGATTTAAGTACACAATCTTCACAACTTACGCCTAGTATTCCTAGCTTATGCCCGATATAACAATCTTCAGCGTAATATTTTGACTCCTTAATAAATCTGATAAAGAAAACATCTTTCGTCAATAATCTTGAACAACGTGTTCAAGCTTCAAATTAAAACAAATAAAATTGATCATCCTTACTTGATAATATTTAACGTTCTTTTCTTCATAAATTAGATCACTCGCAGTGACAAAATCGTCCGCATATCTAGATGAATCCACTGATTCAAATTAACAAATTTTCAGAACACGCTTTTAGACGATAACTACAAGAACTAATTTCACGTTAAATTTACTTAAATCAAATAGTGAGACCGAGATGTTTTAAAATTTACTTTGGATGTTACACATGCATTCACTTTCAATCATTTAGATACGAAACGCCATTATTTACGTCCTTTTCCGGGAATTATCTTCATAAGAACGTCTGCTATAATCATCTTTCAACGCTTTCAAACGTAGCGGCAACGGAAAGAAACGTAAACATTTAAAATTTTGGCTCGAACTACTGAGCTTTCGCAACAGTCCCGCCAGTTTGAATCTCAGGGGAATTATTCAAACTCAATCCAGGTGAAATGTCTAATCGAGCCACACCAGCAGCGGAACGCCACTTAATTGAACCATTTGCGAATTGAACTCGGATGCGACGCACTTGATTATTCGAACCCATGATTCGGTCGATAACTCTCACCTTTGGGTAAACGTTGCGATCGTTTTTGCTATCGATGACCAAAACTATGTCATCAATTTCGATCGGTCGAACGGGTTGGAACCATTTTGTTTTTCGGATAAGTGTGGGTGCATATTCTTTAACAAAACGCTTCCAAAAACAATCAGTGAGACGTTGAATTTCTTTCCATGTTGAATATAATATCGGACCATTTGACTCAAAATTTCCTGATGGATTTAGACCACTTGAACTTCCAAGCAGGAAATGATTAGGAGTAATAGCTTCATCGTTAGCGCTGTCTAATGGTACAAACGTTAGTGGTCTCGAGTTTACCACATTCATCACTTCCATCAAAAGACTTCGAAACATTTCGTCGTTTGGTTGTCGGTTCGGCATAATTTCGTATAAACTAGTTTTGATTGAGCGTACTAGTCTTTCCCATACCCCACCCATATGTTTTGACTCAGGAGGGTTGAGATGCCAAGTACAATTCGGTGATGTAAACGTTGCAACCAATTGATTTTTGTCAATTTTCTCCAAATCATCTTTTAATGCCTTTTGTATTTCATTTTTGGTACCAACCAAATTCGTACCACAATCCGAATAAAAATCACTCGGTTGTCCACGTATCGCGATGAAATTTCGAATGCATTTAATGGTTGATTGAGTAGTCATCGAATATGCAACCTCTATGTGTACTGCCCTAGTTGTTAGACACGTAAAAATGACACCCCAACGTTTGACTGTGCTTCGGCCTTGTGTGATATAGTAGGGTCCAAAATAATCAATGCCAGTATGTGTAAATGGACGGAAACCAATTGCTAGTCTGCCAGCTGGTAAATTCCCTTCTTCCGGTGGTTGAGGCTTAGCTCGACGATTCTTGCATTTTTGGCAGTCATTTGTGGCTATTGACTTTAAGGCGACTCGCAACTTTGGGACGTAATACCTTTGACGAACTTCATTGATGACTGTCTCGTGATTACGGTGATGGTAAATTCGGTGATAAAACCCAATCAATAATTTCGTAATCCAATTTTTACGTGGCATTATAACAGGTCTCTTCATAGCCGTTGAAATATTTTTTGCAAAGTCGATGCGACCACGGCATCGTAAAACACCATCAGAGTCCAAATACGGTGAACAACTAACCAACGAACTTGATTTGGAAATTTCCCGCTTATTTTCTTTAAGAATTTTGTTGAGTTCTAGGGTCACCATCTCATCAGGAAAACCTTCAAATTGCGCTTGCCTGAAGATGACATTTTGAGCGAGAACCAATTCGTCTTTCGTGAGATGTGACTTTGAAATTGATTCTCCCTGAATTTTGGCCTTAAGAATTTTCGTAAAGCGTATCGCATAAGCTACGATTCGCACCATGCGGGTCCAATCAGAAAATCTTGTGGAATCAAAAAAAGGACTTATGATTAGTTCATTGTGAGCAAACGTTACCTTCATCTCTTCTTCAGTCTCTTCAATTCGTTCGTTTGGTACCGGCCAATGAGATTCGGAGTCATAAAGAAAAGATGGTGCAGTAAACCAACGACTTGACATATCGGCGATAGAATATTTTGGCAATTTGGTGAGATCATCAGCAACATTTAATCGAGACGGAATCCACCTCCATTCATGCAAATTTGTATTTTCCAAAATTTCTCCGACTCTGTGAGCCACAAACTGATGATATTTGCGCTGATCTGAACCAAGCCAAGATAACAAAGTTGATGAGTCTGTCCAAAACACTCGTCGAAACACTTTGAACGTTTGACTTTCTCCAATATTTTTTGCCAGCCTTGAACCCAACAATCCTCCTTGCAGCTCTTTACGTGGTATAGACAGATATTTCAATGGAGCGACTCTTGATTTCGATCCAATTAACGCACAATCAACTCCTGTGTCATCTTCCACCCTCAAATATGTTACTGCTCCAAAAGCATTCTCGCTGGCATCCACAAAAGTATGTAATTCAATCGTTATTCCAGACTTCGCTAACTTAGGTGTGAGTAAACGTGGAATTTTAATGGATTCGATAGCCGGCAATAAATCCAGCCAATTGCTCCAAGCTTTTATCGTCTCTGGTAATGAGATCAATTTATCCCACTCCGAATCTGTGCGCCACACGTCTTGAATAATCATTTTCAATTGAACCAAATAATGCGAAATCAACCCCAATGGATCGAACATAGACATTAAAAGCTTAAGTAGCTCTCGCTTTGTCGGCAATTTTACACCAGTTAGAATGTCCTTAGTGACCGACAAGTACTTCAAAGAAAATGTGAAAGTGTCCTTGTCCAAATTCCACCACATTCCCAAAACTCGTTCAATGTCAAAATCTTTGTCTGGATTGATAACTTTGCTTTTTGTCTTAGTAGAAGAACCCAGCGCTTCCAAAACATTCTTTGAATTTGATAGAAAGTTCCGGATCTCAAATCCAGCATGTGAGTGAACCCTTCTGACATCTTGCGCCAACTGAATTAGTTCCGTTTCGGAATTTTCGCCATCCATTATGTCGTCCATGTAATGGTTCCGAACGATTGCCTCAACTGCTCGCGGGAAGTTATTGGAAAATTCATTCGCATTCGAATTTTTCACAAAATGCGCTACGGCTGGCGAACAAGCTGCACCGAAGGTCATGACCTGCATGACATAAACATCAGGTTCTCTTCTTTGGTCACCATTACGCCACAAGAATCTTTGACATTGTTGATCCTGTTTATTTATTTGTATCTGAGGGAACATCTCCCGAATATCTCCGCCCAAAGCATAAAGTTTTTCACGAAACCTTCGTAAAATTTCTACTAGCGACACCAATTGATCTGGCCCTTTCAGCAACATCGTATTCAGGGAAACCCCTTTAACTTTTGCTGCAGCGTCGAACACCATTCGATGTTTCTCCGGTTTCTTTGGATGCGTGACAGTAAATATAGGCAAATACCAGTGCCTTTGAGTATGATCTGATGCCTCTTCTTTCGTCAACTTTCGAGCGTAGTTCATTCGCAAGTACTCCGCAATGGTGTCGTTGATAATTTTGATAGTCTCAGGACGTTTCTTTTCTAAACATTCTAACCGACGTCTTGCCATCCCGTAGCTTTCAGGTAAAATACAATTTTCGTACCGCCACAATAATCCGCTCTCGAAGCGACCAGCAATTCGTTTTGTTATATTTTGCATTAGCTGCAAAGTTTTCTCATCATCTTTTGAAACGGTGCATAACTTCTCCGGGACTTGAATTCCGAAATTATCAATCGAAAAATAATTCTTCATACTTTGGTGTAAACTTTCATCATGTTCATGTTGACACTTACATTCTTCGACTCGGTAATGATTAATTTGATTGACCTCACACGAACGTAACTCACATATTGGTCCATGAACTGTCCAGCCAATTAAAGTTTTTGCTGCTATTGGTCCATAGTCATCACCATCGATAACTTTTCGAGGTACTCCAATTCTTGCATTGTTACATCCGATCAATATCCCTGGGACAGTGTTTTCATAATTAGCAAACGGAACATCTCTCAGATACGCAAATTTGGTACACAATTCTTCTTTATTTAATCGTTGTGGAGGAATTCCCAAGCATTCCACAGACTTTACTTCTCGTAACTTGAAACGAATTGTCTGGTTATCGATCGATGAAATCGTGAGATTGAATTGTTGAGAATTCTTCTCCTTTCGGTGGATTTTCGCTGACCAAATCAAACATAAGTTCTTCGGAACTCCAACTAATTTCAGCGAATCAGCTAGTGATTGATCAATCAATGTAGCAGTTGAGCCCTCTTCCAAAAAGGCGAAAGTGTCGATCGAAATTCCATTTCCATAAGCTTTGATAGGAATGAATCGCAAAATCACTTTTGGGTTAATATACAGATGGCTGTTACTAAGTTCGGTGATGTCATTAACATCTTTGTGCGCCGATTTTACATTTTGAATTGGTTTATGCTTCTGGTCATCATGAAGTAAGGAATGATGTTTGAACACACAGTTATTAACTCCACATTCTTTATTGACTCTACACAGCCCACCATGCTTCCGCAAACATTTTCGGCATAACTTGTTGTCATAAATTGCCTTCCATCGCTGAGCAGGTTCATAAGACGTAAAGATTGTGCAATTCTCGACGCCAATACAATTCTTGTCGCAAATTTTACATTTTTTTTCGAAGTCCTTTTTTTCTTCAAACTTTTTGAACTTATGGCCTGATTTGTCGTCTTGATGTGAATTGACGCGTTCAGAATTCCATTTATTTTGCTTTTTATCATTTTTTGTCGAATCCTTAGGAACATATTCGGTGATTTTCACTAAAACTTGCAAAAGTTGATCCATGAAATCGCTTAGAGTCATGAGCGTTACTCGGTTGTTTGGAATGCTCACAATATATTTGGCCCAATCTACTTTGAAACTTGGAGGCAGTTTGTCCACTAATTCTTCTAACAGAAGCGGATTGGATAAAAATTGATCCAAAGCTTTTCTTTGTACCGTCTTCGCAAAGTTCTGCACATCCAATGCAAATTTCACCAATGTGTTCAAATGATCAGCCTTTGGATTTGGTAGAAGCCGCAATTTCTTCAACAAACTTTTCACAATCAACTCAGGACGGCCGAATAATGTTTCCAAAATTGATATAATGTCTGGAACCGACTCAACATCTAAGAGTAAATCACGAACAACTGCATCATGAGCGTCCCCTTTCAAACATTTCTGCAGTCTATCCAAATTTTCCGCATTCGAATATCCACACAGCTCGGTAGTGTTCACGTAGCGTTTGTGAAATATCAACCAATCTTCGGGACTACCATAAAAGAACGGTAAGTCTTTAGTTACAACGTGTCTCGAAGCTATTTGGGCTTTTGTCAGGACGTGGACAGTGGACATGGACAATGGCCGTTGGACACCGACAGGCTGACTAACATTTGATGCTAAAAAATTAGAAGGCTGCACGTTGGTGTGAAAGGCATTTAAATTCGAACTTCCTTGACTAATGTTAAATGTCGCAGACGGTTTAATCATCACATCGGGATTTTGTTGATTTTGAACTTCCCAACTCGTCGCCATTGGATTCAGCGATAATATTGATCTATTGTCTACATTTGCTTGAACATTCGTCTTGTGAATTCTTTCGTCCCTTCCCAATGAATTCGCAATTGGTCCTGAACGCTGTGGTCGCTCTGCTGTTGACGTCCTTAAGTCATGAAGTCGGCTAATTAAATCTTCCTCAAAATCATCCATAGATTTACGATCCACTTCATTCTCAGCGTTGAATTCAGACGTTCGTGTTACCCACTTCTCAGTTGCAATTCTATTTCTCGTATTAACTGATGAGCCACGGTCACTTCCTTGCAACAGAATTTCATATTTTCGGTCCAAATATCTCTGTTGAAGTCGATATTTCTCTTCTTGCATTAACTGCTCAATGACTCTCTCTTCTTCCATTCGCTGAAGTTGAATTTGAGTTCTTATATTTGAAGCTATTGAGTGAAATTGAGTGAGGGAGATGTCGAATCATAATTACTTTGAGGATAAATTTGTTTTTGGTTTGTACGGACTCTCTTGGACATTTTACAGCGTACACGAACACGTTCTAATTTTTTCGGCGGTAGGCGAAATTGAAGTGTTGCGAAAAGATTTTTAAATAACGGGCAAGGAACGTAGATTCTAGGTGTTGACCAGCAAAACTGTCGATGTCTGAATAAAACTTGCAAAGTTACAACATTCTTTCTCTTTATTATATTCAATCGATGGTTAGGCTTCAATTTCCTAAACAATTATCAATAACGAAAGATTAGGAACAGATTTAAGTACACAATCTTCACAACTTACGCCTAGTATTCCTAGCTTATGCCCGATATAACAATCTTCAGCGTAATATTTTGACTCCTTAATAAATCTGATAAAGAAAACATCTTTCGTCAATAATCTTGAACAACGTGTTCAAGCTTCAAATTAAAACAAATAAAATTGATCATCCTTACTTGATAATATTTAACGTTCTTTTCTTCATAAATTAGATCACTCGCAGTGACAAAATCGTCCGCATATCTAGATGAATCCACTGATTCAAATTAACAAATTTTCAGAACACGCTTTTAGACGATAACTACAAGAACTAATTTCACGTTAAATTTACTTAAATCAAATAGTGAGACCGAGATGTTTTAAAATTTACTTTGGATGTTACACATGCATTCACTTTCAATCATTTAGATACGAAACGCCATTATTTACGTCCTTTTCCGGGAATTATCTTCATAAGAACGTCTGCTATAATCATCTTTCAACGCTTTCAAACGTAGCGGCAACGGAAAGAAACGTAAACATTTAAAATTTTGGCTCGAACTACTGAGCTTTCGCAACAGTACTGTAGATGTAGAAGGTATAAAAGAACTACACGAACTGAATAAAAAAAGTTTTCTGTTTGACTAGCGTTGTCGATGCATGAGTTATTTAGTAAGTAACTTTTAGCTAAAATCTTATCAACGTGTTTTCTTTGCGTTTTGTTCCCTGACAAATAAGAAATTGTTCTAAAAAAAAGCCAACGACACGCGGTGTTCCCAAGCGGTCACCCATCTAAGTACTAACCGCGCCCAATGATGCTTAACTTCAGTGATCGGATGAGAACTGCTGTATTCATCATGGTATGGCCGTTGCCGGAGGAAAGTGTTTAGCTAAGCATGGTAAACGAACACATCAGAATGTACGTACTGTACATGTAGAAGGTATGAAAGAACTACACGAACTGAATAAAAAAGTTTTCTGTTTGACAAGCGTAGTCGATATATGAGTTATTTAGTAAGTAACTTTTGGCTAAAATCTTATCAACGAGTTTTCTTTGCGTTTTGTTCCCTGACAAATAAGAAATTGTTCTAAAAAAGAAGCCAACGACACGCGGTGTTCCCAAGCGGTGACCCATCTAAGTACTAACCGCGCCCAATGATGCTTAACTTCAGTGATCGGATGAGAACTGGTGTATTCATCATGGTATGGCCGCTGCTGGAGGAAAGTGTTCATCAAAGCATGGTAAACGAACACATCAGAATGTATGTACTGTACATGTAGAAGGTATGAAAGAACTACACGAAATGAATAAAAAAAGTTTTCTGTTTGACAAGCGTAGTCTATACATGAGTTATTTAGTAAGTAACTTTGAGCTAAAATCTTATCAACGAGTTTTCTTTGCGTTTTGTTCCCTGACAAATAAGAAATTGTTCTAAGAAAAAAAAAAAAAAACCAAGGACACGCGGTGTTCCCAAGCGGTCACCCATCTAAGTACTAACCGCGCCCAATGTTGCTTAACTTCAGTGATCGGACGAGAACTGGTGTATTCATCATGGTATGGCCGTTGCCGGAGGAAAGTGTTGAGCAAAGCATGGTAAACGAACACATCAGAATGTATGTACTGTACATGTAGAAGGTATGAAAGAACTACACGAACTGAATAAAAAAAGTTTTCTGTTTGACAAGCGTAGTCGATGCATGACTTATTAAGTAACTAATTTTTAGCTAAAATCTTATCGACGAGTTTTCTTTGCGTTTTGTTCCCTGACAAATAAGAAATTGTTCTAAGAAAAAAAAAAGCCAACGACACGCGTGTTCCCAAGCGGTCACCCATCTAAGCACTAACCGCGCCCAATGATGCTTAACTTCAGTGATCGGACGAGAACTCGTGTATCCATCGTGGTATGGCCGTTGCCGGAGGAAAGTGTTTAGCAAAGCATGGTAAACGAACACATCAGAATGTATGTACTGTACATGTAGAAGGTATGAAAGAACTACACGAATTGAATAAAAAAGTTTTCTGTTTGACAAGCGTAGTCGATGCATGAGTATCTAATTTTTAGCTAAAATCTTATCGACGAGTTTTCTTTGCGTTTTGTTCCCTGACAAATAAGAAATTGTTCTAAGAAAAAAAAGCCAACGACACGCGGTGTTTCCAAGCGGTCACCCATCTAAGTACTAACCGCGCCCAATGATGCTTAACTTCAGTGATCGGACGAGAACTGGTGTATTCATCATGGTGTGGCCGTTGCCGGAGGAAAGTGTTTAGCAAAGCATGGTAAACGAACACATCAGAATGTATGTACTGTACATGTAGAAGGTATGAAAGAACTACACGAATTGAATAAAAAAGTTTTCTGTTTGACAAGCGTAGTCGATGCATGAGTATCTAATTTTTAGCTAAAATCTTATCGACGAGTTTTCTTTGCGTTTTGTTCCCTGACAAATAAGAAATTGTTCTAAGAAAAAAAAGCCAACGACACGCGGTGTTTCCAAGCGGTCACCCATCTAAGTACTAACCGCGCCCAATGATGCTTAACTTCAGTGATCGGACGAGAACTGGTGTATTCATCATGGTGTGGCCGTTGCCGGAGGAAAGTGTTTAGCAAAGCATGGTAAACGAACACATCAGAATGTATGTACTGTACATGTAGAAGGTATGAAAGAACTACACGAACTGAATAAAAAAAGTTTTCTGTTTGACAAGCGTAGTCGATGCATGAGTAACTAATTTTTAGCTAAAATCTTATCGACGAATTTTCTTTGCGTTTTGTTCCCTGACAAATAATAAATTGTTCTAAGAAAAAAAAAGCCAACGACACGCGGTGTTCCCAAGCGGTCACCCATCTTAGTACTAACCGCGCCCAATGATGCTTAACTTCAGTGATCGGACGAGAACTGGTGTATTCATCATGGTATGGCCGTTGCCGGAGAAAAGTGTTTAACAAAGCATGGTAAACGAACACATCAGAATGTATGTACTGTACATGTAGAAGGTATGAAAGAACTACACGAACTGAATAAAAAAAGTTTTCTGTTTGACAAGCGTAGTCGATGCATGAGTTATTTAGTAAGTAACTTTTAGCTAAAATGTTATCGACGAGTTTTCTTTGCGTTTTGCTCCCTGACAAATAAGAAATTTTTCTAAGAAAAAAAAGCCAACGACACGCGGTGTTCCCAAGCGGTCACCCATCTAAGTACTAACCGCGCCCAATGATGCTTAACTTCAGTGATCGGACGAGAACTGGTGTATTCATCATGGTATGGCCGTTGCCGGAGAAAAGTGTTTAACAAAGCACGGTAAACGAACACATCAGAATGTACGTACTGTACATGTGGAAGGTATGAAAGAACTACACGAACTGAATAAAAAAAGTTTTCTGTTTGACAAGCGTAGTCGATGCATGAGTTATTAAGTAACTAATTTTTAGCTAAAATCTTATCGACGAGTTTTCTTTGCGTTTTGTTCCCTGACTAATAAGAAATTGTTCTAAGAAGAAAAAAGCCAACGGCACGCGGTGTTCCCAAGCGGTCACCCATCTATGTACTAACCGCGCCCAATGATGCTTAACTTTAGTGATCGGACGAGAACTGGTGTATTCATCATGGTATGGCCGTTGCCGGAGGAAAGTGTTTAGCAAAGCACGGTAAAAGAACACATCAGAATGTATGTATTGTACATGTAGAAGGTATGAGAGCACTACCCGAACTGAATAAAAAAAGTTTTCTGTTTGAATACCGTTGTTGAAAAAAAAATCCTTAGTTTTTTGGCATCAAATGCTTTCATTTGACACGAAAATGAGCAATTTCCGTGCTTTACTTGCTGAGATATTTGCGAAAAAGCTTCACCGACCGTCGAAAAACCATGTTTTTGGTCACTTCCTCGACCATATCTCCGGAACCACTTCATCGATTTTGCTCATCTTCGTACTTGAATGATGGGAGCCTGATCGGTTGAGCCGTTTGGAAAAAAACGTGGAGACGGACGGACAGACGTACAGACGGACGGACAGACGGACAGACGGACATTTTTTTTACTGCTGATTCGTCATCTCTAGACGATAATAGATGCATCCCCCCACTCCCACCTCGATCTACCCCATGTTACAATAAAATTGTTTGTAGTAAACGTATAGGACCTTTGTACTTCGTACGGGTCCAAAAACGCAAAAAAGCATGTCGAAATCATCATTTATGTCACTAGCAACATTTTTTTCAACGAACAGTGCATTTTGGCGCTTAGGAAATATTAAGGGCTGACGATTGATACCAATCTCGAGTTTAGGGCTGATATCTGACCAAAGATATTCAACAAAAACGCAAAAAAGCATGTCAAAATCATCATTTATGCCACTTGCCACATTTTTTTCAACGAGGAGTGCATTTTGGTTCTTAGGAAATATTAAGGACTGACGATTAAGACCAATCTTGAGTTTAGGGCTGATCTCCCGGCAAAGATATTCATTGATAAAGCAAAAAAAAAGCATGTCGAAATAACGAATTGTATCAGTAGACCAAATTTTCACCAGGTGGTACACTCCGGCGTTAACAAACATTAAGGGCTGACGATTGAGACCAGCCTTGGGCTTAGGGCTGATCTCTTGACTAAGATATTCAGCGAAAACGCGAAAAAAAACATATCGAAATCTTTCCATTTAAAGAGGTGACAAAGTGATAAGATTTATTCTGAATATATTTTAGGACACAAATTATCCGTTACTACTCATGATAAACCGCGAAAGGAACTTTACCGCTTAATCGCAGGTCGTCACTTTTGCTGTCGAATAATAATATGTTATTGGTAACTGTGGTTAAATAGTCATTCACCATCCATGCATTGTTGTGTAAACGCGTTTTATACAAATAAAAGCGCTACAAGCACGTGGAGACGATGGTGTAGTGGAATCACTTTGGCTTAGTGAGTTGAAGTGCTGATGAGTTTTGTTCGAATCTTGCTCGTGCTTATTTTTTCATCATTTTGTCTACTACAGAGAGAGAATGATAAGCTTGTGCAACTTTTTTATTTCTCTTTTATCTCTATCTTCACATATTTTCTTGCATTTTGTGCATGAAAACTCGGTTTTTCGGTGAAACGAGCTAAAACGAAACGTTGCACAATCTTATGATTCTCCTCCTGTAAAATAATTGGCGATTTCAACATGCTTTTTTGCGCTTTCGCTGAATATCTTGGCCGGGAAATCAGCCCTAAACGCAGGGTTGGTCTCAATCGTCAGCCCCTAATATTTCCTAAGCGCCAAAATGCACTCCTCGTTGTAAAAAATGTGGCTAGTGACATAAATGATGATTTCGACATGCTTATTTGCGTTTTCGCTGAATATCTTGGCCGGAAGATCCGCCCTAAACGCAGGGTTGGTCTCAATCGTCAGTCCTTAACTAGCCCCTTTAGAATAGCTCGAGAGCAGTCTACAAATAATGACTAGACAGTAGAAAACACATTTGACATGATTCGACCCATTCAACCATTAAATGCTCGAGTCCAGTAACAGCCCTAAACTTGGAAGTTGTAGCCCCGTTCAGCCCTTAACCAGCCCCTTTCGTTTTGAGCGCTCCCAAAAAAATTAAGGGTGGGGGGTTACAGCTCGAGTCCAGTAACAGCCGTAACAGCTCAAAACTGGTCCAAATCATTAGCCCTTAACTCAAGATTTGTGTTCATACATACGGTTGGTTACATTCAAAGCAATTTTTTTTTCCTCTGTTTCGACCTCATTTGCTTTAGAAAGGAACGGAAAAAACCTACCGCAAAAAAAAACTCTTACAGAGGAGGTGTGACGCAAGTCTTTATGTCTGCTTACAAAAGCTATGAAATCAGAAAAGTGTGACGCATTAATCATTTAAGGTAAAACTTTTTCCTTCCAGTTACAAAAGTTCTGAAATCAGAGGGGTGACGCATTAAGCTTTGATTCGCAACAAACATTTTCAAACAAAATTATGTTGAGTTCAAAAAATTGCGTCACAAATGCCAGACCCAACGACGAAACAATTTTTCTGTACTTTCAGTTTTTACGCGAAAATTTGACTTTTATTTCTTATCACATCGTTTAGGGTAAATTTAAATTTTTGCGTCTAAAAACTTGGTGTTGAAAAATTATTCCGCTGGTGGGTCTGGCATTTGTGACGGAATTTTTTGAACTCAACATAATTTTGTTTAAAATGTTTGTTGCGAATCGAAGCTTAATGCGTCACCCCCTCTGATTTCAGAACTTTTGTAACTGGAAGAAAAAAGTTTTACCTTAAATGATTAATGCGTCACACTTTTCTGATTTCATAGCTTTTGTAAGCAGACATAAAGACTTGCGTCACACCTCCTCTGTAAGAGGTTTTTTTTTTTTGCGGATATCAGTACTTTTGTAAGTTTGTAAGCAACTTTTTAGATGTCATAGTTCTGGAGGTATGAATCATCCCTCTGGAATCTGGAAGTGACGCTATCCCGGGATTAGGCCATATTTCCCCAAAACCATGAAACACGTGTTCGCTTAAATTTAAATCTCTACAACTTCGCCTTT
>CM055406.1:95470463-95481264 GCA_029228625.1 Pseudolycoriella hygida
TCACCCATGTCACGTTGCATCACGTTTGACTTACACCCCCTAAAATATGACGTCACATTTTCGACCCCCCCCCCTACCTGGAAAAATATGTTCAGAAGCCGTTCGGCGAGAGTCATTTTAGTAATTTTGGGTTTCCTGTAAATAACTTAGTAATTTCCCTCGACTGAAATTCAAAGGGTCTTATGAAAATAAATACTCGTACCTATGTGAATAATGTATGATATCTACCTGAAAAACCTTAAATACAGGAACGAAAAAGTGAAAACCGTCAAGTTTCTGATTTGTATGTTAAATTCGTATGATAAATCAGAAACTTTTCACTTTTCCGTTCCTGTACCTGCAAAAAACTCTCCTTGTTAGCACGATAACTTGAGTAATTCCTAACCAATTTTCCAAACCTTTTTTTTAATAGCTGCGGAATTAAATTCCCGAGGTTAAGTTCGAAGATGGGCTTTGTGGGACTACGGAACTGGAAGTTATTCCGGAAAAACAGATTTTTTTTCTGGAGTACTTGAAAAGTATTAGAATGGTATATCGAAATGTAGTAGAATGATATATAGAGAAAATTAAATTTGGTGGTTTGCTCAATGCAATAGTAACAGTTTCTTGAGGATGTAAGTTTATAGCTAGTTAGACAGCCACGTTAATAGTTGACTATCAGCTTGATAGTTGTCTAACTATCAACTTGATATTTACCTAACTATCAACTTGATAGTTGTCTATAGTCATCTAAGTTGGACAACTATCAAGTTGATAGTTGGACAATCATTAAGTTGATAGTTGGACAACTATCAAGTTCATAGTTAGATAACTATCCAGTTGATAACTATCTCAGAGGAATTTTGACAGTGATGTAGCAATAGCAATGTTGATGTTGAATTTGTTATTTTTGACGAGTTGAAATTCTCACACATACAAAACAATCGTTCTAAGAATCGGTACACGATTCCTGAGGAACTATAAGTTCTAATTTATGCAAAATATTCGATTAGAGATTATATTTAGTATGTGTGAGACTTACAACCGGTTGACAAATTACGAACTCAATATTAACATTGCTGTTGCTATCTCACTGTCATAATCGATGATGGACAATATTGGCCTAATCGTCTGGTAGACATTGCAGAGAAAGTAGGTTTTTAGACGCTAGCTTTTAGAAGCTATCGTCAGAGTCTATTAAAATTGTTTTAGCACGGATAGAAAATATCCATCTATAATGAATGTGGCGGAATCAAAACTATAATTTGATCATCCTGATTAATTAAATTCGTTCCTAATGATGTCATATTGTATAGGATGTAGCTAACCATTCTAAGATTTATAAAAAATGTGTCATTTTTTAGTTACCAAAAATTGATTCTCCAGGTAGTGTCTCATTGCAAGTTATCGAGGCAAACTTAAGAATAGTCATAGTCATAAGTCCAACTAGTTGATGCAATCGGTAATTAAAGCTGTCAAAAACTCAAAAAACATTTGCCACAAATGTTTCTAATTATTATAGGAAGCAGTATGGCAAATGTTTTTTGAGTTTTTGACAGCTTTAATTACCGATTGCATCAACTAGTTGGACTTATGACTATGACTATTTTTAAGTTTGCCTCGATGACTTGCAATGAGACACTACCTGGAGAATCAATTTTTGGTAACTAAAAAATGAGACATTTTTAATAAATCTTAGAATGGTTTAGCTACATCCTATACAATATGACATCATTAGGGACGAGTTTAATTAATCAGGATGATCAAATTATAGTTTTGATTCCGCCACATTCATTATAGATGGATATTTTCTATCCGTGAGTCAATTAAATTGTTTTATCTCCTACAGTGACAAAGTAAGAAATAACGCCTAGGCACTTCAAAAAGATTCCCATTCGATTGATATTGGGGCAGTTGTTAGCTGATATTTTAATAGTTTGTAGCTAATTGCTAATAATAGCTGATATTTAATAATAATTTGATAGTTGACAGTTTCATAGTAGATATTAGATTATGGTTGATTGCTGATACTGAACTATTGAGTGATTGGTCAACGATTAGGTTGATTGTAAACTACCAACTATCAAGGAGATAGTGAACTATCAAGTTGGTAGTCAACTATCAAGTTGGTTGGCAACTATCAAGCTGATAGCTAACTATCAAGTTAATAGTCAACTATCAAACTGTCAAGTTGTCAAAAATATGAGCTGTATTAAGAAACCTCGACAAATAGCTTCATCATTTATTACGCATATTTCGATCAGAAGCCATCTCCGTCATTATTATCAACAATAAAGTTGATAGTCAACTATAAAAACGAAGCGGGAGTAAACATTTCTATCAGTCGAGAATCAGCTTTTGTATGGCAAACTTCGAAAGCTCAGTAAGAACTCAAAAAATGACTTCGAAAGAAATTTTTGAAAAATTAAAAAAATAATAAAGAAGTGGAGGTACTAGCACAACCTGATAGTTGACTAACTATAAACTTGATCTCTGATAAACTAGCAACTTGATAGTTGTCAAGTCGACTAATTAAAAACATGATAGTTTGTATTTTATCGTGTTGTTTGTATTTTGCATTGCATAGTCGAATAACTGTCAACTTGATTGTTGACTAACTATGAACTTGATAGAACTTAATAGATTGACTGTCTAATTGATAGTTAACTTTGTATCAAGTTATCCATAAAAAGTTGATAAACTGTCGATAGTCTTACTACGAATGCGATGTTTGCACTTGCCCAGTTTAATTATATATCCTCAACTATGGTCAGCGATCAGCGATCAAGTTGGATAGTACAGAGAGTGGGTCGATTTTAGGTTTTTTTTTCGTCTGACCTGGAACACCGATAGTTCGATTTATGACCTTAGTTGAAAATTTTTAAAAATACTACGAATTTTTTAAAAGGCGTAATAAGCTTGCGCCAGAAAAATTTCAGAAAAAGTGCGACTTTTGGTACACCTTCCTGTACTTCGACTAGAAAAAAAATAATAAATCCAATTTTTTAAATGGCTTCTATTTTTAGCAGACTCTTCTAGGTCCTAAATAACAAAATAAAACATATCTGTGATTGAAAAAATTCAAATCGGATTTTTCTCTGTCGCTTAATTTAAAGTTGGTTTCATTTTGAAAATGCAGCAAGTTTTGTAAGAAATATTTATAACAAACATGGAGAAATGTGACTTAAGAAAATTTTGTTTTCGCAGATATGCTTCGAAAATGAGATATTTAACTAAAACATAACATTTAAGAATAATGAGAATATTCCAAAGCGAAACTGCGAAAACAAAATTTTCAGTAAGCCACATTTTTCCATGTTTTATCCTATAACGTTATCAATATTTCTGACATAACTTCAAAGTTTTTCAAAATTTTTCTCCTGCATCTTCTATATAAAGCCAATTTTAAATTAAGCCGTAGAGAGAAAAAATTAAAATCCCTGTCATAGCCAAAATTTGATTTTTTTAGTAAGAAAATTAGAAAAATTTTGCTTTGTCGAAATGTTCGGCCCTACGAAAAATCCGATTTGAATTTTTTCAATCGCAGATATATTTTATTTTGTTATTTAGGACCTAGAAGAGTCTGCTCAAAATACAAGCCATTTACAAATTTGGATTTATTATTTTTTTTCTAGTCGAAGTACAGGAAGGAGTACCAAAAGTCGCACTTTTTCAGAAATTCTTCTGGCGCAAGTTTATTACGCCTTTTAAAAAATTCGTGGTATTTTTAAAAATTTTCAATTAAGGTCATAAATCGAACTATCGGTGTTCCAGGTCAGACGAAGAAAAAAACCTAAAATCGACCCACCTTAAGTACACAAAAAAAAGGTTTTGCAAACAAACATTTTTAATAAAGCATTGAGGAAGTATCGTTGGAAAAACTAATTAAAAACTATTACGAGTGCGAAGTTTGCGGGGCGAGCGAAGCGGCGGATAGTAAATGTTCATAATGGATGATCGTCTATCAAAGTGGATGGTCAACCATTAAGTCAGTTATGAAAATTGGATAGTAAACAATAACAATTGTTTTGTAGACAAAAATCTTAAAGAAAGCTTCTACAATGTCGTTGAAAAAAGCAATAAAAAACTTTTGGGTGATTCCATTGACGCAAAATTCAGAGGCACCTTCACTTAACATCAAATAATTTCGGAACGATTGGAGATATTTGCTTCAAACTTTAATCCCAGCCTAATGAGATATATGTTAAGGGCTACGATAATGTAAACAAATTTAAATTGCTTTGGAACCCAATGAAAAGTAACATTTATGTTAAGGGCTACGATAATGTAAACAAATTTAAATTGCTTTGGAACCCAATGAAAAGTAACATTTACGTGTCGTGCCCCACATAACAATTTTCAATCTTATGCTATGTGGGGCACGACACGTATTTGCCAATTTTCATTGGGTTCCAAAGCAATTTTAATTTCTTTACATTATCGCAGTCCTTAAGCTATATCTCATTAGGCTAGGATTAAAGTTTGAAGCAAACATCTCCAATCGTTCCGAAATTATTTGATGTTAAGTGAAGGTGCCTCTGAATTTTGCGTCAATGGAATATCCCTTTTACAGTGAAATATTACAATTTAATCGCTGGAAACGTCAAAAACATTGACAAGTTTATATTTCTTACATTGGCTTATTTCTATTTGTCCTTAGCTGTACGAGTGTGAACGTGTGAAGCGAGGTCCGTAATCGCACGAGTTTAATTATTTGTTCATAAACGGAATGCAGTGAATTTACATAATATAAATTGAAAAATTGATATAAATGAACAGATTTTTAAAAAATCTAAATAGTCTAAATTCATGTAATCATTCTTCGGATGAACAAAGGAGTTTTGCGACCGTATGGTCATTTTCAACAAATGTCAACTTTCATACTTACTCCCTTCCCTCCAAGTTATGCCTTCATATTTTCGCTTTCACCCCGTGGTATGAAGTTTCTTATGTTCGTTTTTCTTTCGGCGCAGCTGGTAAAAAACTATTTTCACCAAATAATTGCATAACCTTCCTCTGGCCTTCTCAAACCCTCTCCTATTAACGAAAAATTATTCGAAATACATATTTCTGAGTAAGAAACGATTTAATTGGAAAATGCATGGAGAATGTCTCCATATGAATTTTAAATCTTATTATCTGGCTACTGTCAGTGCCATCATGCCAAGACAACTATGAAATAAACTCGCAAAATATTCAATTTCATTGGTTTTACTTGGACATATTTTTGTAGTAGGGTATACTTCTCTTGATTATAATGAAAAAGTAAATAATCAGTCAAGGGATCTGACCCACCCAAAAGGTGGGACCTAGTTTAACAGAACGGGAATCCTTGCAACCAGAATCGATTGAATTGGTTTCCTACGGGTCCGCAAAGTTTATGTTTTGAATGTCTAATAAAAATTTTTCCTTCCCCCCCCCCCTCCCCCCGTACGATTCCGTCGCGTTTTCAGTTTTGAGCTTTTGGGCTCAGCCAGAGCAGTAAAACTGAGTATCTACTACGGTCCAACGTGTCTGTTCTACATAAATCGGGTAAATCTTATCCTGAAAGATATTCAGAAAAATTGATTACGAGATTAAATTTGCGCTTCGAAGTTACGGTCAGTAACGTGTTCTTTGAATGTCTGTGAAACTTTTCGACTTACACCTCTGCGAATTTAGCTCATCGAGGTTTCAAATCAAAATTAAATCAAAATCAAATAAAAATTAAATTCGTGAAAATCTGTTGAGTGGCTACGGCTGTAGAGTCCTCAGTGTGGGTCCAACTTACGCTACGCGGCCCTACACGATATTTGGGGGTTGTTTTTGTCCGTAAAAGTGGTCTCTTTCTTCATGATTTTATTTGTCGGATTGTATTTACAAGTACTAAAAAATAATCCCATCAAATCCCATAATAAATAATATCGCTTTTACCACGACTTCAGACACATTTTTGCCTAAATTGTTTTTTTGTTTAAACGACATCTGATTGGTGTCACCAAATATACACCACCAGAGAAATCTCGCGCCAAACAAACTGAGCTTGGTTGTATAAGCAAGAAATCTCTTGCCATAGAGCTCAGGTCGGTGAGTCTTCTTGTTGCATTCAGCATTTAATTCAAATTCCTCGTTTAAATCCATTTTTTGTTCTTTTAACTGACTTATAAAACACAAGAAATGGCGGACCGTAACAAGAATCGGTTGAATATTATTAAACGATGAAAGGTTAAACAATGGATAAAAAGTGACCGGTGGCAAAAATTCCTGATATTTCAAAAAATTTTCGCAATTGGAAACACGCAGGGAAAAGGTCGTTTCTTGCAAAAAAACGTTATTTTATACACGTTACGTATGCTGGTAGTTTAACGCATACGATGTGTTGCCGAACTTGTTTTCGGCTCGTGTCTAGTTACTTGTATCAAAAACTACTATTTTAACATTCTGATTCGAGGGCATAAAATTTTTTCATTTCCTTTAGGGCGCCCAAACAGGGAAAACCTCACTCTTTCTTTTGCTATGTTGTTGTTTTGTTTAGTAAATTGAGGGGAACTTTTTTCTCTATATTTTTTACATTTTTTACAAAAATGTTAGAAATTTTTTTTTAACAGTTGCTTCGGGCGGGTTTTTCAATATTACCCTTTCGGCAATATCCAATAAAATTTATTGTCGACGTAATTTCATAAGGCTATATTTATTTAAATTTAGTTCGAGTCTTTTTGTAACATCTGTTTTCTTTGCCATATCAATTCTGATGCGTGCGAGTTCTTTGGCGGCTGTTCAAAATAACGTCACTCTCTAGAGTGAGTGAGGTTCAAGCAAACGTGGCTAAAACTATTTTTATATGGAGATTGGGAACAGATTTGACCCATTTTGCGTGACGGGGGGAGGGGTGGTCAAAAATACAATAAAAAAAAATAGCGTGACGTCATTTATGGACAGCCCCTTGCATATTTTGCATATTTTTAATGGGCGATTTGTCCAATTAAAAAAAAAATTATTTCCAAACGAAATATTTTGACATTCAGTCCAGAGCATGCTTGCCAATGCGGTGTACTTGAGTTCGAATCAATGATTCAATTGATGAGAGATTCTTTGAACTTTTTTCTACTTTAATTGTTTTGATTTTCTATATTTAGTCGAGAATGATAAATAACAGTGTTGTTGTCACTAAAGATTTTTTTAGCCTTCTTCTTTTTCCTGAAAGATAAATAGAAAGTTGATTACGGTATTGAATTTGGGCAATATCGGTTGAAACTTTCGAAGTTACGGCTGAAAAAGTGGTGAAAAACGTGGTTTTTTGAAGGTTGGTGGAACTTTTTCACTTATATCACTGCGAAATCAGAATAGAAATCGCTCTTCAAGGCTTTGAATGAAATATATGAACATCAGAAAATCACCAAAATGAAATTAGTGAAAATCTGTCGAGTGGTTCGGGCTATAGAGTCCTTACTGTGGGTCCAACTCACGCTACGCGGCCCACCCTGATATTTGTTTTTTTTGTGCTTATTACCAATTATAAACCTCTAATGTCCGTCTGTTTATGTGTCTATTTATGCGTCTATTAATTTATTTATTTATAAGTCTGTCTCTCACGATCCCGTTATTTTTGCGTTTAATTGCGTTTACACTGGCGAAGAAAAAAAAAAATACTTTCTGATATGTTGTCGGGTATGGTGCAAAACGTCGAGAAAACATGTTCCGGGTGGGATATTGTTCTGAAATAAGCGAGTTATGGGTAAAAAACGGGTCATAATTGAAAATCGGCCAAAAGTTAGTGAAGATGTCGTCTTAGATATTTGGTCGGGGAAGTGTTAGATTAGACACCGAGCCCAAATTTGTTTTTGAATATAATTCGGTACTCGGTTACCTCTAAAATAGAAAAAGAATCAACAAAATCAGTTAGGATTTATCCAGTTTATGTAAACAAACACGTTGGGCCGGTTGGGCCCTAGGAAAAACTCAGTTTTAGGGTCCAGACTCAGTCCAAGGGTTTCTAATCAAAAAATTTTCTTCCTTAAAATGTGAGACATTCCTAGACCTTTCTATTAAAAAAAAATTAAAAAATTGAAAGAAGCTTACTCGAGTTACAAAAAACATGCAGAGCCCAAGCAGAGACTCGTTTTTAGTGCTCTAGCTAAGGACTCAAATCAAAAAAAGTTTATACCAGAAATTTTCGGCCATCCCCAGATTTTTCAAACAAAAAAAATTTATGGAAATCGGAAGAGATTTACTTTACTTATGAACAAAAGAATAAAAACGACTTAAACGGCCCTAGCTCGGCCTGGGCCGGCAGTGTTTCGATTAAATCCCATAAAAGATTTTTCAATTACCTTTCAAGGAAAAAAAAGTTTTTGAAAATCGGTTGAGTAGCTAATTGGATTTAGCTAATAGCGAGATGTTTTGTGTTTTATCTCGTTAGTAGCGACGTTAACGATTAGCGTCGCTACGCGAACCCTGATAAAAAATTATAAATTCATCCGCCCAGAGGACTTCTTTCCAACCTCGCACTAAATTGCACATACGTATAGTATAGAAGTTGCATTAATAACTGTTTATTTCTCAAACAACCTTTTCGCGATTGATTCGCATTTCACCCGACAGAACTACACCTTAAACCTTAAGATAATGTAGACGCGTATTTTCCAAAGAATTTTAATTTCAGTTACAAAAAGAAAATCTTTCGGAATTCAAATAACTTCTCGAAGGACGTCTTTTGAAATCAAATAGTTCATTGGAAATAAATTGCATTGAGAAAACTCAACGACTATTATCTATTCTAGATGAAAAGATTGTTTTTCTTCACTTAGCACCATAAATCAGATTGCTGGAATCTCGCAGATGGGGCAGTGATTAATCGAAGTTCGCTGTTATCGACGGTGTCGCCCACTTCCTCATCTTTCGATGTTTTTGTCTCTTCTTTGTATTTTTTGTATTTAAACAAATAAATATCCAAGCACATGATAGCGATCCAGGCTGAAAGTCGATTTGCTCGCAAAATGTCAACCAGATGGAAAAATTTTCTTACCTTCCATGGCCAAATAAATGTATCCATTATTGAGGACAATAAATATAATTCCAACAGTCGGAACAAGCCACCATAGAAGCCAGGGAATCATTAGAATACTCTTTTTCTATTGCAAATAAAACAATTCGATAAACACATCGTCGACGAAATCATTCTTCATTTACCTTAATGTCACCGACTATCAACAATAAGCCAAAGATTATATGAATACTAAAGACAATTGTAAACATAATGTTATGAAATTTACATAAGCGATCTGAGTGCGAACACGTTATGAAGTATGTATCATTATCCACTAGAATCATAACAAAATAAACGATGCAAGTCAACAAGAAATTCTTGTACACGCGAGGTAATAAATAAATTATGAATAGAAGAAATACAAAAATTAAATTTCTAGTTAACGTCATTTTGTCATCACAATCACACCTCTCGAAAAATGCTGTTCCTATAACACAAAAAAGAAACGATCGCCGCGTAGATTGCAATTGACATTAGGGGTAACTAAAACTACATGCCACGAAAACGACCGATGGGAGAGGGACGATACAAGGAAAAGTGTGAGTGTGTGTGTGCCTTTGAAACTTGGAATGATTGGACCCGTACGAAGTACAAAGGTTCTATACGCTTACTACAAGACATTTTACTGTAACATGGGGTAGATCGAGGCGGGAGTGAGGGGGATGCACTGAATATCACATAGAGATGACGAATCAGCGAAAAAAAAAATGTCCGTTGGTCAGTTTGTCCGTTCAATCGTTTTTTTCTAAACGACATCGATCACCCTAAACTTTTTTTCCCTGAAAGGTACATACATATATGTCCCATGATTCAAGTTCAAAGATGAGCAAAATCGGTCATGTCGTTCCGGAGATATGGTAGAAAAAGTTACCAAAAACATGGTTTTTCGAGGGTCGGTGAAACATTTTTGCAAATATCGCAGCAAGTATAGCACGAATATTGTTCATCTTCGTGTCAAATGAAAGCATTTGATCTCACAAAACTGGGAAAATCTTTTTTATGAAAATCGGGTCAGTGATCTGGGCACTGTAATGGACTGTAAATTAAGTTTCTTTTCCATATGCGAAAGCAGATAGTTGGACCCGTACTAGTCCTATGCGTTTACCACTACGTTTGTAACCAGTCGATTCGAGGGGGAAGTAGGGGGGGGGGAGCATCGAGCATCGGCATTTTTGGACGAAGGACAGTTGAGCTACGGCCGCCCAAGTGGTTTTCGGTCTTTTGTACATAACTCGCGTAAATCTTATCATTTTCATATTTTCAATATTTTCATATTTTTTTGAAAGGTCTGGGCATGCCTGACAACTTATGGAAGAAACTTTTTCGATTTGAGCTTTTGTATTCAGTCAGGTCCCTCAAATTGGGTCTCTGCTAGGGCCCAACGTGTTTTTTTTAACATAAATCGTATAAATCTTTTTTTCCTGAAATATAACTGAATAAATGATTGCGAATTGACCTTACTCATTTACGTCCGTATAATTTATTTCAATAAAGAGCATCGTTATAAAGTAAAAATTGTTCTACGACACATCTCAATAACCTATAACTTTTTTTTTGAAACTCAATACTGAGGTGGGCGCTGAACAAAATTCAAAAAATTCGCGCGAAATAACATCGCATTTAAATTATTCACAGCTTGCGACCTGCCTGCGACCTGCCATCGCATCAAAAAATTGAATTTTTAAAGACGATTTAAAAAAAATTAAGTCGCGTAGATTTTTTTTGTTTGCAGATTATTGATTTTTAGAACATAAAGTATGGAATAAAAATATAAAAAAATGAGGAGTAAAGTAAATT
>CM055406.1:95481764-95495574 GCA_029228625.1 Pseudolycoriella hygida
GATTTTCATATTTTTTTGAAAGGTCTGGGCATGCCTGACAACTTATGGAAGAAACTTTTTCGATTTGAGCTTTTGTATTCAGTCAGGTCCCTCAAATTGGGTCTCTGCTAGGGCCCAACGTGTTTTTTTTAACATAAATCGTATAAATCTTTTTTTCCTGAAATATAACTGAATAAATGATTGCGAATTGACCTTACTCATTTACGTCCGTATAATTTATTTCAATAAAGAGCATCGTTATAAAGTAAAAATTGTTCTACGACACATCTCAATAACCTATAACTTTTTTTTTGAAACTCAATACTGAGGTGGGCGCTGAACAAAATTCAAAAAATTCGCGCGAAATAACATTGCATTTACATTATTCACAGCTTGCGACCTGCCATCGCATAAAAAAAATGAATTTTTAAAGACGATTTTAAAAAAATTAAGTCGCGTAGATTTTTTTGTTTGCAGATTATTGATTTTTAGAACATAAAGTATGGAATAAAAATATATAAAACAAAGAGGAGTAAAGTCAATTTGAATTTAGGCAAAATCGGTTAAGAACTTTCGAAGTTATGGTCGAAAAAGTGGTCAAAAACGTGGTTTTTTGAAGGTTGATGAAACTTATATCTCTACGAAATTACCTCGGAAATCGCTTCTCAAAATTTTAAATAAAAGATATGGACACCCGAGAAGCACGGAGATTAAATCAGCGAAAATTTGTAGAGTGGTTCGGGATGTAGAGTCGTTAGTGTGGGTCCAACTCACGCTACGCGTCCCTACACGATATTGGGTGGTTTTTCGTGAATATTTCTTTATTTTTGAGGTTTTTTGTTTAGCGTTGGAGAGAAAAAGGTAGCAAACATTTCTGTTCATGGAAGTATGGGTCAGAGTCCTCTCCTAAGTGTTCTAGGTCGATTCGAAGATTGGCCCTAGTCCAAAAAAACTTTTTTTTGTGTGACTTTTATTGACTTTGTGCTTTTTTATGGTTATGGAGACATTTTTCGCCGTTGCTTCAGACGTTTTTTTCCACGTGTTTCAGGGTTTTAGGGAAAAATGACATATTTCTTTGATATCATAACTTCTAGAATTGGGAGGGATGACTCGTAGCTTTAGAACTTTAGAAAGTTGCTTTTAAAAGCAAAGTTGGTGACAATTATATTTTAGAGAAAGTAGTTTCAGGATTTTTTGGAGAAATAAATAAATAAATTTTCATTGATCGTCGTAAGCAACACAACAAAATTCTAAATAAAATAAATTTTCAGAAGTGCCTCAGGGCACGACTGAAACACTTTACAAACTCTCTATTTGTATGGAGGAAGAGGTAGAAAAAATAAATGTTAGCCTTTGGTATTTGGTATTTGGTATTTTTGGACCCGTACGAAGTACAAAGGTCCTATACGTTTACTACAAACAATTTTATTGTAACATGGGGTAGATCGAGGTGGGAGGGGGGATGCATCTATTATCGTCTGGAGATGACGAATCAGCAATAAAAAAATGTCCGTCTGTCTGTCCGTCTCCACTTTTTTTCGAAACGGCTCAACCGATCAGCCTAAACTTTTTTTCCCTGAAAGGTACATGTCTCCCATGATTCAAGTTCGAAGATGAGCAAAATCTATCAAGTGGTTCCGGAGATATGGCCAAAGAAGTGACCAAAAACATGGTTTTTCGAGGGTCGGTGAAGCTTTTTCGCAAATATCTCAGCAAGTATAGAACGGAAATTCCTCATTTTGGTGTCAAATGAAAACATTTGATGTTACGAAACTGGGAAAAAATTTTTGTGGGAATCGGGTCAGGGGTATGGGCACTGGGATCAATGGAATGGACGAAATGGAGATTCTTGGCCATATACGAAAACAGTTTTTAGTCTATATTTCCTTAACTGTGCAATATGGAGATTTACTGTCAAAGGCAAAGTTGTAGAGAATTAAATTTAAGCGAACACGTGTTTCAGGGTTTTGGGGAGATATGGTCCAATCCTGGTATATGGCCACTTCCATAATTGGGCAGGATGACCCAGATCTTCAGAACTATGAGACTTAGAAAGTTGGTTCCAAAGGCGAAGTTATGGAGAATTAAATTTAAGTGAACGCGTGTTTCAGGGAAATATGGCTCAGTCCTGGTATATGGCCACTTCCATAATTGGGCAGGATGACCCAGATCTTCAGAACTATTAGACTTAGAAAGTTGGTTCCAAAGGCGAAGTTATGGAGAATTAAATTTAAGTGAACGCGTGTTTCAGGGAAATATGGCTCAATCCTGGTATATGGCCACTTCCATAATCGGGCAGGATGACCCGGATCTCCAGAACTGTGAGAGTTAGAAAGTTAGTTCCAAAGGCAAGGTTGTAGGAAATTAAATTTAAGCGAACATGTGTTTCAGGGTTTTGAGGAGATATGGTCCAATTACTAATTATAAACGTCTAATGTCTGCCTGTTTATCTATGTGTCTATGCGTCTATCTATTTATGCGTCTATCTATGTGTCTATTTATTTATTCGTCTATAAGTCTGTCTGTCACGATCCCGTTATTTTTTCGTTTAATTGCGTTTACATTGGCGAAGCAAAAAAAAAAAAAATACTTTTTGATATGTTGTTGGGGATGGTGCAAAACGTCGAGAAAACATGTTCCGGGGTTAGATATTGTTCTGAAATAAGGGAGTTATGGGTCCAGAAAGGGTGAAAATTGAAAATCGTCCAAAAGTCAGTCAAGATGACGTTTTAGAGATTTGGTCGGGGAAGTGTCAGAGTAGGATGCGTAGCAAGTGCAACGCTGAATACGGGGAACGTTGAATACGGGGTAAGTGGAATACGGTGAACGTTGAATACGGGGGAAGTGGAATACGGGGAACGTTGCATACGGTGAACGTGGAATACGGGGAACTTGGAATACGATGAACGTTGCATACGGGGGAAGTGGAATACGGGGAACGTTGCATACGGTGAACGTTGCATACGGGGAAAGTGGAATACGGGGGAAGTGGAATACGGGGGAAGTGGAATACGGGGGAATGGAATACGGGGAAATAGAATTCGGGGAAAGTTGAATACGGCGAACTTGGAATATGGGGAACTTGGAATGCGGTGAACGTTGAATACGGGGTAAGTGGAATACGGGGGAAGTGGAAAACGGGGAACGTTGCATACGTTTCACGGAGTAAGTGGAATACGGGGGAAGTGGAGTAATTTTGCGGCAAAGAAAGTATTTTAATTTACAGTACCTTTCTCGCCCACTTTGATTTTAGTATTATTAGCGGTAATATCAACGAAGTGATACAATGACATGAAACATTACGCATTATTATTTAAAACGGAAAAAAATAAGCTTTGACTCTCTGAATAGACAACACGTGAAAATGATAAAGCCTGCGCAGCCCCTAGGGGCGGGGGTTCGACTAGTCCTGGTATATGGACACTTCCATAATTGGGCAGAATGACCCGAATCTCAAGAACAATGGGAGGTAGAAAGTTGCTTCCAATGGCAAAGTTGTAGAGAATAAAATTTTAGTTAACACGTGTTTCAGGTGTTTAGGGAAAAATGACTTAGTCCTTGAATATAAACTTTTCTAAATTTGAATGGTCTGAGACGTAACGTACTTCGGTAGGGCCTTTGACATTACCTTGGGTAATTCCTATGGATCTTTGAAATTCTTACAGATATAAAAGAACAGAAAACGTTGGATTGTTTGCTTATTTGTATATTTAGGTAAGTTCGAGTCACTTTGCCACATCTATTCTGATACGTACGGGTCTTTGGTTATGTTTTACACTAAAACAACTAAAGAAGAGTTCTTAAACTGACGGTTACCGGCACAACAGTGCGGCCAGATAGAAAGAACGTGTGAATGATAGTAGGTTTCCATGGTGGAGGATCTTCTGAAAAATGTGGACAAATTGGCTCGATTCTCTCCAATAAAAACCAGCTGTCATTCCTGGTCTTCTTTCCATGTGGCTACAGGCGTACCAACTTATCATTCCTCTGCTTATTTTAGTAGCGACCGGCGGCTCAAGTAGCTTCTAAAAGAACCATCCTGCGAACGTTTACAAGTAATTCATAAATGATGTCACGCGAGGGGGGTGTTTGTGTTGCGTAACAGATTGTGACAGGGAGAAGGGGGTCTGGGGAAGCGTTACGTCACACAAACTAAATAAGATATTTCACAAATGATATAAAACATTCCGTCCGACAACCAAGACTGCATCCGACAACTCAAACTGCAAAAAATTGAATCTCCATGGACATCATCACATCACACAATCAACGTGTAGACCTAACCGACTCGACTAGCAGCTGTACGCCATGGCGAAAAAATGATAGTCTGGTTGTCCCGCTTGCACTGCGAACATGTTGACTGCTTTGGCGATGATGACAAGGAAATGGACTTAAACCTGGTCTAAATTGGCAGATGCTATCCCTTAAGGGCGAATAGTCACTATATATGCTATTCGCCCGTAAGGGCGAATAGTCTCTATATATGCTATTCGCCCTTGACATGATGTCTGGCTGATCCAATCATGTTTCATATGCAATTGGATCAGCCAGACATCATGTCAAGGGCGAACAGCATTGCAATTTCATAATTTGAAAATGTTTAGCAATACTTGACTGCAATGAAATCCACCGAAAATAGACTTTTCAAAGTCGTACTCATGTTACCAACGTGATTTTGCGGACGTACATTTTGAGTGCCGTCAGACCCTGACTGTCAATCAAGGAAGCCTCTGCGGCATTCAACAACAAATAAGTCACATACCATCACTATCCGGAGAATTTGAAAATCAACCCAGACAAATTGCCAGAAATTGAGAGAATGATTTCTCTAGGTGTGAATAAGCACAAACTAAAAGCTGATCTCATATCAGATGGTAAGACCATCGTGCCGTTAAAAGCGCTCCACAACATTCAAACGAAAATTCAAGATAAAATACAAAATCTCTATTTGGGAGCTGACGAGCTAGAGCAAGTACTAGAAAAAAATACAAGAAATCCCGAATGCACGAGTCCGTGTTGTCACTTATGATGCGAACGAATTGATTGGTATGTTATGAAGTAGTTTTTTGGAATTATTTTAAATTAAATTTTATGAACAGAAGTCGAAAAATATGAATTTTGTCGCATTCACCAATTTTCGTTATTTTCTCTTTATTCGTGCGTTTCTTTTTTTGTCTATGTGCGTTTTTTGTATCTGTTTTAGATTTTTTAGTCAGCACAAGAGCAAAACACATTTAGTAAAAGGAACAATCATTTTCTTTTGTGGCATTTTGTAAAAGGAACAATCAGTCTCTTTTGTGGCATCTCGTAAAAGGAACAATCACTAACTTTCGTGCCATTTCGTGAAAGGAACAATCACTCTCTTTTGTGGTATTTTGTAAAAGGAACAATCACTCTATTTCGTAGCATTTAATAAAACGAACAATCACTGTCTTTCGTGGCATTTTGTAAAAGGAAAAATCAAGCTCTTTTGTGGTATTTCGTAAAAGGAACAATCAGTCTCTTTCGTGACATTTCGTAAAAGGAACAATCACTCTCTTTCGGGGCATTTCACAAAACGTACAATCACTCTCTTTCGTTGCATTTAATAAAACGAACAATCACTCTCTTTTGTATCATTTCGTAAAAGGAACAATCACTATCTTTTGTGGCATTTTGTAAAAGGAAAAATCACTCTCTTTCGTGGCATTTTGTGAAAGGAACAATCACTCTCTTTCGTGGCATTTCGTAAAAAGAAAAATCAATCTCTTTCGTGGCATCTTGTAAAAGGAAAAATCAAGTAGACATTATGTCTGAAAATGGTTTGTCCGTTAGATATTTTGTACCTATAGATAAATTCTGAGAATGAAGCGTGGATCACAGATCATCCGAATGAGCAATATAAGCAAAAAGAGACAAGTCGAAGTGTTAAGGGCGAACAGCATATATAGAGACAGCGCAAGACATCGCAGAAAAATTATAACTTTGGGATGGTCCGGCATTTGTGACGCATTTTTTTAATCGAAAATATTTCAAAAGAAGCTTTAAGCTTTAATTGGCATTAGTTGTTTTGGAAGAAGGGACGAGGACTTGCGCCACATTTCCTTTTTAAAAGGAGTTTTTTGTGATATATAATAAAGAAACATTTTTACTTACACTCTCGCGTGTGCGAATCGCATAGCGTTAGGTTTATGTGAAAGCTCAACTTTACAAAAAAATTTTTATTTTTATCAAGTTGAGCTTTCACTGAAACCTTACGCGATGAAGCCTTTAGAGCTCCATATATGTTAAAAGCCCCCTAGTGTGCTTTGTACGGATCTAAAAGTAAGTCCTGCCCGATTACTGTTCTCTTTTGTAAAAGTTCTAAATGTGGATTTCATTATAGTGGAATATACACCTCTTGCCAAAATTGTTATTTTGACGTGTAGGGCATTGTGGTCCTAGCCAAAGGCGTGGGTCATAATACCACACGTGCACACGTGAAAATAACAATCTGGGCATATGCTATTTTATCTATCGAGAACAGATATATCGAGATAAGTAAATTTGCCCTAGTTCGCGATTATCGTTCTAAATAGATAAAAGCTATACTCTCAAGAATGACAAGATTCTTCGTCAATATACGGGCATCTTTGAATAGCTGAATACCGTGGATTTATCGGGATCGGAATGGGAAACAAAAAGACTCAATTGTTTTAATTATCTGACAGATTTTAAGGCGAAAAACAAAGGAAGGTTAGTGTCTACATCGACCTATTGTATTTGATTTCGCCAATTTTCGTAGGTAGTTCACCCGTAAGTGCTGCCACTCCTGTTTTATCTAGCGCGAAATTGACCAGTTTAATGAGCTGTTTTTGACATAGATTTTAAGAAGGTCACATTATGCTAGGAAATTAAGAAGTTAGATTTCATTAATTTTCCATAGATCGATCAAATATGAACTCTAATTCAAACTACTGACAACTTCAATCAATATTACTGTATTTAAAAACAGAATCGTTTTTTCTATCTCGCCGACTTTATTATTGCTATGCTGAAGCGGTAAAATGATTTGATTTGCTTTCACTTTGTACATATTATGTTGTCACAGTCATAAACGTGGATTAGCACAATAATAAAATTCTCAATATTAATTAAAATTTCATATTTTGACTAACATAACGCAATCATTCCTAAAAGACTGAAATATTACGGTTTCGTTTTGTTTTCACACGTTCCATACTTATTCTGATTAATTATTATTGCCCGGTGCTTATGAATTAAATTGTCGTAACTCATTGTCGTATTATCATCTTAAATTATGGTTATAATATGTCATGTAACCCATTATTGTCTTCCAGTTCGCATTCGTCCAGATCTATAAATTCAAAACAAAGTACAAATCTTTATTCTAACTGAGAAGACTTTTATGTTTTTATTTCCTAAGCGACCATTAGATTAGATTAGATTTAAAAATCTTCAATAACGTAGCGCTGACGCCATACCCGTGCGACCTGCATCGAAAGTATAGAATGGCCTCAAGATCGGAAAATTGTGTAAACATTTTTAATGTCTCAAAGTTTCTCGCTTTGTTTCACTTCACTCATAGCATACACTTTTAATACAGAAGTGTCATTTTTGTTTATGATTAAGAGGGCGTCTGAAAAAAGGTAAAACCTTTTAACTCAAGGCAGCCTGGTGCTAAAATTTCTGACTACGCCTTACTGGAAGAACAAGTGAGGTTATTAGTTAGTAACAACATCGAAGTCGGCACCAGGCTGCCTACTTGAGACCTAAAGCTGGGAATAAATAAAGCAGCTGGTGCTGAACATCTGTTCTTACTAAAGTGGAGGCAGGAGTGAGTTCTATATGTCACATAAGTTTCAATTCGGCATTCTGCTGCTGCCTTCTGAATTCAAAGTGTCATAGTTCGACGCAGGCTGGTGCCGAGTTGAAATTTTTATGACGTATAGATCTACCTTCTACTCTTTGGTGAAAACAGAAGGAGAAACTGAAGATATACGCCTATTTTACACAAAATGGGCGAGTTTTTGTGAAGTTTGCTGACAACGGCAGTCCAATTGCGATCCCGAACCTCGACTTCTTAAGTGCGCTTGTAGATACGAAAAATTGTGATACTAACGAGTCAACAACAAGGAACGAAAATCGCTTCGATCAGTTTCGCAACCGTTCTCGCCAGCGCAAAAATCATCGCACAACTGCAACTTCAACGCTTTCATCCTCGCCTAATACTAACCGCTCGTCTACATGTACCTCTAGCGCTACGGCTAGTATAGTTGGTTCGACGAATGCAGCGCCAGCACCCACAACGACACCACTTTAAACACTTACATTAGAAACTGAAGCAGAAGCGCAAACAACGTCTGAGAAGGCTAAGACGAAGCTTAAGCAAACTAAGCTAACTGAGTGCATTTTGAAGTGATTTCTATTCATTATTATTATTATTTTTTTTTGTTTTTTCTTGATTTTTGAATCTTTTACTTTTGATTTCCTTTGTGAAATTATTTAATTAATTTTTCTTTTAGTTTTTCTTCATTCTCTGAGTTCCATTACATTATAGTTTAAACGAAGCTTTCCAATCAATAAACACGACGACTGTCGCTCAAGGCAGTCTTATTCTTTATTCACTGTTTGAGTGGGTTGTTATTGGACGATTGAAAATGCCGACGCCGACAGGTAACAGAAATTGTTCTTTTCGCAACTCATTGGGTATTTCTATACCATTGTGCTTAAATCAGCGATGAGAGTTACTCTATGCGGTCTAAACGTGTGTCACGTCAATGCTGGAAGTTTATCTTGTAAGATAGATGGGTTTAGGCGGACGTTTGAGGATTGTCATGCACATATTGTTGTTGCTACCGAAACGTGGCTGAAGAGCTACAGGTCTGATTCGTCGTTTGCGCTTGCTGGGTTTGTGATTTACAGAAATGATAGGGCTAAGCGTCGGAGCGGTGGGGTGGCGGTTTACGTGAGGGAAAGACTGAAAGCAAGGTTATTGAGAAGTTCGTCCGAAATAGGTTCAGAGTATATGTTTCTGGAAATTGTACTTCCGAATTCAAAAGTTTTGGAGGGGGCCTATTATAAGGCCCCGGGAGTGGACGAGATTGACGAGCTCGATGCAGTGCTAGCCGACCTTTTGCCGAGACGAAGGGACGTCATTCTGATGGGCGATTTCAACGAGAATCTTCTTTTTCATGATGGGAGTGGGAGGTGCCAAAAATGCGTTCGGGGTACTTGCGGAACGTGTCGCATTACGCACTGTTTTTCGAAATTTGATCTGACGTCTCTTGGCACTGTTGCCACTAATTTCGACAAAACCTCATCTTTGATAGACCTGATGCTGACCAATGCAGCTGAAAAATTCACAGTATTCAACCAAGTCTCGAGTGATATGTCTAATCATGATATTATTTTTGGCACTTATGTGTGCTCTGAGCCGGTTTTTTGTCATGCGCAAAATATGTATAGAAACTATAGTTTGATCGACGCAACGAACTTGGCAGAAGATTTCGCGAGCAGTAATCTGAGCGATATGTATCACTCCTCGGATGTGAATACGATGCTAGAAATTTACAACGGAGTTACGGTTCAGCTTCTGAATAAGCGCGCTCCTCTTATTCCGTTCGTTTCGAGGGATCGGATTGATTCCTCCGCCCCATGGTACACCTCCGAGATAGATATGGCCTCCATAAATTATATGATTGCTAAGCGGAACTATACGTCTCTTAGGTCTGCCGAGAATCTTGCGCAGACGAAGAAACTTAGGAACAGGCGTAACAAACTGATTTCCAATCCGAAGCGTGCATTTCTCTCCCCTAGGCTTTACGTGGGCTTGGGTATGAGGAATGTATGGAGAAATGCTAAAGCTCTCGGTCTAATTTTCTCTAAATCTTCACACGATCCACCGTTCATCGCGGACGAGTTTAATGCCTACACTGTCAGTGGTGACTGCCGTGTGGCGGACCGTTCAATCGGGTGATCTTCGGGGCAAGACGGGAGAATTGCCACGTACTTCGTCCTTTGCATTTAGGGGTGTCGATGCCGTTGAAGTTCTTGAGTCGATAAAGCATGTCAAGTCTAACGCTGTCGGCCTTGATGGGGTTCCCCTCAAATTTATTAAGCTCTCTATTCCCTTCATCCTACCGTTCATGATTCACATTTGGAATTACGCTATTGCCAGCGGCAGCTGCCCACCTATCTGGAAGAAAGCTAAGGTGTTTCCTGCCCATAAGAAGAGAAAGAAGTTCGATCTCGATGGCTACAGGCCTGTGAGCATTCTATCTGTTTTCTCTAAGATTTATGAGATTCTACTTTCGAAGCAGATCGAGGGCTTCGTGTACCCTCGAGGCTTAGTGAAGTGTGTCCAATCTGCTTATCGGGCGCGTCATAGTGCCACCACGGCGCTCTTGAAAATCACACATGACATACGGTCAGCGCTGCATAAGAAGCAGAAGCACCCCGCTCTTAGATTTTTCTAAAGCTTTTGACTCAGTCCGTCACGATGCTCTTTTTGCCAAGCTTCGAAATCAATTTTTTTTACTCGACCGCCATGTCTTTGGTTAAAAATTATCTGTCTGGCAGGTCACAAGCCGTTTGTATTAGTGGAACTTTGTCTGACTTTCTCCCAATTTCGATGGGAGTCCAACAGGGTTCGATACTGGGGCCTCTTTTGTTTTCTTTATATATAAATGATCCCTCATCTTTATGCTGATGACGCACAGCTCTATAAGTTTTTTGAGGCTGCTGATTTGGACGACTGTTTCGCCAGAATCAATGATGTCTTGAGGAGGGTTGCTGAATGGTCGTCTTTGAATAAACTTACGCTTAATACAGGTAAGACTCAAGCAATTGCATTTGGCCTTGAAGGGGGTGCGACGTTTCCTTCGCTTTCCCTTGGCGGTGTCACTATCCCATTCTCTACCAAAGTTATAAATCTAGGACTAGTTATGAATTCTGAGTTTTCGTGGCGTGATCATGTGAACATAATCATCCAAAAGATTTATGCTAGCCTTAGAAGTTTTTTGGCCTCTATCGGGGATGACACCGTTCAGGACAAGGCTGATTCTGGCGAACGCTCTGCTGATGCCACATTTCGATAATTATTGTTAAATATTTTATTATGACATTGACGCAACGCTGAGAGGGCTTCTAGATAGGGCTTTCAAATCCATTGTGAGGTACGTTTATGGCTTGCGCAGGAGGGGCATATCGGCAGCCGTTAACAAGTTTCTCGGCTGTTCGTGAGAAGAGCGTGACAGGTTTCGTGCGATGGATTTTATCTACAGGCCTATTCATTCTGGGGAACCCTCTTATCTCTATGAGCTTGTTAGCGTTGACGTGACAACTAGACTTAGACTCTTGCGCTTCGGTAGAAGGCGGTGTAGGCGATCTACATTTGCTGAGGGTTTTAGAGGCTGGAACTCGCTTCCTGTTGGCGTCAGGTATACTGGGACGGCTGGGATTTTTCGCAGAATGTATTTTTCGCGCTCTGTTTCGTGTATGAATTGAATAGTGACTTTTAGTCGTTTTATTGTTTGGAGAGCTTAGATGCGAATGAATTTATTTCCTTCGTTTCTGCTGTTTTATGTTTCTTTCTTGTTTTATTATAGAAATGATAATGTTAGTTCTTTGTTGCCTTTCATGTGACTAATTTGTGCACAATGAAAATTGTATAAGGCTTATAGCCTTTGCACAAAATTATAAATAAATGATGATGATGAGATGCTCAGCACCAGACTGCCTTCTTTATTCGCAGAATATGGGCTCAAGTACGCAGCCAGGTGTCAAATTATAAACTAATACGATGTAATGTACTCACTACTTCCTTAATTTTGGCATTTTCAAATTTTCGGCACCAAGTGTCCTGGCTGAAAATGCAGACTTATCTTCTAGCGAAAAGTCTGTTAAAAAAACTAAGCAATCTCAAAAAAGTAGCTCAACTACTAGATGCAAAATTAATGATTTTATATAGAGCTATTGAGGCACTTTTTTTTTTAATAAAAGTTACTCTGGAAACATAACCAAAGACCCGTACGTATCAGAATAAATGCGGCAAACAGAATAGATGTGGCAAACAGAATAGATGTAGCAAACAGAATAGATGTGGCAAATAGAATAGATGTGGCAAAGAGACTCGAACGTTCTTAATACACAAATAAGCAAACAATCCAACATTTTCTGTTCGTTTATAACTGTAAGAATTTCAAAGATCCCTCGAAATTACCTAAGGTAATGTCAAAGGCCCTACAGAGGTACGTCTCAGACCATTCAAATCTAGAAAAGCTTATATCCAAGGACTGGGCCATTTTCCCCTAACACCCTGAAACACGTGTTCTCTAAAATTTACTTCTCTACAACTTTGCCTTTGGAAGCAACTTTCTACCTCTCATAGTTGTGGAGATTCGGGTCATCTTGCCCAATTATGGAAGAGGCCATATACCAGAATTGGGCCATATTTCCCCAAAACCCTGAAACACATGTTCGCTTACATTTAATTCTCTACAACTTTGCCTTTGCCAGTAAATATCCGTGTTGCATAGTTAAGGAAATATAAACGAAAAACTGTTTTCATATATGGCCAAGAAACTCTATTTCGTCCATTCCATTAGCCCCAGTGCCCAGACCCCTGACCCGATTCCCACAAAACGTTTTGTGACATCAAATGCTTTCATTTGACACCAAAATAAGGAATTTCCGTGCTATACTTGCTGAGATATTTGCGAAAAAGTTTCAGCGACCCTCGAAAATTTCATGACTGACCTCCACTTCTTCAACCATATCTCCGGAACTACTTGGCCGGTTTTGCTCATCTTCGAACTTGAATCATGGGAGGCATGTAACTTTCAGGAAAAAAAAGTTTAGGCTGATCGGAGAGGAGACGGACGTGAGATGCATCCTCCCAACTCCCACCACGATCTACGTTATAATAAAATTGTTTGTAGTAACCGTATAGGAACTTTGTACTTCGTACGGGTCCAAAAATTTCGTTTTTATCAGACGATAGAGAATTCCATTCACGCAGTGCTAACATGTTGACACTTTTATGCTATGCGTGGGTATGCGTAGTTAAGTTAACTTTGCATCAAAATTAAATGAGTAAACATGTAGAATAGTGAACTCAGTAAATTGCTGTACGCGCTCGATGATTTTCCAGAACTTTTAATAAGTTTCAGGGTATCGGTACAGATTTACTTGAGTTAATAGAAGGGGGAGGGAGTATCACTTATTTAGATGCATCTCACTAAACCTGATCAAAAATCATGCCAGCAGCGGTAGCGGAGGGCGTGTCGCAGTCCCCACATCCAAAAAAAGTCAAACCCCGCCATAGAGGAACCTGTAGGGTGAGACATCTATGTATAAACGAACTTTTTAGTTTTTCAGTCTGTCCCCTCCTCGATTTATATTACTTTTTAGAAAAACTACATTGAATTTCCATTCCAACGAGGTATCACTTATGAAAATCGATTGGAAATAAGCTGAAATATTGAGGTTTGAAGAAAACATTTTATTTATTTCCACCAAAGCCCGAAGCCTCCTGACTAAACATTACGAAAACATAATCACAACAAAAACCCTTTTAAAAGGGAAATGTGACGCAAGTCCTTCTTCCTCCTTCCAAAACAACTGATATCAATTTGGGGTGACGCTTAAAGCTTTGAAACGCAAAAATTCTTTTGGAATGTTTTCATTTTTGATTAAAAAAATGCGTCACAAAGGCCGGACCCCCCAATGTTATAGTTTTTCTGTTCTTTCAGCTTTCACAACGCAAAAATTTGTCATTATGTATGGCGTATTTTTGAACAGGAAATCAAATTTTTGCGTATGACAGCTGAAAGCGTAGAAAAATTATTAC
>CM055406.1:95503320-95542562 GCA_029228625.1 Pseudolycoriella hygida
GTCATACTCAAAAATTTGATTTCCTGTTCAAAAATACGCCATACATAATGACAAATTTTTGCGTTGTGAAAGCTGAAAGAACAGAAAAACTATAACATTGGGGGGTCCGGCATTTGTGACGCATTTTTTTAATCAAAAATGAAAACATTCCAAAAGAATTTTTGCGTTTCAAAGCTTTAAGCGTCACCCCAAATTGATATCAGTTGTTTTGGAAGGAGGAAGAAGGACTTGCGTCACATTTCCCTTTTAAAAGGGTTTTTGTTGTGATAACATATGCAAGAGAACCGTACGCATCATAAAAGATATAACAAACGAAATAGATGTTGCAAAAAGACTCGAACGTATCTAAGTAAATATTGCCTTAACTCTTAAGTGTTTCAAATTACGTCCACATTAAGTTGTATTTGAAATTGCCGATAGGGCAATATTGAAAAACGGTGTAAAAAAACTCTACCGAAAGCACAAAATTGATCTCCAAATAAACAAAAATTTTTTTGTTACACATACTTCCATAGTCAAAAATGTTTCCCTCAATCTGCGCTGCAATATGACAAAAAAATGTTTTTTTGGTTAGGGCCGACCTCAGGACCGACCAGAGGCCCACTTGAGCCCCGAGCACAGGCCCAAATTTGTTTATGAATATAATTCGGTACACGGTTACCTCTCAAATCGAAAATCGTGTACATAACTCGAGTAAATCTATTCCGATTGTCAAAAACTTTTTCTTGTTTGAAAGATCTGGGCACGGCTGACAATTTGTAGAAGAAACTTTTTTGAGTTGGAGCTCTTGGACTTAGCTAGGACACTAAAAATGAGTCTCTGCTAGGGTACTACATTTTTTTTGTACATAACTCGAGTAAATCTCTTCCGATTTTCAAAACAAAATTTTTAATCGAAAGGTCCAGGAATGTCTCACATTTTATGGAAGAAAGTTTTTTCATAAGATGCCCTTGGACTCAGTCAGGACCCTGAAATTAGGCCCAACGTGTTTTTCTTTACATAAATCGGGCAAATCATAACCGATTTTGTTGATTCTTTTTATATTTGAGAGGTATGCGTGTACCGAATCATATTCATAAGCAAATTTGGGCCTGTCTTTGGGGCTCAAGTGGGCCTCTGGTCGGTCCTAAGGTCGGCCCTATCCAAAAAAACATTTTTTTGTCATATTACAGAGCAAGATTAAGGGAAACATTTTTGACTATGGAAGTATGTGTCAGAGGCATTTCCTTATGGCCCTAGGTCGGTCCTTAACAAAAAAATGGTTTTTGCTATGTTGTAGAAAAAATTGAGACGAACATTTTTGTCTATTTGGAGATCAATTTTGTGCTTTCGGAAGGGTTCTTTTACACCGTTTGTTCGGACGGGTTTTTCAATATTAATAATAATAATAATAATCTGCCTTACAACCCATGAAGGGTTAGAGGCTAGGTCATTATTTACTAGTTTCGCTATTTGTGGTTCTACTTTTTGAGATCCTTTCATTACCGGAAAGTTTTACTGTGTCAGTGGTAAGCTGCGCGACAAACCCAGTGCCATCTATGAGATGTAACTAGGAGCGAAACTAGTAGGAGTAGAATACCTTCTTCCCAACAATGCCTTTTCCGGTAAGCTGTACGATGGCACTACACTCAACTTCACTCGACTTGAACGATTCAATTAGTTTTGTTTTGTTTACAAATCTAACAATCGGTACAAATCTGTCTGCGGTTGAGTTTCGAACCAACGCACTGGCAACTCAATCTCGTAGTAGCAAGCAGACGTGCTAACCACTACGCTATCGAGTTGTTGGTTTTTCAATATTGCCCTATCGGCAATTTCCAATACAACTTAATGTGGACGTAGTTCACGTAATTTCATACACTTAAGAGTAAGGCAATATTTATCTAAATACGATCGAGTCTTTTCGTACCACCAACTCTATTTGCCACATCTATTCTGATACGTAAGGGCCCCTTCATACGTTTTCAGCATTAGTCCTATATTTTCCGAGCTTTTTTACGAGCGTAGCGAGTATGGAAATTTAGGTGGTGTGCTGAAAAATAACATTCCAATACGTGTTGCACACAGTGCTTTCTGCAAAGCCGAGGTTTGAAATAGACAGACAACGATTTTCATTGCAGAAACACCGCCAACATCACATTGCATTGCTTTCGAATAATTCTAAATCAGTGTGGAAATAACTCATACGAATTTCATTTCCTAACTAAAATTAACAAAACAAATATGTCGTATTTCAATCACCGGTTGCAGAAAATTTCTTTCAGATGTATCAAAACCAGCTTATGTCAGGGAGCGCCACCCTCGAGTTTTAGACTTCTTTTTCTTCTTCTTTTTCAGCCCATTTGTATCCGCTGCTGGATGTAGGCCACCCCCTATTTCGGGGGTTTTCAGCCATTAAAACATCACTCTGGCCAGTGCGGGTTGGTGAGTGGTGATAATCCAACTGACTAGGATTTTGCATGCTGCCGTCGTTTCTATAGTCGATATCGTCCGCCACCATGCTAAGGCGTTATCCCATCCTGATAACGTCTAGCAGTCTCCGACCCTTTCCATACGTAATGTTAGGATACTACCCGAAAGACAGCCCTCCTCATCCTTCTGCTAAGTGACCCACACTATATCAGGTGTCACCACGGGTTTTGGACTGATTACTTTCATTTATTCCCTTGACTGAAAGTCTAGGGTCTTACGTCGTTAAATCATTCGAAATTATGAGAAATGTTCACAAAAAAACGTTAAATACTGAAAATGTCTGTAACAATTTTATATTTTGGAGACACGATAACTTGAGCAAATCTCAATCGATTTTGGAAATTTTTTTTTTATTCGACGAAGAATGTGATTCCTCAGGTTAAGTTCGTAATTCGGTTAGATCAGACCAGGGGTTCGGGAGTTATTCCCAAGAGAATGCTAGCGTTGGAGACACGATAACTTGAGAAAATCTCAATCGATTAGCGCTGGAGACTTCATGGCGCGCAAGAGTTGTTTTTTCTACGCCCATATTTCTCCAGAATTTTATTGACAAAATTAAATATATATTCCCAACTTCCTGTCAGATTGGAAGCCTAAGCTTTGTTACATCAAACTAACAATCTAACTAACAACAAATCTCAATTGGAAATTGGGTGTTTTTAAGAAATTCCACTTAAAGTTTTACTTCATGGCTCGCAAGAGTTGTTCCCTTGACTGAAGGTCAGGGTCTAACGCCAGAAAATCACTCAAAATAATAAAAGTTCACTATGATTGAAATTGATTGGAATGTTCACAAGAACTTAAATACATGAACATGTCTGTAATGTATTTTTATTTGAAGACACGATAACTTGAGTAAATCTTAATCGATTTGCACAAGCTTTGTTTTGTTCGATGCAGAATACAATTCCCGAGGTTAAGTTTGAAGATGGGTTGTATCGCTCCAATGATCTCGGAGATATTCTTAGAAGAATTTTGCCTGTTATTTTGAAGACAAGATAACTTGAGTTAATCTTAACCGATTTCTACGAGATTTGTTTTGTTCGAAGATGGGCTTTATCGGTCCAATGATCTTGGAGATATTCCTAAAAGAATTTTTGTTTGTTATTTCGATAACACGATAACTTGAGTAAATTTTAACGGATTTCTACAAGGTTTGTTTTGTTCGATGAAGAATAGAATTCTTGAGCCTAAGTTCGTAGATGGGCCGTATCGATCCAATGATTTTGGAGAGTTTCCCAAAACAATTTTTCTCTGTTATTTTCATGACACGATAATTCTTAACGCATTTCTACGATTTTTTTTATTCCATGAAGAATGCTATTCCTAAGGTTAAGTTCGTAATTTGGTGATATCAGACTGGGGATTGAGGAGTTATTTCCAAGAGAATATTACAGGTACGTATTTTTAACTTGCATCAATTTATGCGATACTAATCCTATTCACCTATTCCTAATCACCTAAGGATTTCGTTCGCGATTACGGCACTTAAGAAATCAGCATACTCTTAGAATTTTTTTTAAATGTTCTTTTTGTTGTCCATGTGATCAAGAAAGGTTATAAAATTCCAAACAGCAAATGAAAGGTCTCGATCCCAACAAGAGTCGGTCAAAGGTGTCCAAAATTACTGAAAAACTAATTTTTGATATGTTGTCGGGGATGGTCTGAAACATCGAGAAAAGAATAGTTATTTTCATGACAAGGGGAGAAAATGGAAAATTGCTTCACAAGGTTGACGTCTGTGGCCAAAGCAGTGAAAATTGCAACGAGAGTAAAGTTTGTGGCACAAGCATAGAAAATTGCAACGAGAGTGAAGTTTGTGGCCAGAGCGTAGCGCTTCTTTGAGTTCTAGAACAAAGAATACAGAAGGCAGCCCCTTGCTAAAAATCTCTTCACGCCATATTGGAAGTACTACCGAATGATTAACAACGCAATGCTTTTCAACTTGGCACCAGCCTGCTCCTTGGAGGAGTTCCATAATATACGTGGCAGCCAGATTTTCGTAGGAGGTTGGAAACTGGTTCTCTATGAAACGCTAGGTACCACTTCCACTTTGACATACACAGATTTTTTATCCCGGGTCTGGAACTAAAGAAGGCAGGCTCTTGCCAAAATCGCAAGGAATATATATTGCAGGAATCCGTAAATTTAGTCAAGGGACCTGACCCACCCAAAAGGTGGGACCTAGATTTATTGTTATTCAGTTATTCATTGTTAGTTTTTGTTTCTTTTTCTGTATCATATGTAGTTGTAAATGTAAGTAATCAGGAGGCTTTGGCTATAGATGAAAGAGATTTAAAAAACACCCGATATCCCACACATAGTCCGAAATTCGAAGAGACCAACATCACTTTTCTTATATTTTCAAAACGAGAATACGAACCGAACCGTTTTTGTAAAGCTCGTAAACAATTCTAAAAATTTTCTTTTCCGACACATCATGTCTTGCTCATCAGCGAAAGTAGATACGTTCAACGAACATTATTTTAAAGGAATAATTCATAGACGGTTATGACATCGAAACCAACAGTAAATCAAATTACATTAGATGTCGTCGATGATGAACTTTAGAGATTGAGAACAGTTCAATGTGTCAATTTGGTGAAAAAAAAAGTCGAATCAATTTCACAACATAAATTTGGTTATTTGTCTTCTTAATTTCTGTTTCTACGATAAAATGTTTAAAAGCGGATATTTTGAATATTAATTGCCCATTTAAACGCAGAAATTAATTAAGAAAGAAAAAAAAACAGAAAGTTAAATAAAATGGAAACAGAACTACTTTGCATTTACCTCAAGCAAATGAATAATAAAATTTTGAAAAAATAAAAAACTTCCAATGCACACAAAATGGTTTTATGTTTAGAGATCATGTGTGTAAATTCCTAAAGACCTATTCAGATTATATCAATATGGAAATTATGTTAACAGCCGTGTATGAAAATAGGAAATGAATAAAGAAAAGTAAATAGTAAAAGACAAACAAAACTTAAGCGAAGAATTTGGTCGCTTTCGTTTCGGTATGCGAATCGATAAAGAAATGTTGAATAGTTCAAGGCCGTTTTAATGCATTTCTTTCGGTTCAATTGTTTGAAATGAAAACACAAAGCATTTTGTCACCGAAGTTAATTTTTAATATATTTTTTATGTCATTATTTAAAGTAATCAATATTTTAGTCTACTTAAATAAGAGAAGTATTTATATACAAAAAGCCCGGCCGAATTCAATTCGGCAAGAGAAAATAAGGCAGTCAGTAGTCATCGTGGTGTTATCACATTTTAAAGTGGTGGACCATAAGCTGCCGCTGGCTGACCTTGAGAATGTGTCGAAGAATGTTCGTATGAGATACCACTAACTGCATCGTGACCAACGATTGCACTTCCACTGCCAATTTGTCCACCGCTTGTTGCACCGCCGCTCGAACCGCTGGCAGTCTTGTACTTGATGAAGTATACCTCTGGCTTGCTTGGTACAACTGGTGGCCCAGCAACGGTGTTACCAGCAGCATCAACGTGTTCTTCCGGTTTCTTGACCAAAACGTAGACAATTGTTTTTTCTTGATTAGCGGCTTGTTGTGCGGCAATTTGAGCGGCCGAATATGTCGGAGGGGAAGGAGCTTTGATGAAAATGATTTTGTAATGTTTTTGGTTTACAACACCACCAGCTGCACCATTTCCAGATTGTGGTTGTTCTGGCTCTGGGGGTGGAACATGCACGTAGATATGCTTTTGAACAACAGTTGTGGCACCACCGCCAACTGCGGCACCTAGAGAAAATATATTTTGTCTTTAAAAATTTTCCTCCCTCGACAAATCACAATTTCTTTAACATTTATGGAAATGCGGTTTTCATGTCTCAGTGACAACATTTTACAAGATTTTATTTGTTTGAGATACATTGACCGCAATATAAATTAGAACGTTTTTCTTCTGCGCAGGTTTTTAACATCGCAAACACCTGCGCAGAGGAATAAAGTTCTTAGTTAAAATGCGTCGACGTAGTAACGATGGAGAGTTCTTTAAAAAAGTGAAACTCTTTAGCCTCAATAAAAGTATTTATAGCGTCAATATGTCATTGCGCAGTATCAATAAAATGTTTTCATTGGACAGTATCAGTAAATCAAAACAAAAACCATGTCGCATGTACACAGCTTAATTGCGTCACAACGATTTTTCGAGGGTTGTCCGCACACGAATTGAATTTCATTAAATATCTTAGCTCAGTTGAGTCGATTTTCTGGCACTAGTGCGAGAATCAAATTTATAATACTTTTTGGAACACGTGCCAGATGGGCATTTTAAGCACGAAATGTGTTTGCCCTTTTGCGACCCTTTTGCACTGGTTTATCTTTTTCTCTCATTTCAATGGATTTAAAAATCTACATAATTTCACTGAAGTATCCACACCACATAAAGTCCAATTGAAGAAAGTTTCACTTTATAAAATTTCAAACACTAACCACCGAATCCTGCTCCACTACCAAATGATGCTCCGGTATCGAAAGACGCGCCACCGAACGATGATCCACCTCCGAATGACGATCCACTGCTGAACGATCCACTATTGTAATTAGCACCGGTATCAACGAAGTGTGATCCTGAATCAATAACGCCGCCACTTGAATAGCTACCTCCGGATGAGTAGCTTTGTTCAGCACCACCGACACTATAACTAGCACCGACTACACTACTATCACTGTAACTAGAACCACCAGCTGCTTGATAGCTTGATTGTGCCGGTTGACCGTACGTCGGCGCTGGAGCTGGAGCTGGTGGTGCATTATAAGAATATCCCGCTTCTGGACGAGCAATGGTTAAAGCCACAAAACACGAAACAAACACGAATGCTCTCATATTGAATGAAAATGGTCTTTGAATGTCTTTCGATAACGGATCACTGATACTGAACTGACTGATTGACCCAGCGGTTATTCTATTTATATCAAACCAATATTGCCCACACTAATAAGTCTGAATGCGTTTAACTGTTTTGGAGAAACAAAATGATGAGAAAAAAAAATAGAAAACTATACGATTATCACCGCGGTGTGTGGAGTAGATGAAGAAAATATAACGCTCACCTAACAGTCACGGAGAAGACGACGAGAAAAAAAATGCTTGTGACTTTGTGTGTGTGTGTGTGTTCTTTTCTGTATTAGGGCAAGAAGTGGAGGTATACGAAAACTTTGATGACTTTATGATGGCAAATTGTTGTGTTTTATGCTTATGCGCTCATAAATTCGTCTCAATTTTGCATAAAAGAAATACACAACTTGAGTCTTCCTTCATTCAAAAAAAAAATCTCATTATCTTATTGTCACAGTATTATGAACGGCAAATTGGTTACACAAGGAAAAATCGAATCTGAATTTAGAGAAAGGTTTCTTCGACAAACACTTTTTTGCAGATTAATGGAAGATTGATAAGCTTTTTAGTCCCGTACGAATAACTTCAAGGTTGTTTTGCTCTTGCTCTTCCGTTTGTGTCATTGTCTGCCTATCTGTCCGTCTGTTTAAAAGATAAATTGCGTAAATCGTCACCAATTTATTGTCAACTTAAAAATATTCGAAATCAAGTTCGAAAATGGAAAGAATCGCTAAAGACATGTGAAAATATTGACGAAGAAGTGTGTCATCATATGAAAAAATGGAAAAATTTGGTGGAAATCGGAGAGGTAGTTCTGGCGAAAGGGCTCATAGAATGGACCAAAGTTGTTAGGGTCCATTCAAAAAGTATGCACGCTACTAAGGGGGGAGAGGGGCTCGAAAAAAGCGTGTTGCCATACATCCTTATTCTGTAGGTAAATCGAAGATTTTACTTAATATTCACTCTCGAAATTTTTGAATTGAATGGTTATATGTAGGATTTGAGTGCAGCGCCGCAGGCGAAGATTTTATAAAATAAAAGTATCAAAAGATGTGATTTTGTGATGTGTGGAACCAAGAGGCGGCAGTTGCCTGTTTCCAAAATTTGCTATTTCTACCTCCAATATAAGAAAGGCAGTTAAACCTTTTCGCTTTTTATTTTGCCTTATGAATCATGGATGAAGCGAGAAAAGCAAAGCATCGGTCCATATCGGCGCAAATAAAAAAACTAGAACGATTCAAGGAACATATGGAAAACAATGAGAGCACACAGATTCCTCCTGTGTTGTTATTTCACTCAATTTATGATGTGTTTGGCTGTTTTTGTTAAAACGTTACAATAAGGCTTTTAAATAAAAATTCTTCTCAAAAAACTTAACTTGGCATTAGTTTAAAATTTAGAGCTAAGAGTCTCAGCGTTCTAAAATCGAAGACTGTCTTCAGTCGATAATCAGTGACATTTATCGGTTTGCCAAACGACTTCCCGGTGGGCTAAATTTCCCTGTCAGCTTTATTTCCCGGTGAGCCAAACGACTTCTCGGTGAGCTGTACTTCCGGTGAGGTGCATTTCCTGGTGTGCTAAATTTCCCTGTCAGCTTCTTTTCCCGGTGAGCTGAACGAGTTCCCCGTGAGCTGTACTTCCCGGTGTGCTAAATTTCCCTGCCAGCTTTGTTTCCCGGTGAGCCGAACGACTTCCCTGTGAGCTATATTTCTTGATGGGCTGTACTTCTCGTTCTCGGTCAGTTACATTTCCCGGTGAGCTTTACTTAAACTTTAAATGCAAGAGGGAGGGTGCAAAAAACGATAGCATTGGCTGAAACTCGCCTTAGAGCAGTAAATTCCACAGAACTGCCGCGACGAATCGTTCGTTTTACAGTGACACCATATTCAATTGAGATTTGAATGTGCCCAGGCTGTGAGAGTAATTGCGCCACAAAAAAGCGAGATAGAGAGACGACAGCCTTTGCAATGGGGTGTAAGTATAACCACAGCGGGGTCTAAGGAACGTCATCTACGGAAAGCCGAGTGGAGCGCGTCGAAATTGCTACCCGCAGCATATGTAGATTGTAGAGGACATATTGCCCGGTATTATTTTGTCCTAGATCCAGTAAATTGTAAGCCTCTTTTGCACAATTGTTTTAGGCAACTTTGCATTCGGTCTACAAGCGAAAATGCATAGAAACAATCGTCAAGGACAGGTGCACATACAACTTTACATGCAAAAGGGGCAAAATCTAAAAAACGTAATTTTTATTTTACCCTCATTTTTGGCCCAGACGCATGTAAAACTATTTAAGTTCCGAAGATTGCATAATTCAATTAGGAGCAGTTTCAAGAATACCTTGCAAGGTGTAGTCTTTGAAGATAGCTTAGAGAATATTTTCAAAAAGGAGCCTTTCTGAGTTTGCAATCGCACGGGGCTGACGTAGATTTTGGTTGATCTCTATTCTGATATATTACCATATGAATGTTCAAGGGCATTTGCGGATTCGTTGTTGTTGTATGTTTTGTTTTATGGTGCGTGAACTTTTCTCGGTTTTCGATTTTTAGTGCTAGCTGAAAATGAATGGGAAGCGCATTAAAGCACATACAATGGACGTTTTTAACGAGAGATTGGAAAATGTGCAGACCACTCTAAACAAATGTATTTTTTTGTAGTCAGTCGTTCATCTTTTTAAATATCGCTGATATTTGGAATTAACTTTTAAATTTTTGCATAGAAAATACAAAAAAAAACTATAAATAACGGCGGCCGCTTTTTTTCAATTTTTGTTTTGTGAAACTTCGAATGTCTTCAAACAAAATATAGAAATGCAGTGGACGTTATGCAATTGCGTAAATGTGATCGCGTTTCGCGATTTTTATGGTCATTGTGGGAATAAAATATTTTATTGGGACCGTTCGTTGTGCGACTGAAGATAAAGTTTTTGTAGGATTTTTAATTTGTTTGACATTTCGAAACAAGATTGATCATCTTGCATGGGATAACGTTGTTAACAGATTGTGTGAGACAAGAATTTCTTCATTAGATTAATAGATATCTACGAAAGTTAAATTACGAAAGTTATTTTTTAATTATAACATTAGGACATCGTCTTTTGGTTTTGATTTATTTGAGATTTGAGCTCCGATTACTTTGAGAAATGACACATTGTATATAAAACTGCTACTTGAAGTATTTTTTTTATTTAAATTTTCACAACTTTTATAGCATTCGTAACTTAATTTATTACTTATTTCCAGTGCTGCACTAAGTTTTTTGGTGTTCTTAGGAGCCACAAATCTTTCGCCTTTTTTTACAAAATTTCATAAAGTTTTTTTTAATATTGTGTATGCTTTGGTCCTTCTTTTCTTAACTGTAAAATAGTAATTTTCGGTAAGTTTCTTTATTGAAGTCATTACATCTACAATTAGAATTTACTATTGCAACTTAAACATATGAAGGGACCCGTACGTATCAGTATAGATGCGGCAACGTATCTGAGTACATATTGCCTTACGTCCACATTAAATTGTATTGGAAATTGCCTAAAGGGCAAAAACCCGTCCGAAGGGACGGTGTAAAAAAAACTTTCCGAAAGCACAAAATTGACCCCCGATTAGAGAAAAATGTTCTTCTCCTCAATCTTCTCTACAACATAGCAAACAACCATATTTTGGGCTAGGGTCGACCTTAGTGCCGACCTAGTGCCCTAAGTAGAAGTTTCGGACACATACATCCATAGACAAAAATGTTTCCCTCAATGTGCTACGCAACATAGCAAAACATTTTTTTTGGCTAGGGCCGACCTTAGGACCGACATTAGGCCCGCTTAAGTCCTAAGCACAGGCAAAAGTTCCTTTTATAAATTGTCGACCATGCCCACATCTTTCAAACAAAAAAAATTTATGAAAATCGGAAAAGATTTACTCGAATTATGTACAAAAGACAAAAAACCACTTAAACGGCCCTAACTCGGCGGCCCTTGGGCCGACAGTGCCCAGATTCAATTCTATTAAAGATTTTTCGATTAACTTTCAGGGGAAAAAAAGTTTTCGAAAATCGGTTGAGTTTTACTCGAGATAACTCAAGTAAATTTTTTCTGATTTTCATAACTCGAGAAAACTCGAGTAAAACTCAACCGATTTTCGAAAACTTTTTTAATCAAAAAATCTTTTATGGAATTGAATCTGGGCACTGTCAGCCCAAGGGCCAATGAGCTAGGGCCGTTTAAGTGGTTTTTGGTCTTTTGTACATAACTCGAGTAAATCTTTTCCGATTGTCATAAATTTTTTTTGTTTGAAAGATTTGGACATGGCCGATAATTCATGGAAGATTTTTTTTTATTTAGTCCTTGGACTTAACTCGAGTAAATCTTTTCGAATTTTCGTAAGAGGAAATGCATCAAAATGCTCTTTGAATATCTCCAAGACATCACATGTTTTGCAATAAGCAACGTTCCGTTTACTGCACTGCATATGATTATTCGGGGGTTGAATCCTTTCCTTTGAATGTTTATACGTTTATAGAACTTTCGTGACACATTTGCGCCTCACAATCTTTCTAGCTGAAGTAGCGTCCTATCTTCGAACTCTCTCTTCTTGCTACTACTCTCGTTCTTGCAGGTTCCTTTCTTAATCGCGCAGCGTTTTTACGTTCTGTAACATCAGCACACTCCGCATCAAACCAGGTATTGAAGTCATTAGAGCTCTGATATCATAAGGTGTTGGTCGCTTCTTGTTTGATTATTTCACTCACCGATTCGTTTCATCATGCAGACAGTATCCTCCAATTGTTGGTCTGAACACTTTCTCTTTACCCACTTTGACGTTGTAATCTCCCAAAACGATTCTGATGTCGTGTGCCGGTAGTTCATCGTAGATATTTGCGAGCAGTTTATAACATTCGTCCTTACTATGTCTGGCGATTCATTATGTGGAGCGTGTAAATTAACTAGGGATTAGTTTCCAACATATGTTGAATAAGGGTAACCTTGACATAATTGTAGTAAATAAATTGATTGATTAGTTCTTAAAACGGCCTTTAATTCGTAGCACGCATAATCGCTCGTTGACCTTTCGGAAGTTTAAAACCAGGTGTTCAAATTTTCTAGCTACCAGGAAAGCAATACCAAGTACATGGTCTCGACTTTGTGATGTAGCCATTATAGCGGGGAATTTGTGAGTCTTTATTATATCCGCTCTCTTGAATAGCTGCAAAGTCGATTTTGGCCTTCTTCGAAAAATTTGTCAGTTTTGTTAATCCTCCAATTCTGTGAGTCTGACATCTCACATTCCATGTTCCAATTCTCATATCCTTTATCCGTTTCCGAGTCGTTGCCGGAGGTCTCCAGCATCAGAATGAGACCACATATTGAGGACCAATTTTGTTTTGTAGCTCAACTGACTAGGGCTGTGTATGCTGCCGTTGTCTCTTGCCGATGACGTTAAGGTACTACCCGAAGACAGTCCCCTCATCCTTACGATAAGTGACCCACACTACTACACCAGGGTTGGTTGCCTGATCGTTTATGCGGGTTGCTCATTATAACAGGTGTCACCACGGGTAGGATAGGATGCAGGAGTAGGTGGACAGAGGCTAGGGTACATAAGGACTACTACATTACCCTTAACACACCATTTTTGACACCCACAGTGGAGTGATATATTTAAAAGTAAATAAACTACCATTTGTTGCCTTCCTAATACGATTTAAAGCATACAAATAGGAAGATAGCTTCTTTATACGTAAAATTTGCTAGGAATAAAAGTATGTCGAATTGAAAATAAGAGTGACGCGAGGGCCGAAATCGCACCATTTAAATTATTTATTAACGAATAGAAGTTTATTGTCAAGGCTGAAAATTAACGGAATTAACCAACGTGAGCGCTTCATGTTGAGTAAGCCCGAAACCCGAAATTGATTACTGTTTTCGATCTATAAAATCGACGTGACACGTGGCACAATGTCTTTTCCTAGAAAAATATTTTCTTATCGATTATTAAGGGACCGGACTGGCGACCGAAGGGCACAGCGGGCGAGCCGACTGAGGGGCGCCAATCTAAGAATTTTTTTACATGCAAGGGTGTCGTTATCGTGTTGTAGTTTTCGTGATAATTGTGCCCAGATCGCATCGGCATGTAGAGTGCTTGTCTGCTTGGAAAATGTTTGGTGAGACTAGAAGAATTACAGTATTCGTAAGATAAAGATAAAGTATATAAAGACAAGAGCGTTTCTGTATGTAACAGAAGCTTTATTATGGCAGTAATTAAAAGATACAAAAAGTGTACTTTTCAATCAAATGACGTTGCAGTTCTTTTGATGACTGCCCTATCCAACTGGCTGTTGGTTTAAACCAACCGGCGCGTCGGTCGATTAAAACCAACCAGCGGTCGATTAAAAACAACTGGCGAACGATTAAAACCAACCGGCAGTCTATTAACACCAACCGGCGGTCTATTAACATCAACCGGCAGTCTATTAACACCAACCGGCGGTCTATTAACACCAACTGGCAGTCTATTAACACCAACCGGCGGTCTATTAACACCAACCGGCGGTCGATTAAAACCAACCGGCAGTCGGTAGTAGCTAGGTCAAAATTTTAGATTTGAAAGGACGCAAAGGACAAATTGAAGACATAATATTAAGCAGGTCAAGAAATTTTTCGGTGACCATGACTACATAAATGTAACACCACCTTTAAATTGCGTTAAATTTGTTTGTTGGTTGATAATGTCGTTATCAGAAACCGAAATGTGTCAGTTGAACAATAGAAAACGTTAATGTTTAGCTGATCTCAGCTTGGGGCGCTACCTCCATAAACGTTTAAATAAATCACAAGTGAAGGGCGCATACATTTTCAAACCGCGTATTAATTTATTTTCATGTAAGAGGGGCGCCGAAGTCGCAGGGGCTAGAGATTGCATATACGGGTCTCGGTAAAAATGCCGTAAATGGCACCTGCAGGTCACAATATGTAAATTATTGCAACATTTTTAATACGACCATTTTCAGTTTTGTAATATATGTCGGAAGAGTTATTGTCACGAAATTTCCTGTCACACTGGTCCCAATGGTATAAGGGTATTGTGGTCAAAATTGGTTGAAATTTACGGTAAATTTAGGGATGATTAAATTTCTTCAATAAAACTTATCCCATCGGGACCAGCGTGACAGGATACTGAAGATGGTCCTATTAAAATGGTGCAGTAATTTACATGCTGTGTCCTGCAGATGCCATTTACGGCATTTTTACGGAAACCCGTAAATGCAATCTCTACCTGGGGGGCGCATCTCTACCTGGGGCGCACCCATATGGCCAGTCTGGGCCTGCACCTCACATGACAAAATGCGGGTTGTCATCTCACACGGCACTACTATTGTAAAAAGTCGCCACGACATCTGACGGCTGATGGTCCCTTTAAAATTCGATTTGAAACTTCATTTTTCTCCACTTGTTGCTTTGTGTATTGTAATTTAGACTTTCGTTGGACTGCTCCATTTTAACTGAGTGAAATTTCTTATTTTGATGGATTTCAACATGGACTTGGATATTGACGGCGATGAGCTACATTTATGAGTTGATTAAAAATCAATGAAAACGCGTTCAGAGTGAGAGTTTTGTCATTCATAACTTTGGGTTGGAGGTTGACGCAAGTCCCCATACGAACAAAAAATTCGGAAAAAATGTGTTTCGTAGTTTTGACCCCCCCCCCCCCCCCCCACCCCCCCCCCCCCCCCCCCCCCCCCTTTGCGACGTACCCTCAGGAAAATATTTTTTCTGGATTCTACGGAAAATTCTAAGGCGAAGTGTCTTTTCGCTTATTAAAATCGGTTCGGTGGATCCGAAGATACGACATTTAGAAAATGATCATTTCCTATACAAAAAGTGCTGTTTCATAGAAGCCAAAGTTAATGCAAACATCCTACGTTAGTTAGTTAGTGGGTTAGTTAGTTCCAGGGCCATTTGTATGAAAACCGACTTTTTTGACTCGTGCTCGAAAACGGCTCGATAACTTTTCTTGAAATTTTGCAGGGACTTTCGGGTGGGCATTCTACGTCGTATTATAATTTAAAAAAAGGGGAGTTACCGGCCTCGTTTGGGCTCCAGGGCTCTTAGAAGGAGCCATATAAAGCCCATATGTATGTGTTTGTGTGTGTAGTGTGTATGATAGCACATTTTGTATGAGGCAATGGTTGTGTGTTCGAGATAGAGGTATGGTGTCAACGAGAAAGTTGTTGGGTTGGGTGTGTAGTGTATCAAGGTGACCGCCAAAGAGGTTCGGCATTTGTGACGCATTTTTTCAATCAAAAGTGAAAATATTTCAATAGAATTTTTCGCGTTCCGAAGCTGTAAGCCTCACCCAAATTGATATCAGTTGTTTTGGAAGAAGGGACGAGGACTTGCGTCACGTTTCCCTTTTAAAAAGGGTTTTTGTTGTGATTCAATATTAGAACCAATAGACATCTCCATCATCGAAGAGTAATAAACCTAAAGATTCTCTCTTCTCTTATTGCATTTTATGAATTATATTTGTTTTCTTGTACTCAGATTATTGCAAGATCATGAGGAATTTGAAAACATCTTCGAGAATGAGCCTCCAGTTAAACCAGAAGACGTCATTGAGGTCAATTTCGACGAGCAACACAATGACCGAATAGGGGAAAAGATCTCCATTCAGAGGTGCGTAATTTTTCTTACGAGTTTTTTGAGGAGGTACGTCTGATCTGGAAGAATACCAAATTTCCGTTTCAACTAAATCTCATATCTCATTCTTGAAATTAACAACGCTCTTGGTTTTCCTTAGGTAGCAAATGTGGGCCGCAATTCGTGTGACGTCAACAAGTGCAGATATTCTTCTAATGCCGAGTCTGTACACAAAGACCATAACACTAGACAGCAAGACTCGAGTTAGTTGCAATTATTTTTCACGTAGTGTTCGTTACTAATTTATATTGAAATTTAGACACGAGGCACTTTATTTGTGACATTTGTAAAAAAAATTTTGCCATTAAGTCCACCCTCAACATACACATGAGGTGTCACTCTGGTGAGTAGCTTTCAGTTAAATAAGTTCTGAATAAAGAAAAATTTTTTTTAGGTGAGAAGCCGTATCCTTGTGAGCAATGCAAAAAAAGGTTCACAAGTAAAAGTAATTTAAAAATCCATCAAGTGGTCCACACAGGCGAGTAGTTGAGTTACTAAAACTCAAATAAAGAATAAATTTGATCTTTTTTCAGGAGAAAACCCGTATCTTTGTCAGCAACGCAAGAAATCTTTCGCACGAAAAGGAGACTTTAAAATGCATTAGGTGGTCCACACAGGTGAGCAGTTGAGGCATTCGCTCTGAAGTGAAGAAAAAAAAAATCTTTATTTCAGGAGAAAAATCTTATTCTTGTACCGAATGCAAGAAATCCTTCACACTAAAATCCAACTTAAAAAAGCATCAGTTGGTCCACACAGGTGAGCGGTTGAGGCATTCGCACTTAGGTGTAGAAAACAATCACAACAAAAACCCTTCTCAAAAGAGAAATGTGACGCCAGTCTTCGTGACTTCTTCCAAAACTAATGATATTAATTTGGGTGACGCTTGCATCTTCGGAACGTAAAAAATTCCTCCGAAATATTTTCACATTTCATTAAAAAAATTTGTCACAAATGCCGGACCCACTCAACGTCATAATTTTTCTGCGCGGGTTGACAAATTTTTGCGTGGGAATTCTGAAAGCGCAGAAAAATTGGGAGGGTGCGGCATTTGTGACGTATTTTTTTAATCTAATTTGAAAATTTTTCAGAAGAATTTTTTGCGTTCCGAAGCTGCAAGCGTCACCCAAATTAATATCATTAGTTTTGGAAGAAGGGAAGAGAAAGCGCGTCGGCTACTACTTCCATGGGGGAAAATAATCCACAAAACTTCCCCTACAACATATCAAAAGTTTTCTTGAGCCGCCGCCGCCGCTAAGCCGAAGCGCGGCGACTACCACTTCCATGGGCGAAAATGATCATCACAACTTCCCCTACAACATATCAAAAGTTTTTTTCTGAGCCTCCGTCTACATATTTTCCGTCATTTTGGCGGTCAAACCGATACACTACATAATCAAACCAAACAACTTTCCCTTTGACACCAAACATCTATCTCGAACACCGCACCTTGTCTCATACAAAATGTGCTACCATACGCATTACACACACAAACACATACATATCGTCCGAAGAAACGGTGAAAGAAAGGCCTTCCGAAAGTACAAAATTGACCCCAAACAACAGACAAAAATGTTCATCTCAATTTTTTCTACAACATAGCAAAAAACCATTTTTTTGTCTAGGGACGGCGCGACATTAGGCCTCGGACAAAACATAGATAAAAATATGTCCCTACATTTTCACTACAACATTGTGAAAATCTATTTTTTTTGTCTAGGGCAGACCCTATGACCGACCTAGGGCCATAAGGAAATGCTTCGGACACATAGACAAAAATATTTCCCTCAATTTGCTCTGGGAGTTGCGGAAATGGTTAATTATTTTCATTTTAGCTATCGCAGTTATGCATTGTACACTCTTGTCGACTTTATTAATTTAAACCTTAAAGTTCTAAAATAAATAATGAAATGAAATTTAGAAGTATAAATCGCTAGGGAAATTTCCGAACAAATTAACCGATTTTTGAGTTTTACATTAATTTTTCCCATTAGCTCGATTGTGTGTCGTCGGGATCAATTTTTCAGTTGGAACCAATTGAAATTGGTAGCACGACTAAGTTAAGCCATGAAACATGACGATCAGAAAAATGAAAAGAAGATCTCTAAACATTTGTGTATAAATTTATTGATTTTTCAAGCTTCTGACCCATTTTTTAAATTTTTCTTGCGGTTTCTTGCGGTTGTGTCACATTTGCCACATTTCTGTGATGGAAATACTTTTGATGAGTGCCACAACAAAATAATCCATGAAATTTGAAAATGTGAAAAAATGTGATTCACATTTGTTTCACAGATGTGTCACCTTTCAGGGGAAAAAAGTTTTTGAAAATCTGTTGAGTTTTACTCGAGTTATCGTGTTGACGGACGGACGGACATTTTTTTTATTGCTGATTCGTCATCTAAGGACTATGGTCGATGCTCCCCAGTCGAAATTGGGGTGGTTGCAAATGTCGTGGTAAACGCATGAGACCTCTTTTCAAATTGTTTTTTGCTATGTTGTAGAAAAAATGAGATCAAATTTTTGTCTGTTTGGGGGTCAATTTTGTACTTTCGGAAAGCTTTTTTTACACCGTTTCTTCGGACGGGTTTTTCAATATTGCCCTATCGGCAAATTCCAATCCAATTTAATGAGGACGTTCTGTTTCTGTTTCTGTTTGTCACATCTATTCTGATACGTACGGGTCCCCTGCATATGTTTTCCTTAACTTTGGCTTCTATGAAAATGCACTTTTTATATTGAAAATGATCATTTTCTTAAGGTCATATCTCCGGATCCACCGAACCGATTTTAATGTGTGAGAAGACACTTCGCCTTAAAATTTTCCGTATAATCAGAGAAAAATATTTTCCCTGGAATACGTTGCAAGGGGGGGGGGGGGAGGAATTCAAAACTTAGCTGTTCCGCAGTCTACGAAAAAAAATTCTTAATTTTTTGTTCGTATGTCATGTGGACTTGCGTCACGAGCGAATTGAGACCGCGTGCCCATGATTTAAATCTCTTTATCAAGAGCAAAATCCTACTTCTGTTCCCAAAGCGAAAAATCGTTCACACAAAAAGGAGACTTAAAAAGGCATCAGTTGGTCCACACTTGTAGGCAGTTAAGGTTCTCAAACTTATGTGAAGAAAAATTATATTCTCTTTTTTAGGAGAAAAATCCCACTCCTGTTCAAATTGCAAGTAATCTTTTGTTCAAAAAGTCAACTTAAATATGCATCAGAGGACCCACACAGGTAAGTAGTTAGAGTACCTGTACTTAAGCGAAGAAAAAAAATCTCTTTTTCAGGAGAAAAACCTCACTCCTGTTCCCAATGCAAGAAATGTTTTACGCAAAAATCCAACTTAAATAATCATAATGTTCTCACAAAGGTAATTACTTACATCAACGAACTTTGAAGGAACTACAAAAAATGGAAACTTTACGATTTTCTCAGATGATCATCGAAAATTGTAGTTGGTACGTCGTGGAAGGAATTGCATTACTTCACTAGGGAGTAATTAAGGTGGATGGCATTTGTTGTTCTATATAAATTTAACAGGAAGTAACTAGCAATTTGATTTATCGATAACGAATTTTTGTGTAAGTTTCTAAGTTTGATTATCAAATGTAAGTGACGTGACAAAATTTTCCTTTTTTATAAAGTATTTTTGTCGAGTGCAAATGCAATTTATTTTCGTTCATTTTAAACAACCGTCGCATCATGCGTCCCTTAGGTCGACCAACCTGTTGTTTCAGTTCCACCTTCTTTTAGTTAAATCAAACGTTTTAATGGCTAGAATGAATTATGGTACACTACAAAAAGTTTCCTTTATTTACTCCACAACATAGTAAAAGAATTGTTTTGGGCTGAGGCTGACTTTTGGGCCCTTAGGAGAGGCCTTGGCCGCATGCTTTAATGTACTTGTATGTTGTTGTACTTGTTCGAGTTCGACTGTCGGAGAGAGAACAACGTTTTTCAATATTCACGTTTCGCACGGAGAAAAAACAAAAGAACTTTTTATTTTATTTTATTGCAAAAGTACAAAATTTGAATTTGCTTGCCAATTAAGCGGAAAGCTTTGCCCAAACCTTTCTTCATCACATTTCAATTTACTTATTTGTGGAGAAAGAAAGGCAAGTAGTTACACGATTTAACGAAATAAAATTGTGTTTTTCGTCTTTTATTTGTGTGAAGTGAAGTGAGTACGGTGCATTCTGTTTGATACCTGTGAAATTCCCGCTTGTGCCCAGTGTTTTAGATTAAACAGAATTGACCCCCTGGATGTGATTACAATCCTTCCTGTTTGCCCTGTTCTGTGACCAGGTGACCAGGTTTTGACTCATTCAATAAAGGGAATATCGAAAAGGCAAAGTAATCGCTAACCGCATGTGCTATTGTTATGGCTACATCGTACATACACGTCACCGCATAAATTACAAAGCACAAAGCCGATTGAATTTTTACATAGTCTTTCGATAATACACGCGGGTGCTTTTGATGATTTGTTACTCTATTTGTTTTACTCTTATGACACTTTTTCTTTTTGTTCGACCTAAATTGTGAAGATTATAAGGCATAAGGATCGGTCCTGGTTGCCCTGGTCTGCGAACGGTGACCAGGTTGACTCATATAAAAGGGGAATAACGAAAAGGCATGGTGAACTCCAACCGCATGTGCCATTGTCTTACTGTGATTTATCATTCTATTTGTTTTACTTTTATGACACTTTTTCTTTTGTTTGACCTAAATCTATTGCGGAGATTATAAGGCATCGGAGCATGAAATTTTTCCCGCCAAAACGTCGGTAAACATTCTACAAAAATTTTGCTTCGACAAATACAATTATGTGGTATATGCTATCTGAGTAGCGGAGGTTGGAGGGAGTCACATAGTGAACAGAATAGAACGGTGTACAAAACTTCTTTTTCTTTTTATTTTTATGCTATGCGCTTGTTTTAGTCTAACAGAAACACTTCTCGACGCCTCATCGTATTTCAATATAACCTTATGAGGGCGAAGAATGGTCTTGATAGGGTGTATAAATGGCACGCCTAAACACGATCTGAAAATAGACTCAGGCCTAAAGGTTGAAATTTGCGAACCGCCTTGCCTCTCCTCTGTATTCATATTTCTTGAGAACCGAGTGGGAATTTTCAATCTTATCCTCAATACATTGCCTTGTTTGAAATTTCCTACACAAAATGTGTGGCTACTAAAGCAAATTTGTTATGAAACCAAGGGCAAGAGCGAATGTCAGGTATGTACACTGATCACTTATCAACAAACTTCTAGTATAACATTTACCATATGTAATATGTATATACACACGGTAGAGTTACGATAGGTTTCATCAAAGCAAAAATAACTTACTTAGGAAAGCGTCTTGGGAATTCCCTTTACATGAAAGCAAATGTGGTTGCGGACAGGATGATAAGGAAGGGGGAAGGCCAGAGCCCAGTATGAGGCACGAAGTTTTGATGGTTAGTGGCACGCTCACTAGTGTAATTTCACCCCCTCCACCCAGGTATTTTTCGTCATGGCTCATTGAGATTGGCCTCTTTCTGGTGAAGGACGGCTTAGCATTGGCTTCATCGCGGAGACAATGCAAGTCATTAATGTTATTAATGTATCCTAGTAGTTTCCTTGGAAGTCTATCAAAACTTGCACTAACTCTCTGCAGATCTGGTTGTATAATGAACAAGGAAGTGGTCAACGACTGCGACACAGTCTCACTTAGCGAGGACTTCTTCAACGTTGAAAGAATGGCAGACCTGGATACTATGTCGGAGAGCGAGGTGGAAAGAGAGACTGAGGCCCTAGAAAGGGACATCGTCGAGGGTAATGAGAAAACGCCGAAGCTAGCCTCCCAGGTAGTGGTTCCTAATCTTTTCCAACAACTGTTTAAAGGAACCCCGTCGAAAGCAAATGAGCCAAGGGTTCCGAATTCGACTGGCGGTGTAGAGGCTAAACGACCCAAGAAAAATAGGAACGGTTCCGCTAAGGGAAAAGCACGATCAGCAAAAGCGAAAGACTCGGCAGGGTCCCTAACCTCAATGCTCGCTAGAGTGACAGTTTCCCAGGAGGGTAGCAGGGGAAATGTTAGCAATGCACCCAGTACGGCTAAGAGAATTCGCAGTCCAGAGGACGTAGACAGCCAAGACAATCCGGGGAAGATAGCTAAGGTTGGGGTACTACCGGTGCCTGCACCAAGGCTATCTCTAATCGCTACCCACGGACTTGTGAGCCAGCAGCAGACCTTTTCGTCATGCGTAAGACAAGCGCTTAACCTTAAGGTTTGCCTCACGGATCGTCCTTCAACAAGCAAAGATGCAAGGGCCATTAAAATGCACCTTAATAACGAAATAGAACAAGACATTTTAAATGGAAGGAGAACCCCGATTTTTGACAATTGTTACTCGGGTAAAGATGGGCTTTATACCGTCTGTTCGGATGCGGCCTGCGCTGAATGGCTGAGGAATGTAGCTAAGAAAGGAATTCCAGGGCTGAACTCCAGCCTGATCATCCTGAACCACAACGACCCACCACCATTTGTCGCAACACAAGATCAGGTTAGAGTGGTTGTGAGCCTCCCTTCACGCAAAAGCAATGACTTCGTCTTGGAAGCAATGGCCAAATTAAATCCGAATTTAAATACCGAAAGATGGCGTATTACCACCCGCCGTTTTAAAGGTGCCTTCAAATCCACACTTTTCATGCGTATAGACAAGACATCATTCCGCACGATAGAAAATCAAGGCAACCAAATAAATTGGATCCTAGGTAAGGTAGATGTAGTCGTGGAAAGGAACAATGCAAAACCTAAAATTGGGAATTTTTCCGCAGAGGGGCGAGCCCCCTCTGGTATCGAGAACCCCAATAATAGGAAATGCACGTCCATACCAGCTTCTTCGGAAGTCATGGAAGTTGCCCAGTCTGTTCCAGGGCTCACCCGCAAGGGAGGGTCCGGTCTAACTGGTAAGGAAGCGGCGTACAACAAAAATAATGGACGTTAAACTTAAAAACAAAAAACAAAAAACCGCAATGAAAAGTCCGCCTGATCTTGTCATGTCGGATCTTAAATTTGCGCAGATTAACCTGCTTCATTGTAAAAAGGCCACGTACAATTTTTGTCATGGACTAAAGATGGAGCAAACAGATATATCCCTAATCCAAGAACCTTGGGTTAGAGGAAATAAAATTCACGGCTTCGGCCAGCTAAATAACCGTCTCTTCTATTGTAGAAACGGAACCAGACCAAGAGCGGCAATTCACGTATCAAGTAATTTGAACGCGATAATACTTAACCAATTCACAAATGATGACACTGTAGTGGTAAGAGTCGAAAGGGAAGCCGAAGCAGGTGGAGACTTCCTTGTTGTCTCAGACTACATGCCCTACGAGGTGGCTTCCCCAGGCCCCCATCTGTCTAAGGTGTTAGACTATAGTAAGGCTGAAGATATCTCAGTCATTTTAGGAGCTGACGCAAACGCTCACCATACAATCTGGGGTAGTAATACCAACAGAAGGGGGGAAGAGTTAATCAGCTACCTGGCGACCACAGATATTTTGATTATGAATAAAGGCAGGAAACCCACTTTCGTTAACGCGGCCAGACGGGAGCGCATAGATGTAACTGTGGCATCCTGTAACCTGACGGACTTGATTCACTCGTGGGAAGTTGCTGATGAGGTTACCTACTCAGACCATAGACTGATTAAGTTCCGCCTCAGAGGGACGTTTCCGAGTAGAGAACCGTTTAGGAACCCGAGAAAAACGAACTGGGACGTATACAGAAACTCCCTCAGAAGTGAGCTTGACGATAAGGTCTTCCACGAACGCTACACGACAGTGCAACCAAAAGTTGACATCGGCAATGCTAAGAGCTTATCATTCTGCTTGCCCCCTAACTTCTCCTAAGCCGCTCTACAGGAGCCAAATTTGGAGTAAAGTTCTAGAGAGGAAAAAGAAAGAGCTCAGGAGGGCATGGAATCGAGCAGGTAAGGGAGCAAATCAGGATGAAAACAGAACTGTATATAAAACTCTCCTTAAGGACTACAAAAAATCCCTGGTGGAACTCAAAGAAAAGTGCAAAGCTAATTTCTTTGAGGAAGCTAACTCTATTCCTGCTTACGCGCGTGTCCACAAGATTCTAGCAAAGGACCCCGCTAGTGGGTACTTTGCTCAAACCGGATGGTAATTACACCGCAAATAGCAGAGAAACAGCTCTACATCTTGTAGAAACTCATTTCCCAGGTAGCACTCAGGGCAATACCGAACCTGGCAGGGCAGATCTAGAGAATAGAATACCATCCAGGAGAGACTGGAAGTTTGCAGAGAGGTTGACCAAGAGAGGCAGAGTAAAATTTGCCATCCACAAGTTCCACTCTTTCAAATCAGCAGGACCAGATGGTGTTTTTCCAGCACTGCTAAAGGAAGGTATAGAATTACTTCTACATCGGCTAATAGGTATTTTTAAGAGTTGCATTGCCCTGGGCTACATTCCAGCAGAGTGGGAAAGAGTGAGAGTAGCCTTTATACCGAAACTAGGGAGAGCGACCCACTGTGAAGCTAAGGACTTTAGGCCTATTAGTCTGATGTCCTTTCTGTTGAAGACTGTCGAAAGAATCCTGGACTTTTACCTGAGGAACGAAGTCCTCAGGAACTTCCCCCTGCATGCCAACCAGCATGCAAATCAAATGGGCAAATCTACGGACACAGCGCTCCACCAGATGACCCAAAAGATTGAAAGCATGCTGGGAAATGACAAAGTTGCCCTGGGATGTTTCATGGATATAGAGGGCGCTTTCGATAATACAGGGTTTGACGTAATTGAGACCGCAATCAGAGCAAGGCATACAGAGGACGTCGCTACTAAATGGATTGTCAGGATGTTGAAATGCAGAACTGTGGAGGCCAAAGTAGGTGGCACCACGATCAGGTTGGGAGTGACTAGAAGTTGTCCCCAAGGAGGGATACTATCACCGATACTGTGGTGTATGGTGATAGACTCCCTGCTAGTGATACTAAATCAATCTGGAATTTTTACCCAAGGTTATTCCGACGACGTTTCTGCCCTGGTTTGTATCTGCCCGACGACCATAGGAGATCTGATGAGAAATCTTCTGGGGAAGGTTGAAGCTTGGTGTAGAGTGAGAGGACTTAGAGTTAACCCAAAAAAGACGAAGCTCATACTGTTCAAGAGGAAATTCAAAGCTAATGAAGAGGATTTGGGAAGCTTCAGACTCTTTGGAAAGGTAATCAATTTGAGAGTGACGGTTAAGTACCTAGGGGTCATCTTTGACCATAGAATGACATGGATAGTGCATCTGGACGATAAGCTGAACAAAGCCATCGGCATCTTTTGGATGTGTAGAAACGCCTTCGGTAGAACTTGGGGATTATCTCCAAGAGCTATATGGTGGATTTACACGGCAGTAGTAAGGCCGACGCTCTGTCATGGCTGTCTGGTCTGGTGGCCCCGAGTTGACCTGGGTATAGGGAAAAAGAGACTGGAAAAGCTCCAGAAGCTCGCTTGCTTGTGCATAACAGGAGTGAAAACCACTACTGCCACAAGAGCATTGGAAGCACTTCTCTCCATCCCACCGTTAGATCTGTACGTGAAGTCCGTAGCCTTTAGCTCAGCCTTGAACATCAAGAGCAATGGGTGCTGGGTATCTGCATCGTCTACGGGACACATGGCTATCATAAGCCTGATTAAAGATGAAACTCTTCAGATGTCTAGTGATCAAATATCGCCAGTCTTAATGCTAGATGATGATTTCACTTGCATCATACCGAACAGGGAGGAGTGGCTAGGAGAAAGGAGTATCTACCCACCAGAGAATGGTCTGGTGAGTTACACGGACGGATCCAAAAAAGAAGGACTGTCTGCTGCCGGTTTCTTCAGTGAACAAGTCGGACTCAAGGGTAGCATACGGATGGGCGCTTTCGCCACAGTCTTCCAAACGGAACTCGTTGCGATTTCTAAATTAGTTAAAACCGAGATATTCAGTGCTTTCCGAGGGATGAGGCTTTTTATTTGCTCGGACAGTCAGGCCGCAGTGAAAGCACTGGAATCTCCCTTGGTACTATCAGCAACAGTGCTGCGGTGCAAGAAAGCACTCAACGAGCTAGGTGACAGAAATGATGTGACAATCTTGTGGGTGCCAGGGCACGTAGGTATTGAAGGTAATGAGATGGCAGATAAACTAGCGGACGAGGGAACTAACGCCAGCCCGGTAGGGCCAGAACCCTTCTGCGGCATCTCTAAATCCTTGAGAAAGAGTGTTATTAGGGAATGGCTTAAAGACCAGCACCACATTATTTGGAACAACTATGAGGGTGGGAGGCACACAAAAATTTTTTGTAAAACCCCATCCAGAGAATTTAGTAACGACTTGCTGAGCCTCGACAGGCCAAATATGAAGAGAGTAGTTGAAGTACTCACAGGACACTGTGGGCTCAACAAACATCTCACCGTCATAGGCTGCTCAGAAGACCCTCGGTGCGCATGCGGTCATGGTGAAGAAACTGGATATCACATGATCAGTGAATGTCCCAAGTATAGAAGAAGCAGGCAAATAATCCTGGGCAAACCAGAACTAAGTCTCCCTGACCTTACAATAAACAAATTGAAGGCACAGGAATTGGCCAATTTTATAAGAAAAACCAAAAGACTGGACTGGTAACTTAGCCCCCTGCTCCACCCCACCTTATCACAGAAAATCACAAAAAATCATCAACGTATGTAGGATTCAATGATGTGACGATAACGAAAATTCCTGACGAAGTATCTGCAGCAGAACTGATGACGATTCAAATAACTCGAACAACGACAAATGATAACACGCACCCATTTTGTACCAAACACTTTAACTAAAATCTTTATGTATTTCTTTGTAAATTGTTCTAAGCGCCTAAGTTGCACAATAAACGAAGAAAAGGGGTAGCGGAACAAAGGACATTGTGTCTAGGTTCCTGTCCTGTTGGCAACAACAGGACCCCCTTACACCTTCATCTATCTATCTAAAAGAATTGTTTTGGGCTGAGGCTGACTTTTGGACCAAGCTAGGGCCCTTAAGGGAGGCCTTGGCCGCATGCTTTAATGTACTTGTATGTTCGTCTCCTTTTACACCCGTACGAAGAACGTAGAGGGATTTATTTCGTTTACCACGACGTTTGTAACCAGTCGAATTTCGACCCCGGATTTGACTATTTTTTCATTCCAGGGTCTAAATAAAAGAAAAATGCAAAAATAGTATATTATATGTTAGGAGCAAAAGTTTTTAATTTCGACGCAGGTGGTGAAGAGTGAGAGGGCGGAGCGTAGCGTAGCATGGATTTTCAAATTCTTTTTTTCATGAAAGATAATCTTAAAATTGATTAAAGGATTGAATTTGGGAAAAACGGTTGATAATTTTCAAAGTTACGGTCGAAAAAGTGGTAAAAAACGTGGTTTTTTGAAGATTCGTGGAACTTTTTCACTTATATCTCAGCGAAATTAGAACGGATATCGCTCTTCAAGGTTTTGATTGAAAGATGTGGACATCAGAAAATCACAAAAATTAAATTAGTGGAAATCTGTTGAGTGGTTCGGACTGTAGAGTCCTCAGTGTGGGCCAAACTCACGCTACGCGACCCTACGCAATAATTAGTGGTTTTTCGTGAATATTTCTTTAATGAATTGGTTTTTTGTGCCGTGTTGTAGAGAAAACATGTAAAGGGACCCGTAGGTATCAGAATAGATGTGGCAAACAGAGTTGATTTTACGAAAAGACTCGAACGTATCTGAGTAAATATTGCCTTAACTCTTAAGTATATGAAATTACCTCCAAGTTAGGGCAATATTGAAAACCTCGTCCGAAGAAACGGCGCAAAAAAGGCCTGCCGAATGTACAAAATTGTGCATACAAAATGTTCATGTCAATTTCTTCTACAAATAACAAAAAACCGTTTTTTTTTTGTCTAGGGCAGACCTTGGGACCGATCTAGGGTCTTCAGGAGAGGCCTCGGACAAATACTTACATAAACAAAAATATTTCCCTCCATTTTCTTTACAAAATAGTGAAAAAAATTATTTTTGCTATGTTGTACAAAAAATTGAGATGAACATTTTTGTCTATTTGGGGGTCAATTTTACACTTTCGGAAGGCCTTTTTAACGCCGTTTCTTCGACGGGTCTTTCAATATTGCTCTCTCGCCAATTTCCAATACAATTTAATGTGGACGTAATTCCATACAGTTGAGAGTTAAGGCAATATTTACTTAAATACGTTCGAGTCTTTTCGTAACATAAACTCTGTTTGCCACATCTATTCTGATACGTACGGGTCCCTTGCATATGTTCTTTAATTAGACATGGTTCAAGCAGACCGTGGGGGTGACCTGGGACCCATAATTTCATGGACAAAAATGTTTGGCTCTTTTTGTCTACAAAATTGCACAGAAAACTTCGTCATTAGAGAAATATGCATGAAAAACCACCAAATATGTGTAGTAGTATGAGTGGGCTTACACTAAGGACCCTACAGTCCGGATCAGTTATCCAAATTTCACTATTTTTTTTTAATTTCTGTAAGTCCTTATCTTTCATTCAAGACATCATAGAGCGACCACCCTTTTGACCACGTTTCGACCGTAATTTCGAAAGTTTTTAGCCGAATTTGTACAAATACAATACCGTCATTATTTAATCAATTATCTTTCAGAAAAAGAAAGATTTTGAAAATCGGATAAGATTTACCCGATTTATTTAGAAAAAACACATTGTGTCCGAGTAGAGATTCAGTTTTAGGGCCCTGGCTGAGTCCAAAGGCTGAAAATCCAAAAATGTTCTTCCATAAATGTTCGAACAAAATAGTATTGTTTATAAATAATTTTGTTATGTAAATGAAACACCATTACTTTGATACCACCGTTTACAATTTTATTCAATTTCAATTATTAAAAAATTAAAATTCGAAAAAAATTTTTTTATAAGTTCGGATGCATTTCGGGTAATCTATTACCCTTCTTCAGCAACACACGACTAATTATACAAAATTAAAAACCTTAAATCGTTCATTAGATTCTCTACAACGGTATCAATATTTAGCCTTGAGTAAGAATTTAGATACAGTTAAACAAAATTGAATTAATGTTACCGCAATCTGTGTTCATCAATTTTTCGTTGGGATTCAATTTGTAATATTTATGTATGTAGAAACTTTCGTATGCGTCTAATAGGGCGGGATTGTTCACGACTTTTTTCAATTTCATATTTTCGGTCGTAAAATTGAAATGTAGATTTTGAATTGCATGGGCTGCAACTGCTGATTTTCCTATTTGGTTAAGTCTAATCGCTCTTAAATGATCTTTGTACCTAATTTCCACTTGTCTCCTCGTTTGACCAAAATATTTACACCCGCAAGTACACGTAATTTCGTAAATGCCTGATTTTTGCATTTTTTCTGTTTTGTCCTTTGTGCTACTCGAAAAAAGCTGAAGTAAATACACAAAAATGGTTAAGCTGACGCTCAGCCAAGTTGCCAAAAAAGGTCGTTGGAAACCGACTTCCGACGATATGACTTGTTGATTCATACATAATTTGATATACAGATGAACGTTTCTATTTTGTTACACTTCCACTTTTTTCTGTTTAAAAAATAAGGTAAAAGTATAACAAAGTAAAAACGTTTGGCTGTAAAAGAATTTTTGTATCTAAACCAGTACACCGGTACCTGTAGTAGAGTCTGAGGTATTACCGAAAACCGGTATCGTGAAATTATGGAGCGCACGCTTTTCTCACACCTCCCCCGAAAAAGCGAATGCAATGTTTGAATTGACCCCTATGGATGTACAATCGTTATTCAATTAAAAAGTTCTTCATCGGCAAATTTTGAATTCTTTGAAGAACAGCTCCTCAACTTGGGCTACTATTGCAACCGGCACACAGGGTCGTACCACAGTTTCCATAACTTTACAACAATGTTGCAGTAAGATCATTAATTAATTTACAAATTTCCTTCATACCGAAATGTTCAGATTTGTAATTTTTATTGTATTTGTTTGAAAGGAAGAGTTCTAGGAAACGTACGGGCCTTTGCTTATGCTTTTTCTCCGATAACAGTCACGTTTACGTTACGAAACGAATTAGGAATTGCATAAGATATTAGTTAAATAACGTCTATGACCATTACAGTCCTAATGTGCGTATGTCGGTCAATCCCTCCATATATTCGAATTACATGCCAACGAAATCCTATTTTATTAGCTACCAAGATTTAATTTTCCATACAGCAAAATATAAATTTCTTTTTTTTTACATTCCCAACATCTGTAATATCAAAGCTAAGATGTAGTTTAGAAACAATTTTTACTCTTTTTTCATGTCATAAGCTTAACGTAAGCAATATAACTATATACTCAGACCATAGACGTCGTCATGCACAATATCCGTATAGAAAAACGTAAATACACTTCCTTTTAAAACCCATCGTTTCACATATGTAGTACTAACATAAATAAGATTACACAATATAGCAGTATACGAGTACGACGCAAGATAAATGGCTTTGCGATAGCGCATTATATAATAATAGTACGGGAACGGCATCAAACCGTTTTATCATAATGTGGAGATGTATACTAAAAACTGGAGCGGCACCTCCACATATATTGTCGTACAGTTGTGCATATTTTTAGTTTTCACAGAAATATATTTTTTGTGCTTCAGTATCACAACATGACATTTTGTATTAATACTTTCTCGGGGATTGTCCTAGCAATATCGAAATTAAGAAATTTCGTACCGCTTGTTGGCTCTTTCTTCTAGGCCAATGAAAGCAGTCTTGAAAACAGAGGGACTTATATGTACTAAGAGCTGCAACGCAACTCATTACTGTACCCACTGTCCGGTTAGCATATTAAGACCAAATATTAATATATTTAGTCATAGTACTTCTAGCTGTCGATTTTGAGATGTGAGTCCAGAGCAGTGAGTCGTTTCGCGGTGAAAACTATATACTACTTTTACCAAACTTATTCCTTTTCTTCACAGAAATGTTAAATTGGTAACCGTGCGGCGAGATAGAAGGATAGAAGGAAAACATTGGCATCTCTCTTGAGAGAATTCGTATGAAACATTCCATACACATCTTTTAACGTTTTATTCCCTCTATTTGGTGGCAGGCATACCGGTTTCTCTTCTCATGTTGGAAGTGCTATATGGTTTAATTTTAAACGGCATCTGTCAAAGTATAGTAAGTTTCATTGTGAGACATTATGAGAATAAACTCCATAACAGTAAAATGTGATCTTTCTGACAGTTAACGCATTTCATCATGAAATTCGCTATATTTGAACAGAATGTGATGCCGCTCTAAAAAAGTCAATTTGAAAATACAGACTTAGAAGTAAGAAGTACGAGTCCCAGGCGTTGACCACTACGTTTGTAACCAGTTGATTCGAGGGAGGGGAGCATAGATCATGGTCCTTAGAAGCCAAATCAGCAAAAAATATTTCGTCCGTCCGCCCGTAAACACGATAACTCGAGTAAAACTTAACAGAATTTTCAAAAACTGTTTTTTCATTGAAAGGTACTTGGTACCAAAAGTAGGTTTGCTATTGCAGATGGGCATTTTTGGACGTTAAGTCGTTTTCGGTCTTTCATACATAACTCGCGTAAATCTCATCCGATTTTGATAATCTTTTTTTTGTTTGACAATTTATAAAAGAAACTTTCTCGATTTCAAGCCTTTGGACTCAGTCAGGTCCCTAAAACTGAGTCTCTGCTAGGGCTCGATGTGTTTTTTCTACATATATCGGGTAAATCTTATATGATTTTCAAAATCCTTTTTTCCCGAGAGACAATTGAATAAATGACAACGAATTTGACTTTGGGCAAAATCAGTTAAGAGCTTTTGAAGTTACGGTCGAAAAAGTGGTCAAAAACGTGGTTTTTTTAAGGTTGGTGAAATTTTTCGACTTATATCTCTGCGAATTCAGAAGGAAAATCGTTCTTAAAGGTTTTAATAAAAAAATATGGACATAAGAAAATCACGGGAATTGAATTAGTGAATATCTGTAGAGTAGTTCGGGCTGTGTGGGTCCAACTCATGCTACGCGACCTTAAACGATATTTGATGGTTCTTCGTGAATATTTCTTTAATGATTAGGTTTTTCATTCAGTGTTGTAGAGAAAAAAAAGACAAACATTTCTGTCCATGTAAGTATGGGTCAGAGGCCTCTCCTAAGTGCTCTAAGTCGATTGGAAGATCAGCCTAGTACAAAAAAAAATGTTTATTTTTTCTCAAACTTTGAGTTCTTTTATGGATATGAAGAGGTTTTTCGCCGTTGTTTCGGACAGGTTTTTCTATATTGCCCTACCGGCAATTTCCAATCCAATGTGGACGTAATTTCATACACTTACACGGATAGAAAAAAAGCTTTTCGGCAAACTAATACTTTTACACATATTATTTCTAATAAAGAATATTTTAAGTCGTTGCTTACAACAACGCGGCTAAATAGTAGTTTAGGGGACAAGAACCAATGGGGGCGTGTGGGGGTGGGATCGATAGGGGGAGGTCCCCTGATGACAAAACAACAGGAATCAGGGCGCTAACACTTCCCCGGAGCGCCAGGGCCCTCCAAGTTTTTTTTTGTTTTATACATTTTTGAACTTTTCAACAAGAATTATCTTATTAATTTCATTTTTCTTGTACGAAATGACTACGACTACACTGTACGCCACACATTACTTTCATTTTCCTTGTACGAAATGGCGACATTTTCAATTTCTACATGTATTGTAACTTCAAAAAAAAAAACATTCATTTATCAGACACTCTCTTCCCAAACTTTCGAATATCGCCGTTCAGGAACATTATTAATTTACGGTTTACATTAAATGAAAAATAATCATGTTGGTACCGCGGTTTATCAAAATCTTTATACAATTCCAACATTTTATTGCGCTCCAATGGTTTCATATCCATCCATTGCAAAAGTTGGAAGACCTGTTCAATATGTAATCCATTCAGAAAACCAAATGTTAAAACGATTAATCGGCTTTTGTACGTACACGAACCGTAAAATGAGTCGACAATATGGTCAGGTACATCGTCAAAATTTATAATATCGTATCGGTTCAAGAAAATCTTTCGGGCCTTCACTCGTTGCGCTTGAAACTTGAAAAAAGTTCAGAAATGTATAAAATCAAAAAAAACTTGGAGGGCCCTGGCGCTCCATGGAAGTGTTTAGCGCCCCGATTCCTGTTGTTTTGTCATTAGGAGACCTCCCCCTATCGATCCCATTAAGAAAAAATACGAAAATCGCAAGACGGCTCAGGGAGGGGTTGCCGCGCCCCAATTCTTCCTGTTTTGTCATCAGGGGACCTCCCCCTATCGATCCCACCCCCACACGCCCCATTGGTTCTTGTCCCCTAAACTACAATTTTGCCATTTGGTGTAAATAATAAACATTTAAAGGGAATAAACGACGAATTCAAACATTTAACAAAAATAATTATTACTCCCTGCAATTAAAGAAAGTATAACTGATAATATAACATTATTTAGAATTGTTTTCATTGTTTGTATTTGATTGTATGAATTCCAGCAAATTAATAGTAGAATACAAGTGAGGTCATGTAAACAGCCGGTAACATAAGGGCGAAGTTTGCAAAATCGAGCCGAAGGCGAGATTGCGTATTCGGCCTTGTGTTACAGACTGTTTACATGACCTCACTTGTACTGTGCTTTAACGTAGTAGCACTGGGTCGTTGAAACGATCAATTAAACATTAAACACCTTGAAAACAAAAAAAAATAACTACTCAAACACAGTGTACACCATTTTGTGTTCTTAGAGTAGGCTAGTTATCGAATAAACTATCGTAGAACAATGTGCTGTGTTCATTTTGTTATGTCATTTGTCGATGTGATAACAATGCAAGGAATGAACGGCCTAGATGGCTCAGTGAGCAGTACTTGCGGTGTTAAAAACTCATTTTTCCAGAATTTTACGTTCAAATCCTTGTAGCCGCAAAATTTGTTTTACACTTTTTTTTGTGTTGCGTGCATTCCATCAAATACGTCTATTAATTTTTCATTCAAAAAGTTTTATAAAAATGTAGTAAATAGACTTTCAATCTATATTAACCCATGTCTTGCGGTTAGACTACCAACGTTTTTTTCAAATTGATCACATCATGTTTTCAAAGCCTTATTGCTCAGGAGATATAAGTCCGATTGAGAAACTAAGTACTTTACAGGAATCCTGTGATCACGCACTACACACTGGCATTATGTTTGACCAAAATCCGTTTGGGCAAAATTTAATTATTTTGTTTATGTTCTAAATAAAATCAATCAGGAAAAGCAAAGCTCCAATCGAAAACATGGATGTGATTTTCGAAGGGCAAATAATCAGCTCAGTCGAAACTTACAAGTATTTAGGGTTGATCATTGACGCCAGACTAAAATGGACCCAGCATATCTCTCACGTGTGTAAGAAACTGGCATCCTTGAGCGGAGTGCTGTGCAAAATAAAGAGACACATTCCTAAATCTGTCTTACTGTCAATCTACTATGCTCTTGGGCATCCCCACGTGAACTATTTGATCGGAGCGTGGGGTTCTGCTAGCAAAAGAGAACTGAAACAGGTTCAAGTTCTCCAAAACAGGTGCCTGAAACATGTCTGCAAGCTCCCGTCTAGGACCCCGACCGCTGAACTATTCAATCTGCACTGCAAAGAAATTCTCAACGTCTCTAGCATGTACCAGGCAAACGTCTGTAAATTCGTTCATGAAGCCGTGAGTAAAAGGTCGCACAACTCTATAGTGTTTGAGGTGCCAACGCACAACTACAACTTAAGAAAGGAGAGAAGGGTCCGGCCGGCTAGGGCGAGAACATGTAGAACTGCAAAAGCCATCACGGCTATTGGGAGCTCTTTGTGTAACGCTCTGCCTGAACTAGTAGTGACAGATAAACCGCTTAGATTCGTGGATCGTCTCAAGGAATGGCTATTGAGCCAGCAATATCCGCTTTAGAACTAATTGTCGAAAATTTAACTGATGGAAATTTCCCTGTATAATTAGTTATTCTCTATTTTTTTTCTATGTAAAGTGCTATGAGAGGGTTATGCGGATGTTTGTTTGGGGTGGAGGTGGAGATCTGGCGCTCACTCGGAGGCGCCGCTCATTGCCGCTGTTTCTTTCCCAACTGCCTAAGTTCGTAACTCTTGAGATCCAACCTACTAATTTACCTAAACATTTGATTTTAAAGGATCTCGAATCTTGTTTTTCCTTTTTTCTTCCTGATATGTTCATTACCTATACTGACGTGCTACTGTGTAGTCAAATTGAAATCTCTAGTTCTTTTATTTCAAGCATATATATATTTCTCGACTTATTTTCTTGCATCTACTTTATTTTTTTCTTATTATTTAGTCAATTATTGTTTTTTTTGCCTCTTTAAAGTGCTATGCACAATGAGGCTCAACTTTGCATAAAGAATATTTTTGTAAATAAATTGAAATTGAAATTGAAATTGAAATTGAAATTGAAATTGAGGTCCAATGATGAAAAACCTTTGCATCATTGGGGCCTACCATCCCATACGATTTCATTTGGTTTTATACGAGCTATAGCCAAAAAACCATTTTTACCACCCCCAGACATACACTTACTTAGGTAGTCATAACTCTCCCGAGATGTCAAATTTTCCAAAAGTGAGAAATTACTTTTCTTACTATGGAACAAGCAATCCAATGGCCTAATCATCGGAAAAAAATAGAGCATGTTGTCCCAAGATCGTTCGAAGTTTTCGCAAAATCACTCTTAAGAGTTAATACAGCATTTAGTTGGAGACGTTCAAGTCTTTTTGCAACATCTATTTTGTTTGCCATTTTCTATTCTGATGTGTACGGATCCTTGCATATGTTTTTATTTGGGTTTAGGAAGAAACTATTTTTTCCAAGCGCTTGACTTCCGCCTTTTCGATCATGTTGTCGCACAGACACAACAATGGAAAAACATTCGAAAACCGCTCTCTTCGTTCAAACATTTTAGAATTCTCTCAAGCAAATCGATCTACACACTGATGTTAAGATGCCCATTTTAAAATCTTTGGAACCACTTCTAGCATGTCTATAGATTTGTCAAATAGAGCACTTTTTATACGAAATTGCCGATTATATTTTTTTGACATATTATGGGAAAGAATTCTCTCAATAATACATATAATTTGACATGTTGGTTCCAGGCACAATGCTGGCAATTTGGCAATTCTCTCCATTAAAGTGATCATTATATTGATCGCGATGTGAAAGTTTGTGCGAAACCCCAGCTTGACGGAAAAATTATAAATATTCAAATTGAGCTTCCGAACACGTGCGATTTGCATCATGTCCAATATTATGATTCCTTATGAGTCCTCTTAAGTGGTTTAAAGAATGAGATACTTTCATTTTAATAAATATTTAAATTTTACACGGTAATTATGCTAAAGATTATTAAAAAATCAATAATTGTGAAAGTGTAACAAAGAGATCTAGGTGACGACTTCGTGACACTATCACAATTTATACAACTTGATTTAGAATAAGAAAAATGTACAAGATACAAGCAGAGGAAAATGTTCCATAAGTCAATCCGCGTGCACAACTACCTTAGTTTTATATTGAACCGTATTCATAATGTGAAAATATGTTTCCCCTAGCTCATAAAGTGACACATGCAAAATTATTCTTTTGTTCTAATGTCAAATAGCAAGAGAATAATTTAACATCTGACACAACGAATTAGGAATTAGGTATTACCTGATGAAAATTGTAATCCACATTCTATTTTCCTCAAAGGATTTCTAACAGATATTCCTAGAAAATTCTTCAATGAAATATCTACTTCCTAAATATTAGCCGCTGGCTAATACAAAATGTTAAAGTAATCACTTGCACCACAAAACACTGTTATAGTCGCTCACCATACACGTAATAATGGTTTATAAAGTAAAAGGAAAACGACAAAATTTTCCTCAAAATGACATTCAAATAAATTGCAAGAAAATTAGCATGTATGAACAAACTGCAACTTGATGAAGGAAATTGATCACATAAGTCATTTCTCCCTCTCTCTGTCTCCGTTTCTCTCTCCACATATATAACACAAAACGATTGATTTTTGCTTTTTAGCTTATCTAGCCGACAAGCTGCAAAGACAATGTGATATTCTCTGCAATTTGTGTGTTCATCATCGAATCCTTTAGCAATTTGAAAATGTAATTTTCAGTGAAATAAGGAAGACGATGATGTGAACGAAATGATGGAATTGTAACGTTATAATGTGGTTGTCAAATGATGTGCATGGGATGTGGAGAGAGAAATGTGTGAAATTATTGACAAGTGAATTTTCCAAATTTCCGGTTAATTTATTTGAATGTCAGATGAGACATACAGAGATTCAATTAGCCGAAATGAAAGATCGTTAATTTTATGGGTTCGTAAGTTATAATTGGAGACGTCTTCGACAGTTACAACATTTTGAGTGTTTAATCGAATCAATCAGCACAGTTATGTCTGTAAATTTAAATAACAAAAACGATTTTTATTGATCTGAGGACTTGTTCAATCAAACCGAATACATTTTGTTACACTCGTCATGTAGAGACTTTCATATAAACACAGTACACAATAACTTTTTCATTCAAAAACTCTTCTGTTCAGCAGCTATACATAACTTCACCCAACTTTACAACCCGATAATAAAATACGCTGCTGATACAAATGCACACATATAACAGAGTATAGACGGTTGTACTCGTTGTACTCTCACTCGTAGTTAAATGTACATTTAATTGATATAAAACTTCAACTCTTGCACACAATACATTTTCTGCACAAAGTTCCCAAAACGGGGGCGATAATGGAAAGTTTTTGGGTTTCTGGCATTCTTCCAAGCTCTAAATGAAATCCATTTTAATTGTATGTTTTAATGAAAGGGGTCTTAGGTCTTATAAAATTTATTATTTAAAGTCGTACATATACAACGAAAGAAAATCATTTTTGACTTTGTGTGCATTCCTCAAAATAATATTTAAATCGTATTTTACTTTTATCAGATTTTCCTTTCAATGTAAGCAATCTTTTGGACAAATTTCTCGCGTATGTTCATCCAACATGTGCAATTGTGATGCCTTGATTGCGTGGAAATTTCAACACCAAAACTCGTATAACAATTGAACTGCAGCATAAGCAACAAAAACCTGTGTCTGATTTTAACGTGTTGGACGTGTTGCTTGTATAGAAATTTCATTTCAAGCAGAAACAATTAGAATAAAAACCGTTGCTAGCTTTAGCGACGTCTGAGTTAAAATTTCTGGACATATTGCTGTGTTTCGAGAATTGCGTAATGTTTTGTCTATGAAAATGTTGGTGACTGTAGTTTGTATATGTAGAGACATTCTCATCTATCATATGGAATTGTTCATAATATGTAACGTAGGGTGGGTTAAGCGGCGAGAGTTACGGTCAAAATTGACCTTTTTTGCGTGACCGGAGAAGGGGATTTCAAAAATCTTAATTTTAGCGTTACGATGGGTTAAACGCTACGTCAAACGATTGAAGACGTCTTACCTCAAAACTATGGATCAAAGTATGTGGTAAAAAATTACAGAGGAGTTGCAATTTTGCGTACTTTCGGCAAGTTGAGCTGACTGAGTTGACTTCTTCTATGTTTTGTGCTCAATATGGTTTGCTAGAGGGTCGCTCGACGGCAACTAATCTGCTCGAGTTCGCTGTGAATTTAATTGAATCTGGGTCACAGTTTGAGGGAGGCTACTTTAAATAAAACTTGTTGATAAATTTTTTCAACAACACTAGTCTGTTGCAGAATATGGCCTAGTTGAGGGTCCATCACCCCTGAAAGTAGAGTAATTGGGGTCCAAAGAAAAATGTAAGGACATTTTCATTTAGTCATTATTATATGTTACTCAAGTTATATGTAACGTTAGTGTGTACGGGTTACTAGTGCATGGTCGGGCCTATACTAATATTGAGATAAATCTTACATATTATCATGGATTCTGTATGGATCAGAAAAGTGAACTTTTTCTGACGTTTTGGCCATGGTTGGAAAAGGGCGTTCAAATCGCATTGCAATTTTCTTCCCTTCTTTTTTTTTGGTGTTTTTCTTTTTTAATGGCAAAACAAGAAAATACCGGCCAGGTCGCTACTTAAATCTTCCTTTCCTATTGCTACTAG
>CM055406.1:95543062-95596131 GCA_029228625.1 Pseudolycoriella hygida
ACGCCGTCGTTGATGTTCGAAAGAGCGAATACAAACGAAATCCAAATCCGACGCCGCGGGGTTCACATACGCAGAGCTTTCTCCAATGATTTCGATTACTCCTCCAGTCGAATTTTCACTGAATAGCTCTGGACTATGTACACTCCCAACACCGAACTATGATTCTGTAGCTCTGGACTATGTACACTCCCAACACCGAACTATAAGTTATTCACTTTTCGAAAGTTCCAAATATTATTTAATTCAAAATTCCCACCAGAAGTTTGGCGGCTCGTTAGCTACGACGGCTATGCTATAAAACTGTGTGACAGCTGACGAAACTAATGTTTTGAGTTAAATCAAAACAAAACAAAACAACAATCCAAAAACAAATTTTCCACGAGTAGCAACAGAAAACGTCTCTGGACCTCGACCAGTTGTGAAACTCGGGAATCACTGATTCAAGAGACAGCACAAACAAGAGACTCAGGTAAGTGGTTTTGGTGTCAACTCACAAGTATTCGTCTGTTTACATTCAAGTTAATTAATGTGTTGATGTACCGGTCAATGAACCGTTAATTCAAAAATATAATTTTGCGATATATTTTTGAGAAATTCGTTCAAATAATAATAAAATATCACTTAATCGCTATGTTAGCTTGTGTGTGGAACATTTAACATTTAACAAATTTAAAATCTACTCACGGCACAGTGATTTTACTACAATTTGTATCAAAATTAGTAAGAGCAATTTGATATACGTCTTTACTAGAGAAAATCTTTATAATGAATCTTAATATCCAATGTAATGGAGGTTGGGCACCGGGCTCGGCTAAAGGACACATGGCAATCATAAACCTAATAAAGGATGAAACTCTCCTGATGAGGAGTGACCAGATCTCGACTATCTTGATGCTGGAGGATAACTTTAGGTGTGTCATGTCATACCGAGTAGGGAAAAATGGTTGGGCGTGGAAAAATCTTATCCCCCTGTGGATGGCTTAGTGAGCTACACAGACGGATCCAAGAAAGACGGACTGTCTGGAGCTGGTTTTATCAGTGATGAAGTCGGGATCGAAGGTTTTATACCTTTGGGATACTTCACCACTGTAATGCAAGCGGAGCTCCTAGCGATATATGAACTGGTTAATACCGAGACTTTCAATAATCTTCAAAACAGAAGACTCTATTTTTGCTCGGATAGTCAAGCCTCAATTGAAGCCCTGGAATCCCCATGGTTAGTTCGGCCACAGTCCTTCAATGTAAGGAAGCCCTCAATAAGCTGGGTAACAACAACAATAATACAATAATACAGAATAATACTGTGGGTGCCGAGTCATTCTGGTATCCAAGGTAATGAGAGGGCAGATGAATTAGCAGACAAGGGAGCAAGCGAGCGCCCGATAGGGCCTGAACCCTTCTGCGGTATATCGAAAAATGAGGGGAAACGCATCATTAAGAACTGGCTCGAGGTGCAGCATAAAAGAGTCTGGAACAGGTACGAAGGGGGTAAACACACACAAATTTTCTGCAAAGCTCCTCTAAGGAAGTTCAGTGACAGTTTACTGAACCTTGACAGACCTAACATAAAGAGAGTAACTGAGGTCCTGACAGGACACTGCGGCCTCAACAAATATCTCTCCGTTATAAGATATGCAGAAAACCCCAAATGTGCCTGTGGTTATGAAGAGGAAACTGGCATCCATATTATTAGTGACTGTCCTAAGTACAGATATCACAGACAACGGATCTTGGGCAGACCAGAACTTGGTCCTAATGACTTAACAATTGACAAAATCAAGGTGCAAGACCTGGCCTTCTTCCTGAAAAAGACGGCATTTTACGACCTAACAAGGATATGACGCAACACATCGTAGCTCGGACATTATTTACAATCACAAGGAGATGAAATTCACTTTTACACTCATATTATTTACAAAATCGTTTACATTTTACATTTTATAATTTCAATTTGTCTTTCTTTGTACAATTTTCAATATTTGTTAAATAAACGAAGAAAGGAGGGAACATGGGAACAAAGGACTAATCGTCTAGGTTCCTGTCAAACGCAAAATTTGACCCCCCTCACACCTTCAATCTAATCTAATCTACCTGTAACGAAGAATTTAGTAATTTGAAAGTTTGCAAATCATACCAAGCCAGATTAAATCACGGTCTACCCGAGCCAATTAATCTCAATGTAGCCGTCGAGGTCGCTGGTGCTCATCTCCCAGCCAGTGATGAGCAGCCAGAAACATCGGATGATTTTGTACCCGTTCACACAACGTTACAGCACGAAACTCCTGAGGAAAATACAGACTTTGAGATAAGCCAGCCTTCTCGACCCCGTCCGAACACAAATCAGAGACAGATAATGTCTTCCATCATCAACTGCGCAACAATTGACGAAGTGGACACAGTGTTCCAAGACTGGATATCGAAAATACAGAGTTCTTTACCAAGTTCCACACCGCGCGCTAACACAACAGTTCATCGTAGACGACTTCCCATGACTGCAGCTCGCTTACAAAGACTATATAGAACCAATAGGAAAAAAGCTATGAGATACATTAGTGGCACTGGTGCTAAAGGTTGTACATTGCCACTACAAACGATCCATAATTATTTTGAAAGCAATGCTCAAGCACCGGTCTGTATGCAAGGCGAACGACCGTAGTTATTTCCCCCAGAAGCTAGCGAAGCTCATGAACCATTACGTCGTCCCTTCACTCTTGCCGAAATTGTGTCAAGATTGTCGAAGTCCAGCAACTCTTCTCCTGGTGACGATGGAATTACTTACAGAGCGCTTCAAAAGTCAGATCCAAATTGTCTGGTACTCCATACACTCTTCAATAAGTGCCTATCACTGAAAAAACTTCCCAAAAGCTTCAGGAAATCATTCACGATCCTTATTTACAAAAAAGGAGATGAAGATGATTTGAGCAATTGGAGACCGATCGCTTTGAGTAATACAACAGCAAAATTGTACTCGTCATGCATTGGAGGAAGACTGATTTCATGGGAAATTCAAAACCAGAAGTTTTCCAAATGCCAGAAGGGGTTTATGCCAGAGGAAGGCTGCCTACAACATAACTTTAGAATTCACTCGATGATTGAAAATGCCAGAAGATCCCGACGTAAAATTTGCCTAGTGTGGTTAGACTTGACTAACGCATTTGGTTCAATTCCACATAAATATATTCTGCACGCTTTGAAATCAATGGGTCTTGGTGAATTTTCGCTGAGTTGCATAGAAGACATGTATAGCGACTGTACAACCCAAATCAAAACAATCAATGGCATAACGGAAGAGGTTAGAATTCATCGTGGTGTGAAGCAAGGATGTCCCTCAAGTCCAATAATACTCAACTTAGCTTTAGAACTAATAATTCGGGCAATTACTAAGCTTTCACCTGAAACAGGATACACGCTCTTCGATGATTGCACAGATATCCTAGTCTACGCAGATGATATGGTGTTAATCTCCGACTCGGAAGAGGGACTCCAAAAACTGTTAGATACCATAGACCAAGCGGCTGAATGGACAGGACTGAAGTTTAACGTCTCAAAGTGCGCTTCACTGTTCATATGCGGCAAATATCGCAAAACTTGCAACCATATATTTTGCCTCGGATCAAACAACATTCCAGCGCTTGGAGACGACGATAGTTACATTTACCTGGGTGCCAGCGCAGGATTCAAATTGGATAAAAATATAGACGGTACAGTATCAGCGATCAAGAGCGAGATTCAAAACATCGATAAGTCACTCCTAGCGCCTTGGCAAAAAATCGATGCAATAAACACATTTCTACTGACCAAATTGGGATTTGCGCTTCGTACAACGTCCATCAGCAAAACATCACTCATTGCGTTGGATGGTGCATTTACAAGGGCAATTAAAAAGTGGATGAACCTGCCAAGAACAGCAAGCACCGAAGTTCTCTATTTACCACATAAGAACGGAGGGGTTTCGTCTTTTCCACTTAGTCATCTCCACGACATCTGTGTGATCACGCAGGCTGCAAAAATGCTTAACTCAGAGGACACATCGCTAGACAATCTATCGAAGAAACTAATCAGTGGAATCGCTATTCGCAACGCCGGAGACCAGATTTAATCTGCAATTTTCTTAACGGTCTCTACGGTCCCAATATCCGCGCCGATGGTGGTGACATTGCTTCAATTTGGTCGAGAGCAAGAGCAGCTACACGTAAAGTCAGCAGGTACATCGACATTAAATGGGTGGAGTTTGAAGGTGAGATAAGGGTAGCTATCAATACGAAAATAATGGAAAAACGGCTGGAATACTCGATGAGAAACTCATTCAAAAACTACTTTCTTGATCGTCTTATCAACAAACCAGATCAAGGAAAAGTCTACGCTGCGTCATCCAAATTTTCATATTCGAACTTTTTCTATTGCAATGGAAATTACACCCGTTTTGCAGATTGGCGCTTCATCACAAGATCTCGCATTAACTGTGTTCCACTTAGAGGATGTATTAGGGGAATCCCAGATATAAATAAAAACTGCCGATGGTGTGGCTACAGCAACGAAACCTTGCCGCACGTTCTGAACCATTACCACAAACACAGTGATCAAATCCTTAAAAGGCACAATACAATTCAGAATCGACTGATAAGAGCTATTGGTCCAATTTCAGCCAATATTTCCGTCAACAAAGCAGTGCCCGGTTTTGGTTCAGCAGTGCGCCCGGATATTGTAATCAGGGACGATATCAATAAAAGAGTTTTCATCGTTGACATTGCCTGCCCATTTGAAAATAGAACAGAAGCACTAGTGTTAGCTCGAGCAGAGAAACTGGGCAAATACTCCTCGCTAGTTAACCACTTCAGGAGGCAGGGTTATTACTGTGAGTCTTTACCATTCATTATCGGTGCACTAGGCTCCTGGGACCCACTTAACGAAGTTACGATCAAAAAGCTATCAATTAATCGTCAATACGCAATAAAAATGAGGTGGTTGATGGTAGCTGATGTAATCCGCTTCTCTCGTGATATTTATATAGACCACGTTACCCCCAATGAATAATAACGAATTGGCGATCCGTTGGCGCCTTATCCAACACACAATGGCAGTAAATGGGACCATGTTCACCAATGACCTGTGATAGTTTTTCTAGTAAATGTTTTCTAGCAATTATATTTGACTCGCAAATTAATAAGGATAAGTCGATCTGGTGTTTCTTCTTTTTTTTCTCGTTAATTTTTTTTTACAATCCTCAATTTTTATATATTTAAAGTTTGACGAGGCAAGAACTGTTTACTTTAACTCAATTTTATTTTTATATTATGTGTACTCAACATTCAATTTCATTTGACTATTAAAGAATTTTAGTGGAATTTTTGGAATTTCGATGGAAGGAATGTTTGGAGTTTTTGGAATTTCAATGAAATTTTTGGAATTTCGATGGTATTTTTGGAATATCTATGGAATTTTTGGAATTTCTGTGGAATTTTTGGAATTTCTGTGGTATTTTTGGAATTTCTGTGGAATTTCGGGAATGTCTGAATTTCGGAAATTTTGTGGAATTTTTAGAATTTCGATGGAATTCTTGGAATTTCTTGGGATTTTTGTGGAATTTTTTTATGGAATCGGAATTTTTGGTGCAAATATTTGACCAGTGGATTGCCCATCGGTCCACACTAAGGAGCCTACAGCCGGAATCACTCAGCCAATTTTCAGTGATTTCATTCAAAACGTTGATATCCGTGCTAATTTCGGAGATATATTAGTCAAAAAGTTTCACCAACCTTTTTTTCCACCGTAACTTCGAAACTTCTTTACCGACTTTGCCCATATTCAATTTCGTATTCAACTTTTCAATTATCTTTCAGAAAAAAAAAAGATTTGTGAAAATCGGAATAAATTTACCAGATTAATGTAGAAAAACACGTTGTGCCATAGTAGAGACTTAGTTTTAGAGCCCTGGCTCACTCCTCCATAAATTGTTAGGTATTCCCAGACCTTTCGATGAAAAAAAATGTTTCTAAAATCGGAAAAGATTTATTCGAGCTCGAGTTATGTACAAAAGACCTGGATCGACAACACTTAGATTCAATTCCATTAATAAATGATATTTCGATTAACTTTAAGGTAAAATATATGAAGGGACCCATACGTATCAGAATAAATGCGGCAAACAGAGTTGATGATATGCAAAGACTCAAACGTATTTAAGTAAATATTGCCTTACGTCCACATTAAATTGTATTGGAAATTGCCGATAGAGCAATATTGAAAAACCCGTCCGAAGAAATGGTGTAAGAATTTTTTCCGAAAGCACAAAATTGACCCCAAAAAATGTTCTCCTCAATTTTCTCTACAACATAGCAAAAAACCATTTTTTGGGCTAGGGCCGACCATAGGACCGACATGAGGCCCATTCGCCCACTTGAGCCCTAAGTACAGGCAAAAGTTTCTTTTATAAATATACTATCGAGCCTAAGATAAAATTTTTTTTTGAAAATTGGAAAACACGTAGGGTCTCGTTTGTAGTGCCCTAGCTAGCTCAAAGGACTCAAATCCAGAAAATCTTCCACAAATTTTCGGTCATGCCCAGATATTTCAAACAAAAACAAATGTATGAAAATCAGAAAAGATTTACTTGAGTTATGTATATTGTATGTGTGTATTCTTCCCCTCTCCTTGGTTACAAACGTCGTGGTAAACGCAATAAGCCCATTTTCGAAGGACTTCGTTCTTCGTACGGGTCTAAAAAGCAGACGTGATTTATGTACGGTCGTTTAGACTAGATGATTTATGTGACTTTCAGGGAGGAAATGTAGAAGAAACGTTGTGAAACGTTGAAAGTCAATGGTTTTCATTATTGGCATTTCCAACTGAAAATGGAATTTAATTAGTCTAACCTAGTAGTTTCGAACCCATTTCACAACCCCAAAATCACTTTGCAAAAAGCGTTCGCGTCGGGGTCACCAATATAAAATCTTGATGTGATATTATTCAAATTTGATTTATCTCCAAACACTACACGACATTCACCGAATATTGTGACATTGCCTTCAAACGACAACTTAACTTGACTGGTTTTTTGTACGTCAATACGGAGCATGGATATATCTTAGCTAAAAACCACTGTTTTAGACAAGTTCTTTGTTGGCTGATGTGCTGGTACACATGATTGATAAGAAACAAGGTATGTAGAGAACTGATCAAAGTGAGATTATAATCTCTTTTGGGCGTGTCTAATTTGCTACCATGATTGTGATATCCACATAATGATTCAAAAATATGAAATTATAACAATTATTCACATAAAATCTTCCATTTATGTTGTAATTTCCTATCAAATATAATTACTTTTCGTACCGGTTATAATGATGGCGTGGTGAATGTTCTCGCTTATACAAAATTAAACTATTCAAAAGGATGGATTATTTATTGTTCCATGAGATAGATGAAAATCTTTATCTCCTTTTTAAAGAGTGATGATGCGACATTTTCTCAAAAGATGTCTTTGAAATTAAATTAATGATTTTTCTTCCTCTTCTTCGTATACCACATTATTGTAGAAGCTTAAATCTTAAACCGACAATAATAATAATAAGACTATCGGGTGCATATATTCTTGAGGATTTCCTCTTGTCCTCTGCTATATTATTGTATATCAATAAGAGGGGTTAAATATTCCATTTTCATCCATTCATATTGTAAGATGGATTTCTTGTAATTTTATTAGTTTTATGCCATTGGCCTTTTATGCAAAATGTATTTACTTTTCCGATATGAAATTTATCCGTGACATCAATACAACGTCTTAGACAGAAGGCTTACTCATTGGAATCCAATGGAATAAATGGAACGGGACGAAAAATTGTTTGAACGATTGAGGTAGTGTAATTTGCAATGTAATTCATTGGCATTTTCGAAATTGATTTCGAACTGAGTGTAGCGTTGTGTAGCTTGGATAACTATCTCACCCATGAATAAAAAGAAAAATCTAGCTTGGATATCTATAACAAAGGGGTCGTTTTCCCATTTTTCTGTTCATATAGCAGTGACATGTCCATCAGGCCTCCCATATGTCCGAAATATTGAGAATTTGTCCGAAACTGTCCGAAATGTCCGAATTGTTTCGTGAAAAATGTCAGAATCTTTTTTATGTTATAATTGGAATTACTTCCAGAATTTTTTCATGAAAAATGCCCGAATTTTTTCGTGAAAAATGTCCGTATTTTTTTATTTGAATTAGGACTTTGAATTTCATTTCAATGAAGTGACTTTGCAACATGGACAAAAGTAAATAAAGACAGCATTTTTAAGGCTTAAGGCCTTAAAGCGTGACGGAAGGTTTAAAAATTTCTCAATAATAAAAATATCACATTTAGTTCAAAACAACAAATTCGAAAGTTGTAAAGTCTTCATTCATTGGCGCTCAAAAATTCGTCATGCTTATGGGAAAGGGTTCGGTCGAAAAATCTTTTTCAGAGATTGGACACTGTATTGAGCGAATATCCCAAATTTTTTGATAAAATATCCGAAATTTTTAGGCGAAATGTCCGAAATTTTCAGGGTAGCCTGATTGCAGGAAAGTCCTAATTAGAAAAAGTGGGTCTGTAAAGTGTCTAGTCTCTAGGTTGAACATCTATTCAAGGAAGCGAATAAACGGCAGTAAAAGAGGTTCAGGTAGGAATTGAAGGAAGCAAATTTCATATGAGGCTTGACTTGCAGTAAGATGGCCTTGCTGTTGGTGGTATATGCTGTGACGTAAACAAAGCGAATGGTAACATTGACAGCGCGAAATTAAAATTGTTATTTTCAGTAAAAGTTTTAGTTTTGTTTTGTTTTTCTGACGTATTTTTTTTAAAGAAAGTGGAATTACATAAAATAAACATACGGATTTTGGGGTCATTCATAAAGTGTGTCACGCTCCGGGGGGAGGGAGGGGGTCGGCCATAGCGTGACATATTGTGACAGAGGAGAGGGGGGTTCTGGACGTCCCGCGAAATTTTTGAAAATTCACATTTTTCTTTAAATTTCATCGATTTTTAAATAACTCTAGCCTCTAACCTGTTCGCTTCGCCAGGCACAAAAAAGTGAAATCCAACTTGAATTTATATTGTCGACGCCATATTTTCAAAAGTTTTCAATTCACATAGTATCCCAATTCCTTGCATTGCCGTCATAGTGTATACTCAAAGTTTCGGCACCAGGGTGCCATCTTTTTTATGGCTCAAAGAGACAAAGTACTCAGCCTGGGTGACGGGAATTATCGCCCGGGAATTAACGCCCGAAAAAATTGGAATTATCACCCGGGGAATTATCGCCCGGAAATACATTTCCCTTATACTTACTTTACTTTTTCGGCGCTACAGCCACTTGTGGGCCTTGGCCTGCTGCAGAATCCCGTTCCAACGCTGCCTGTCGTGCGTCGTGTATTGCCAGTTTCTTATTCCGAGCGTGCGGAGATCTTGTTCGACGCCATCAATCCATCGAACTGGACGGATAAGTGTTTTGTAAATATGGCACTTCGTTTTCTTCGATATTAACTTTGAGCGTAGATGTTTAATAAGACCATAATAGCATCTGCTTGCCGCCATAATACGTCTGTGAATTTCAGGTGTATTACCACCATCTGACCGTATCAGCGCTCCGAGATAAATGAACTCATCCACCACCTCGAGGTTGTGGGAAGTTTCTGAACTAGTCGTTTGAGCTTGAGTCCACAAGACTGAATAAATATTTATTTCCAGATTATGATATTTATATACAAATGAATAAAAGGTAAACAACGGTTTCCTTGACATAAATAATTCGAAGTTTTAGATGAGAGCGTTCGATGTAATTCTCGAATGCGTTCGATGATGCGTTTGATGATTTTTTCCGAGTTTCTTAATTTGTGTGATGGCTGACGATGGATGTCGCCACACTACTCCCCTCCTAGTAACTTTGTTGCGATACTTTGAGGCCGCACTATACATTAAAAGAAAGAAGAAGAAGAGAAAAATTTATTATTTATTAAAATAAAAATGTGAAGCTATAAAATTTTGTTTGCGTTTTTTTATTTTTTTATATGTGAAATTGATTTTGCTCCTCCTCTGAATCGGATGATGAAGATGAGGACGATTGTGATAGTCGTCGCCCGCGGAGTGCGTCGAAATCGTCCTCTTCGTTCCAGTTGAGGGTTTTAATGTTTGGAATTGCTTCGGGAGTTGTGGTAGTTTGTTTATTTTCCATTGGGTGTTCCACCTCGTGAGTCGTTTTTTGCTCAGTAGTGGTTAGTGATTTGAGTGTTGGTGGTGGAACAAATGCACAAGGCTTGACGCAAGTAGCTGAAGCCTTTCCAAATTGTTTGTGATACCAACAAATTGTTGTTGCTGGCTCAATTTCAACTTGTCCATGCCTCCCAGGGCCACCAAGAACTTTGATTGTACGGTGTTGAGATTGTTGAGTAGCAATTCTAATTTTAGCGTAAGGTCTCACTGGAGGGTTGGTGATAACCTGTGATGCTGTATTTAGTGGGAGTTGCCTGCCACGTTGGCGTTGCATGTTCGTAATTAATGTACGAGTTTCGAGTAACGTAGTATGTTGCCTTGCAAGATCCTGACGTATATGGTGAAGTTCTTTAATGATGTTGTCCAACCAAGTTGCATTGCCAGTTGGTGTTGGAGATTTATTGTTGTAAGCCATTAGGACTTGTTTTTTTTAATTGACTTTGACTTGAACTTAGAAGTAAGTTTAAAGTGAAAGCTGTTTTTGAAGTGGTGTCTTTTTTGTTAAGGGGGTTTATATAGTCGGTAAAAAAAAGGAGTTCCGTTAGAAGTGGTTTTTGGTCTTCGTCAAATGTAATTTAGTACTCGCAGGGTTGTGTACTACTTTGCGAAGCGTACTTTTTTCTTTGGTTTATTTAACAAACTTGGTTCAATCTGTTCGTTATTGACCGTAAACATTGGTTTGAGGCGATCGATTGAAATTTGTTTGTTTTTTCCTTTTACCGTGGAATGTTTTGTATGTTTGTCTGTCACTTCGAAGGGTCCTTCGTAGGTTGGTTGAAGAGAAGGCTTCACACCATCGTGACGTACGAAAACATGCGTGCAAGTTTTCATATCCTTGTGAATGAAAACTTTTTGTTTGTTATGTGAGCTTGAGGGTGTAGGTTTCAAATTGATCATAATAGTTTTAAGTCTTTCGGCGAAGCTGTTGGGATCGGCTTTGATGCTAGGTTTGAGTGTTTCAAAAAAATTGTATGGTAAACGAAGGTTGGTACCAAAAACTAATTCCGCTGGGGAAGTGTTTAGATTTTCCAGAATTATGGAACGTAATCCGAGAAGGATTATTGGTAGAGTCTCACTCCAACGAGGGTTGGCGTGACACTTGATGGCTTTTTTGAGAGTCTGATGCCAGCGTTCTATCATTCCGTTAGCTTGCGGATGATATGGGGTTGTCCGGAGTTTGCGGATCCCCAGGAGTTTATTAATTTCTGAAAAAAGTTCCGACTCGAACTGTGGGCCTTGATCGGAAGTGAGTTTTTTGCAAATTCCGAATCGCGAGATCCAGTTTAGGAAAAAGGCTTTATCGACTGTTTCTGCTTTAACATCTGCGATTGGAATGGCCTCGGGCCACCAAGTGAAGCGATCGATGCATGTTAAGCAATATCTGTACCCTTCTGAAGAAGGAAGAGGACCTACTAAGTCAATGTGTATATGTTCAAATCGTTCATTGGGTGCCTCAATTTGGCCAAGCAAAGATTTGTTGTGTCTCTGAACGTTGTTTTTCTGGCAAGGTATACAGCTCTTGCAGAAAATCTGTACGTCTTTGTTAAGTGAAGGCCAGACGAAGTTGTTTTTGATTAACTTCAATGTTGCCTTTGTCCCTGGATGCGCGAGATTGTGTATATGTTCGAAGATAAGTTTGCGAAGAGGTTCTGGTATGAATGGGCGTGGAGCTTCAGTGGAAACATCGCACGTTAGCAGGACGTTATTGAAGTCTACCTTCAACAGTTTGAGTCCGCTTCTTCGTGCCTTTAATTGCGTGAGTTCCGCATCTTCCTCTTGCAGTCGAGCTATGAGGTTGTAGTCGAGAGAGCTAGATAAGGAAATTGATGCGATGCAGTTGATACGTGACAGGGCGTCGGCGACGACGTTGTCTGCTCCGGATATATGCTGTATATCAGTGGAGAACTGCCCGACGAAATCCAAATGTCTGAGTTGTCGTGGGGACGCTTTCTCGTTTTTTTGATTGAATGAAAAAACGAGTGGCTTATGGTCGGTGTAAATTGTAAAAGAACGAGCTTCCAAGATGTTTTGGAAGTGTTTAATTGCTGCATATATTGCCAAAAGCTCCCTGTCGTAGGTCGAATATTTGGTTTCTGCCGTTTTGAGTCTTCTAGAGAAGAATGCCAGTGGAGACCAACCTTTGTCGGTAAACTGGTTGACGACACCTCCGATAGCTGTATCAGAAGCGTAGACCATTAGGCAAAGTTTTGCGTCTTCTGCTGGGTGAGCGAGAGGCGTTGCGTTGACAAGCTGTGCTTTGCAACTTTCAAAAGACTCATCTAATTGTGGAGTCCATTGAATTGGAGTTTTATCCTTCTTTTTACTTCCTTTGGTGCAGTTGAGCAAAGGAATTTGAGTTTTAGCTGCCTGTGGCATAAAACGTCGGTAATACCGAGAAATCTTTTGAGTTGTGAAACATTTTCTGGTTTTTTAAAGTTTGAAATAGCCTCAACTTTGGTATTTAGAGGTTTTGTACCGTCCTTGTTTATTTGATACCCCAGGAATTTTATTTCTGTCTGTCCCAAATGACATTTGTTTATGTTTATCACTACACCAAAATCATTTAGCCTTTGGAGTACGCTTCGTAAGTGCTGTAAATGTTCCTGCTCGTCTTTTGATGCTACCAGGATGTCGTCTAGGTAAGCGAAACAAAAGTCGAGTCCTTGAATTACTGTGTTTACGAACCGTTGGAAGGTTTGTGCAGCGTTGCACAGGCCGAATGTCATTTGTGGAAACTCAAAGAGACCAAAAGGGGTTATAATAGCCGTCTTTTGGACGTCTTCCTCGGCTACTGGAATTTGATTGTAAGCCCTTACTAGGTCGATGACGCTAAAGATTTTTTTGTTGCAGAGGAAGTGATTGAAATCCTGTACATGCGAAATAGGGTATCGGTCCGGGAGTGTGTTAGCGTTTAACCTTCTATAGTCCCCGCATGGGCGCCAACCGCCGGAAGGTTTCGGCGCGATGTGTAATGGTGAGGCCCAGGGGCTATCTGAGGGACGACAAATCCCGAGTTCGAGCATTTGATCGAACTCAGCCTTGGCTACTTTTAGTTTTTCTGGGTTCAATCTCCTTGGTTTGGAGAAAATGGGCTGGCAATTTGTTATAATATTGTGTTTCACATTGTGTTTTTTGGAGATTCTTTTAATACCCGAGAGGTCCAGGATGTCTGGAAACTCCTGCAAGAGTTGATTGTATGCGGAAAGCGTTGATAATGTTGAAATTTGCTCGGGAGGGTTTGTTTCTTTGATTTTTGCGCTAACGGCAATGTTTGTTACATTGTCCCTTAGCCTGTTATTTTTGACGTCAATCCAGAGGTCATATTTTTTCAAAAGATCTGCACCGATGATGGGAGTTTGCACGTCTGCAATTACGAATACCCAGCGTATGGGCCGGCGTAACCCTATGTTCAGTGTGAGTGTTTTGCTGCCATACGTTTTGATTTGTGAGCCGTTGGCTGCGAATATTTTGAAAAGACCGGGCCTGTTGCCCTTTTCCTTGGAGTTGGGAGGTACGACGCTTATGTCGGCGCCCGTATCGATTAAATAATCTTTCCCCGACGTTTTTTCTGTAACGTATATACGCCTAATAACGGGACTATTGTTGCGGAAGCTACATGGCTCTACACACTTCCGGGCTTCATTGCCGAATTTGGTGTGATAGAAGCATTTGTTGTTCTTTGTTACAGAGGACGCTTCTGATGGCGTTGCGGAGCGACGTCGTGATGCCCGCTTGAACCTTTTATTAGACTCACGAAGGTTCTTTTTTAGACCTTCGATTTTGCCTTCCAGTGAGCAAACGGTGTTAATTAAATCGCTGATTTTGTCGTTTTCAACAGTTACTGCTTGAACTGCTGTTGGCTCAGTTACGTCCGTCATAATGTCTGCCCTAGCGGCAAGCTCTTCGAGGCTTTTACCACTGACTGACAAAACGGTTTGGACATTTAGGGGAAGCCTTTGAAGCCACAGAGTCTTTAGGAGATCGTCCCCGACCTTACCACAAGCCAGCTCTCGCATTTTGCGTAGTAAGTCTGTCGGTTTCATGTCTCCTAGAGTTATTTCATTGAGAAGACTTTTGATTTTCCGATTATCAGTCTCAGCGTACTGAGTGATAAGTCGTTTTTTGATTGTTTCGTACAAGTTGCATGTAGGGGGGTTCAACACGATATCACTTACTGCTGACAGAATGTCACTTTCCATTACTCCTATAATGGTGTTGTATTTTGTGAGGTCTGTAGTGATATGGGTTGTAGCGAATTGTGCTTCTAGCTGGCGAAACCATAATTGAGGGTTTTGTTTCCAGAAAGGTGGAACTCTCACTTGGATTCGACTTACAGCACCCCTGGGACAAGCTTGTTGCTGTCCGACTGTTGCCACACTTACATTTCCTTCTTCGTTTTGATCCTGTGAAACAGAAGCATGTGAATCATCTAAATTCTCTTCGAGAATTTCGTTTTGATTGAACATTGTTGTAGTATTTGCTTGCGCTTCTGTAGAAGGGTTGATTGTGCAGTAACGTTAATTATTAAGATTGAGTTGATGAAGGTCTTATGTTGCCGTAGCAAGAAGCACCGCTTATTTCACTTGATTGCTTCCTGTGGAAGGAATGCGTGAAATATTCTTTAATTTGAATTTAGCACAATTGCACTATGTTTGTGAGTTATATACTCAGAGCTATTTCACTAGTCGTGAAAGGTAACTTTGGGTATTATATGGAGTAGATTGAGATTTAGGTGAACTTGTTGTTCGTTTCTAGATCTAATCTGCGACTTGAACCGTGTTCGTTTGTCGGAGGAGGTCACCAATTTGTGGGAAGTTTCTAAACTAGTCGTTTGAGCTTGAGTCCACAAGACTGAATAAATACTTATTTCCAGATTATGATATTTATATACAAATGAATAAAAGGTAAACAACGGTTTCCTTGACATAAATAATTCGAAGTTTTAGATGAGAGCGTTCGATGTAATTCTCGAATGCGTTCGATGATGCGTTTGATGATTTTTTCCGAGTTTCTTAATTTGTGTGATGGCTGACGATGGATGTCGCCACAAGGTTGAACTCTCCAATGCATATGGTGTCTCCTTGTTGATTGGCTACCGGATTCGGATCGGTCTTCATGTACTTGGTTGTAGACTCGTTTATCATCAAACCCATCCTCTCAGCTTGGATTTTCAGATTTGTGAAAGTGTCAACTGCTGCTGCATGTGTACGACTGGCGACGTCCAAGTCGTCTGCAAAGCCCAGAACTGTTCCATTCACCAGCTTTTTGTTGGTTTGGATACCAGCACGTATCATTGCGATTTCCAAAGCCAAGTTAAAAAGTAAGCAGGATAGCGCGTCTCCCTGTTTCAACCCTTCTTTTACAGCAAACACATCTGACATGTCGTTTTGCACCTTGACACGACATCTGGTGCTATCCAATGTCCCTTTCACAAGACGAATATACTTTGTTTCAAAGCCCAGCTCCTTCATCGCCTCATACAATTCCATACGCTTGGTCCTGTCGTAAGCTTGTTTAAAGTCGATGAAAAGATGGTACGTCCGGACTTGAAATTCTCTGCCTTTTCACAGAATCAGCCGAAGGGTGAATATTTGGTCAGTTGTTGAACCATCTCGTCTGAATCCGCAATGACACTCTCAGCAAGTGGATTTAGTCTTTCGAATAGCACTCGTGCAAAAACAACTCGATAGCGTAGTGGTTAACACGTCTGCTTGCTACTACGAGATTGAGTTGCCAGTGCTTTGGTTCAAAACTCAACCGCAGACAGATTTGTACCGATTGTTAGATTTGTAAACAAAACAAAACTAATTGAATCGTTCAAGTCAAGTGAAGTTGAGTGTAGTGCCATCGTACGGCTTACCGGTGAAAGTAATTGTTGGGAGGTGCCGGTATTCTACTCCTACTAGTTTCGCTCCTAGTTACATCTCATAGATGGCACTGGGTTTGTCGCACAGCTTACCACTGGCACAGTAAAACTTTCCGGTAATGAAAGGATCTCAATAAAGTAGAACCACAAACAGTGAAACTAGTAAATAATGATCTAGCCTCTAACCCTTCATGGGTTGTAGGGCAGATTATTATTATTATTAAAAACTTTTTGCACACGGTAGTTTTCGCATTCGGTTTTATCGCCTTTCTTGAGTAGAGGTAAAATGGCACCCTCTAACCACACGTCAGGCAAGTTTTCCGTGTTCCATATTCATTTTACTAAATCATACATCACTTTTGACAATTCCTCACCACCCATCTTCAGCAGTTCCGCAGGAATATTATCGGGACTGGAAGCTTTGTTGTTCTTGAGTGAGGTAATTGCTGCTGATACTTCTTCCATTGTTGGCGCTGCTACGATACGACCGTCGTCGTCAAGAAAGCATCGCTATCATCAGTCACATCATCATCCCCGTTGTACAACGCATCAAAATGCTCTTTGAATCTCTCCAAGACATCATGTTTTGCAGTAAGCAATTGCTTTGCATATGATTATTTCGGGGGTTAAATCCTTTCCTTTGATTGTTTATACTCTTACAATCTCTCTAAAAGGACGGACAAAATGTGGACATTCTATTCCCCCTTCTTCAATAAAATCAGCGATTTCCACCACCCATTTGTGACGGTACCTTTTTTGTGATCAAATATTATTTTCCTTATACAAAATGTTATTAAATATCGATCACGTTAAATACATGCCTTGACTCGATATGATCGTGTTAATAGATGACAAATCCAAAAACATCAATCCGGAGATCATTCGCTCTCCTTTATATGGAAAACTATTTGTAAACAGATTATCGGAGTAAAATAAATTTAAAACCATAAGCAGTAAATCAGAACTAAACTATTAAGTTTATGTTTCGTGTAATGTACTCTATGAACCATAAAGTCTGGTGATGTCGAGCGTGCAAGCGTAAAAATCCGTTTAGGAATTTATAAGTTTTCTTTGATTTCGCACCGCAATATTTGATGAGTTGTGAAGTACGTTTTTCATTTCACCCACATCAAAATGAAGTAGGCAAACGAAAAACCTCAAATACAGTGTAGAATTTATGTACATGTTGTGCAGAGTAGACTCTATGCACATGCACATGTTGAAATACCACAAAATCCAAGTTTTTTTACCCAATTCCTTAGACTTCCATAAACAGCCGTTTAAAATGCAATTTAACCTATGAAGTTATATTGAGGCTTTGCTTTACATACCCTTTACATTACAACCATTACTTAGGGTGGATCGAAAATCTTTTCTTTTTTTTTAATTTCTTACCTCCCCACCTGAAAATAAGATCTATGGGGCGCCAGGATTCCGCTGATATAGATATTTTTTAAGGTCGGTCAATTTTAAGGTATGCGACATGATTTTGAATAATTTCGTCAATTTGTGTGGTATATGGACACTTCTCTCCGGGTCTAAGCACACATAACTATCGAGTTACATGTCTAAACTTACTCTGCGACCTGGGCAACGACTGCGCAAATTTTATTTTTTCGAAATGAGTCTGTAGAAAAAAGTCGAAAAGTGTTCCCGCCTATGGCATCCTTTGCAGGAAAATCGACTAAAGATCGCTTAAAATTTATCAAGCATCACCCTATTGTCTCTATTTATGTATTCTAATAATAGCAGCTTACAATGACATTTAAAGACCGATTTAACACTTATTATAAAGGAACATTGTTTTGATGATCCTTTTATGTGCTAGTGTATTGTGAACTGTGGACATATTCTGACATGTTTTTCAGCATTGTCAGCTCCTATTATCATGGGCGCGCGGTAGCATTGCGCCCGTGACGCAAGTCCCCATACGATCAAAAAAATCAGAAATTTTTTTTCGTAGACTGCGGAACCATATATACAGCTACGTTTTGACTTTTTTCCCTTGCGTCGTACCCCCCTGAGACCTAGCTTATCGGATTCTACGTAAAATTTCGATTGAAATCGACATTTTACTCATTAAAATCGCTGCGGTGGATCCAAAGATATGATCTTTAGAAAATCGTCATTTTCCATACTAAATGCGCTGCTTCATAGAAGCCAAAGAAAATGAATTATATCCTACGTTAGTTAGTTAGTTAGTTAGTAGTTCAAGAGCCATTTGTACGAAAAACGACTTTTTTGGCGATTTCTCGAAAACTGGCGGTCAGATCTTCTTTGAATTTTGCATTGTTTATATGAATTATGATTTTTTTTTAATTTTTTTGAAAATTTTTTTAATAACGCATAATGCGGTTGTCATGGTGCGCACTGAACATAGGTATCCCACAAGAAGCAGGAAAGTGCTTGTCTTGGGAAAGTATGGAACTATGAGAGGTAGTAGGGCAGTAACGATTGGGGGCAGCAGAATTTATAACGATCTCCCTTCTTCGATGCGCGAGGCTTCGTCAGTGAGATTTAAATCAATGTTAAAAGAGTGGAACAGTACATAGTAAAAGCTTGCATGATCTTTGTTTTTACAAAATTTTTGAAACGCCCATATTAAATCGAGAAAAGAAACGACATCCTCACATGACAAGTTTTGGAGAATTGACTTACTTTCTGATCTCTCGGCCTTGTGTGGCTGCGGGCGCCTTCTTCATTGTTGAGTGATTCCTTACCTGAAACCTGTGCTATCCTGTATACTCTTAAGATAGGTATAATTTTTAGTTTTTTTAGTTTAAGGAAAGTCATTGGTATCTTTTTCTTCATGATGTTTGATTGAATGAAAATATTTCTTTGTAATTTCTAGATTAACGAATGTTTTATATTTTGTTAATTTTTACCATTGATAAATGCAAATTCCCTTTACAGTGTGAGGTACAGTGGGATTGCAAATGTGTTAAAAAATTGTAATGATGATTTTGAATAAATTGAAATTGATATTGGGGTCGAAATTCCTCTGGTCACAAACGTAGTGGTAAACCCAATAAACCCCTTTTCAAAGAACTTCATTCTTTGTGAAGGTCTACATATATATTTGACGATTTAAGCGGACTGCCTTAATAATTTTTTGTCACTTCCCACGATGTCTTAATATGATAATTTTAGGCTCCAGTATTATGTTGTAGAAAGAAAATCAAATTGATTTTGCGTAAGGAAAATTTACTTCTTAAGGGTTAACTTAATTAATGTCTCCATAATAATCTCGCATTTATTCCTTTAGGGCAAAATTGTTCTCGCAGATGTAGTAACCTTTTTCCGACATGTTTAATCTGACGATTTAAATGACTTACTACGCCTTCGGTCTTACTTAAATAAAAATCTGGGTCGACGACTACACATTTGTAGCAGCACCATTGCCATCAGCTTGTACCAGTTTCACCTACGTTCGGTCAGCAGGCACGCCGACCTCCACAGTACGGCGGAGCTGAAGCCCCAAACGAAATTTTCTGTTGGTACTGAGAAGCCCCTAACAGAAGTTTCATCTTAACTTGCTTTACACCAAAAGCATTCACATGATTGACAAGAAATTTTTCACGTTTCGTATTCTCAAAGTTCAGAAGTATGCAACACAATGCCATAGTTTTTACGTCAACAAGACAACAATAAATACTAATGAATAATCAGTAAATAAGAAATAATCAGAAAATTTTTACCCTGAAAATTTTCATAGTCAACCTTTGACTGTAGTTACAACTTTGATTGAATCGTTTTATATTTTTTTACGTGTTTCAGCAATGTAAATGCGATTTTACATTGTTTGAACACGTAAAAAACGGTACGTAAGTGACTTTTATTTTGACGAGTGGGAAGGTTACGGCCCGACCTTCGGGCCGTAACCTTTCCACTCGTCAAAATAAAAGTTTGGAAGCACAGACGTAATGTACTATTACACGTTCATCCTTTAATGTTACAAATTACTAATTATAAACCTCTAATGTCCGTCTGTTTATCTATTTATGTGTCTATTTATTTGTCTATTTATAAGTCTGTCTGTAACGATCCCGTTATTTTTGCGTTTAATTGCGTTTACACTGGCGAAGAAAAAAAAATTTTGATATGTTGTCGGGTATGGTGCAAAACGTCAAGAAAACATGTTCCGGAGTGGGATATTGTTCTGAAATAAGGGAGTTATGGGTCAAGAAAGGGTGAAAATTGAAAATCGGTCAAAAGTCAGTCAAGATGTTGTGTTAGAGATTTGGTCGAGGAAGAAAAATCTTAGAGTTTTTGATGGCCTACAACTTTGTAGAAGAAAACTTTTTGATCCGACTTCATGCGGAGGAGCTAGGCAGCGAAAACTGTTAAAATTTTGGGGTTTCCTCACTTTGTTGTTAGGGAACTTTTGCTGTTGGACAAAGTGGAGATAATTTTTCAGTGCCAATCGATAGTGGAGGTTTGAGGCAACAAAATTGCTGAACAATGTTGGGTGAAAAAGTTTCATATTCCCGAGCTATAGGTCGTTCTTTGGCGATTTTGTCCAGAGCTGGAGCACTTATTTACCAATATATCGTCCGGTAGTTGCCGGAATGAGGCCAGTGAGGTGTCAAGTGAAAGGTTTCGGCAGTGTGAAGGTAGCGAAAATCGGTTGAGCGGTTCGGTGCCCAGGGTCGGTCAAAGGAGGCGAAAATGGGCAAAAATTTGCTCCGCTGCCCGAAAATTACTGAAAAATTAATTTTTCATATATTGTCGGGTATTGTGCAAAACGTCGAGAAAACATGTTTCGGGTGGGATATTGTTCTGAAATAAGGGCGTTATGGTAAAAAAAACGGGTCAAAATTAAAAATCGGCCAAAAGTGAGATACGGCGTTGGTTTCTTCGACAAAGTTTCAGAGTTCTGTTAGTACAAATGGCCAAAATTGGAAAAATTTGTGTCAAATCAGTTTTTAAACGTATTTCCGTATGTATGGGAGATACGGCGTTGGTTTCTTCGAAAATGTCAGACAGTTTGACATGTGGTCAATTTTGATGGTTCAAGAAGTTCGCGGCTTGCAAGGTATAAGAGATAGACCATCGGTTTCTTTAGCAAAATGTCAGAGTAGAATACGTAGCAAGTGCAACGCTGAATACGGTGAACGTTGAATAAGGTGAACGTTGCATACGGTGAACGTGGAATATGGGGAACGTTGAATACGGGGAAAGTTGTATAATGGGAAAATTAAATTGAATACGGGGACGTGGAATACGGGGGAAGTGGAATACGGGGGAAGTGTAATACAGGGAACTTGGAATACGGTGAACGTTGAATACGGGGGAAGTGTAATACGGGGAACGTGGAATACAAGGAAAGTTGATTACGGGGAAAATTAAATTAAATACGGTGAACGTGGAAAACGGGAGAGGTGGAATTAGGGGGAAGTGGAATACGGGGAACGTGGAATACGGGGAACGTGGAATACGGGGAACGTGGAATACGGGGAATTTGCAATACGGTGCACGTTGATTACGGTGAACGTTGCATACGGGGAAAGTTGAATACGGGGAACGTTGCATACGGTGAACATGGAATACGGTGAACGTAGAATACGGTGAACGTGGAATACGGGGGAAGTGAAATACGGGGGAGATGAAATACGGGGAAAGTGGCGTTATTTTACGACAAAGAAAGTGTTTTGTTTTATAGTGCCTTTATCGCCCATTTGGATTTTAGTATTATTAGCGGTAATATCAACGAAGTGATATAACAACCTTCAACATTGCGCATCATTATTTAAAACGAAAAAACTATTTGCTTTGGCTCTCTGAATGGCTAACAAGCGAAAATGATAAAGCCTGCGTAGATTTTTTAGCCAAATTTCAGGAAGTTTTTTTTAAAAATAATTTTTGTATTGTGCAACGGTTTTGTATGGTGTTTTTGGGTTTGTAGACAGGGCCGGACTGGCTCGAAAAAGCCCTTCGGGAAAAACTTGAAAAGGCTCTCGAATTCGGGCGACTGTTTCGAATTAGACCCATTATATTTTATAAACGTAACACTTTTCAAGCGGTTTCTGCAACAGCTCAAGCCCTTAGAATAATTTGTAATGAAGTTAAATTCAAATATCTATCTGTCTCATTCTTTGAGAGACTAACGTCTTCACATTTTATGAAAAATTCACTTTCTGATAATTAATAAAGTTTATTATAGGCGTCGCAGGCAGTTTTTTTTTAGCTAAATGTCCTTTTGTCAGGCCCATAGCCAGGTTCGACTGCCAGGAGGGGCTCGAGCCCCCCCACCGACTTGATAAAATTATATGAAATTTTGAGAAAATTATCTTTATTTCGCGCATTTCACATTAATACAGTTGTATTTTTGGTATAGGGTTTTCGTTAAACAGTGTCGCCGATACAAGGTGTTTTGTGTTTGATTGGCGCCCCCCTAAATTATTTGCCGTGCCTAACACACAGAACTTTTGTTTATTTCCCAGCTTTTTAGGGCGCACACACGACTCTGCTTCGTCTTTGAAACAGAACCGACGTCAGAAATCGCGAGCGGAGCCAGCGAAAAAATTTGTTCACAAAGTATTGAAAAATTTAGTATTATTCATGGCGTTTCCATTTTTTCAAAATAATCTCATTACTTATTTTCACATGAAATAACCTTTTTCTTGGTTCGTTTAGCTCACAAAATGTGATTTAAATGTGCGAAGTTCTCCTCCGCCTAAAATTTATACATCAACGGATTTTTAAAAACAAGCTACTCTAAGATTTGACAGTAGAATTTGTCCTTCACTTCCCATATTTTCCTGAAATCGTTCACATTATTTATAAGAAAATTTCCTACATTTTTGCCGCAGGTTTTGTTTGCAGCTAGCATACAGCTTCTGTTATAACGTTGGTTGCAGGGAAAACAATTTTGAGTACTATTCCTATGCGAGGAAAAAAAAAGTTTAGTTTGAGTGGGTGGTGAATGTTATAATTAAAAGGCGAAAATTTTACAAAATTGAATTGCACAATTTGGTTTTCTATGAGAGTATACAGTGGAAACATTGAAATGAGATTGGAAAAGAAAAGAATGATTGCACCGCAGGCGAAAATTTCAAGTATTGAAAACGATCATCACGTCAAGATTTATAGTTTTTCGCAAAATTCGCAACATTTCAGTTTCGTCAGGGGGGCTCTGAAGACGCTCAGGGGGGGGGGGGGGCTAAGCCCCACTTGCCTCCCCCTAGATACGGACCTGCCCTTTGCACGCAAGATTTAATTAAATGAACGAATGCTTCATCACGCATATTCGAAAATTTTTGATCCGAGCGGCGCTACAGCATGTAGTTAAATTAAAGAATGCCGTAGGCGAAAAGTTTTCAAATTCACCTCAAAAATCTCTCTGGCCCCAGGATAATATACCCCTGTCCCAGTGACTAAAATAAGGTCACTTTTCGTGTGAAGCCAAATTGCGGTCAGAGGCCCCAAATTTTCACGAACTTGAGACAAATATGTTTTATAAGTTATCAAAACTTTACTGTTTTTCCGAAAATTACTGAAAATTATTTAGTAACGCAGAGCGAAGCGAGGAGAACGATTTTCATTTAATCAGATCAGGAGAATAAAAAAGTATTTACAGAGTTTGGTTCGGAGTCCGCATCTTTTACGCTCTTTCTTTTTTAAAATCTGGACCCAGGGGAAATAGAGAACACATTTTTCTTAATTAAAAACGCAAGCCAAGCGAGCGAATTTTTTTCGAACTTTCTTTAAAGACTTTGGTTCTAATGACTTGAGTTTAATATACAACACTACCATGAGTTCGACGATTTGTGTCCTTAGTGACTTCATTCCTGTTTATAGCGCCGCCGCCGCAGATGAAATTTTATAAACTAAAGGGCCCGCTGTATGTAAGATTTTGAGTAGTGTTGAATAAGTAAGACATTATAGCGTCATAGGCAAAAAGGGGCCATTTTCGTTGTAGTAAATATCGAAAGCTGCCCCTCTGAGTGCCCTCGGAGGTAATTGGGTACGCACTATGTTATTTACTTTAGTCCCTGCCCTGTCACCACTCTATTCAGGCCTGTATTGTGTATGTTGTAGCAAATTAAATTTGAACAGCTTAGCGCCGCAGGCAAAATTTTGAATCAATTGAAACTTGTATTACTGCAGGTTCTTTATTTTCAAAATCATTTAACAAAAAAATAATAGCGAAAGTACATTCCTGCCAGTCAGGAACAACACACAACTTTTTACCTAAATTGCATAATTTGGAAGGGGAATGGCCAAAATAAGTTAAAAAAACGCATACTTTCTTTTCAACAACAACACATAAACCCAAACGATTTAAATAAATGAATACATGAACATGAACTTCTTCAAAAGCCCACTCGAGCGAATTCCCGAGTGAGGCAAAAGGCCCTTCGGGAATGTCCCGATCTCCCAGTATGGCCAGTACGGGCCTGTTTGTAGATTTTTTTGTGTTGGTGGGCTGCGTCACCCACTCCGCTACCGCTGCGTGCATGATCTGGCTTCAGGAAGAAAAAATTTGTATTAAGGAAATGCAAATAAAACTCAAATTGTTAGGTGTTCAAATTGATGTTTTATTTTCAAGTCTTTTCAATGAGAGAAAATGATAGTTTGATCATCACGATTAAATTACTGCGTATTACTTCGACTGAGTTTAATTCGACGATAAACAAAGACATTACAAAGGTTTTACAAGGAGGCTGCAACGTTCGCTGAGCAGTGAACGCAAATTTTGCAATAAACAATACTACAAAAATCTGAAATAGTTTCAGTTCAGTTGAAATTTCATACTGAAATGAAGAGAATTTTTTGTATATTACTACAACAGTGAAAAAATTATCACAAGTTTTCTGCACGACCTCTGCCATTCACGAAGTTACACATTCGTCAAAACACTAAACAACCAGCAGTCGACATTACCAAAAAAATTATTTAATTATGTAAATATCAACGTTAGACACGTCAATTTTGATGTATTTAGAATAGAACGTTAGACACTATTTTTGAGAGTATTGATTTTGTTCAGTTGCGTCCTAGTCGGGGCCCTAGTCCAAAAATGTTTTCGTTATAGACTAAATTGAGCGGAACATTTATGTGCATGGGCTTTGGGTTCAAGGCCCCTACTCAGAATTCCAGGTCTGTTACTTCGGTAGGGTTTTTCAATATTAGCGTTTTCCAATGTAATTTGGGTAATAGGTTAATATACGTAAATTCAATAAGATTGCAAGGCATTCATCTAAAGTTTATGGATGTTGATGAACTTTGAGACGTTGAGGCTTAAAACAAGATCGTACGGGTCTATTGTCCAATGTTACTTGTGTCTTTTGGCGAAAATATTCCTTAGTCCAAACTCAGACCTTTAGGTTCATCAGGTGCTCGGAACCCATGGCACTCATGGTTTCGGCGCCTCTGGTATCCATTTATTTATTTATTGTATGGCAATATTCTCATATAACTAATTCTTATATCTAACTGGTGTTACAACAGTGGTGTACATAATAATAATAATAATAATAGTAATCCGCCGTTACAGCCCGTCCGGGTCAGAGTCTAGATCATTTTATTGTACACAGAATTCATCGAATATGGGTGACGTCATATTTGTCATTCTCCTATGTACGATTCGTTGCGGCACCAAATTCACAACTACCCATATTATGAAGCCTAGGAACGTTACTTTCATGCAATACATTGAAGAAAAATCCTATACAGAATTTGTCCCCACCAGGATTCAACCCGGATATTCTTGGTGGAAAGCCAGTACGTTACCACTGACCCTTCCTGGTGTACCTAATATGTTATTTGAATTTCATGTACGATGTGTAACTGCCATTGTCAAAATAAAAAATTTAGGAGCACGTACAAAATGTAAGATTACATGCCGGTCTGCCAAATGTAATTTCACTGCCACAAAGAGCACGGTAAAATGAACAATACCTCCCGCTGGCATGAAAACGGGCTTTTATGCGTCTTCATTATACAATTTAGAGTAATGAAGAAGTTTATTTATTAATTATTTACGACAAAATTTACCGCTTCGACAGAAGATAAAATATTTCATCAAGCGGATATGTTGATGGCAACGTTCCCATCACAGAAACCGCATTGCCACGTTGGATATCTACACTGAGTCGCTGTTGCAGATATAACGTTGATCGCTTTTCGCACGTTTTCCGTGAAATCCTTTTGCCAAGATCAGAAATGAATTCTTTCGCCATTGGAGCCCAAGGCCCTAATGTTTTAAAACTGAGCGGAACAAAGAGAAATTGTCCAAGCAATGAATTGTATTTTTTGATTTTCTTTTCTTCAGCTTTTAAGGCTACCCAACCAGCAGTTCGTGAACTATGTGCTACGTACGATTTCGCGACTGTATCTCCGACTGTTGCGTCCCATAGTAAACATTTACCGACTGACCAAGGAATTAATGTTAAACCATCTGGATGTTTACCATCTTCTCTAACAGTACCTGGCGGTTCCAACATTGCTGGTATTCCGGCAGATACTAAAGCTCTTCGAATTGTCTCGTTCAATGCATGATGTCTTGAGTGACGACCGGAACTTTTAGAGCAACTTAGGCCGTGGTAACCATATTCGTTAACCATTTTTCCACATACGAATAAGTGAATAACACAAGGATTCCGGGAATCAATTTATTCAATTCAGCTAATTCTGTGTCATTTAGTTGTTTTAGACGCAATCCTTCACATTTCGATGGATTCAGCTTCAAACCAACTTCTTCACTTGCAGTGACAATATTTTTAATATCTTCAATGACCGAATTGATTTTTCCTCCAATACTACCATCGTCTAAGTACCATTCATTTATATCTGATTTTAAACTTGCAATGATTGGTTGTATGACTAAACAGAACAACAGTGGGCCTAGTGGATCTCCTTGCTGTACTCCTTCTTCAGATAAGATAATTTCGTTACCATAGACAAGACAACTTTTAGTAGCATAGCATTGTGTAATGAATGTAATGAAATATTGAATTAAATGCATTTGAGTAATCTAATTTTACCAATATTGAGTCTTCATTTAAAGGCGACAAAAGGAAATCTCTGATTGAGTGAACAATTGCTTCTGCACCGCCTCTTACTCCGAATCCCATTTGAAGTGGTTTAAGATATTCTGAAGCTTCATCCCGAACTCGGTTGCATAAAATTTTCGCTGTTAATCTTCTCAAAGTGCTTCCGACGGCAATAGGTCTAATACCTCCGTTTTTCTTCAAAAGAGCTGTGAGATTCGCTCCATAGATTATCGGACAAATGGACTCTGGAGTTTCTCCCAATATCATTTTGTCTTTCTCTTCCTCAATCAATGTATGCACAATCTTATGTTCCAAAGTAAAGAGTAAAAGTACCTCTCAACATTTTCCCCTATTTACGAGCCGTTTTGTGTAAATGACTATTAAAACATTTTTTGTCGATGATTTCAGTTTTACTCGTTACCTTATAGTGCGACTATAAACAAAAAATATATGCAAAGTTCAACGTTTACTTTGAATATTTTTGAATACACAAGTTTTCATTTTTTTTTTTCGTATAAAAAAATGTTTTCTTGTGCAAAATAAAATTTAATATCGAACATGTGGTAGTAGTCTTCCCTTTTCATTTATATGCAAAAGGACTTTTCAATATTAAAATAAATAGAAGACAAAATTGTCAGCGACATCGAAATGAGAGTTTTGTGAAATGCATTTGAAATAACGAGACATATTGGAATTGAAAATAAATTTGTTAAAATATAAGAAATTTCACTTTAAGATTATAGGATCGAATGCATGACATCGGAAAAGACCCGTAGGTTCCCATGGCCTTTTACGCATTCTTTTATAGAATCTGCTTGAACCAAAAATTGTATACTCCTGTTGTAAATTGTATGTCTCCTGTCAACGTTAGTTGCAGCTGAAAGTGGTTTTCTATGTCTCTTTCCGCGACCGATAGTTGCCATATTAATTCTAGAAGTTCCTAAGGCCCGTCATCGGGAAACATTCTAGAAAACCTTGAAATATTTAATTTCCTACATGTTTCCTTTGAAAGTGACAATTTCCACCTTACGATTAAATAAAAATTGATTCAGAAACAACACACTCTCGCTTACTGAGACGTAAGCGAAAAAGTTTTGCCAATACTCAAAAAGTAACTTGTCAGGCCTATTTGAAAGAACCTCACTGAACTTAAACTAGGGAAGAAAACATGTCAAAAATGTTTGTGTAAGAATAGATACTAATCTGTTTTAGAAATGATAGTTTTCATTATGACAACAAATCGCTTAGTTTCTTCATTTTGGCTTCGTTTAGCAGCCGTAGATTCTTATTTGCTTATTTAAAATGCGGAGAAAAATTAATTTTGTGGGCAGACGGACAAAAAACTTCAGATTTCCTCACAGAATTTAGACACAGAAATAGCCCACTCACTTCCCTACTTTATTTTCCACCTGTCAATTATTTCCTTAATTTATTTACCACGACTCAATTAATGCCCTACTTAATTTCCCACCTGTAATTATTTCCCTACTTTATTTCCCACCTGTTAATTATTTCCCTACGTGTTTTGTTCAATAAATTACTTGTCGTCCCTCTCCGCATAAAATAGTATACATCGCACGGAGCAAAAATAGCTGATTTAGACTACAGTGGTGAACAAATCCTCGTGCTTCACTGCGCCTCACCCTTTGACTTGTTCATCTCCTAGCTCTAAAGCAACCGTTTCAGCTCCTTGTTATGTAATACAATATTTTCACCTATAGACTACTGAACCAGTTGGGAAGAAAGTTTAAAAATGTAAACTAAATCGTTTCCCCTAATTTCAATGTAATATTTGTCCTCCAGAAATTATGAATTTTCGCAACTCAATTTTGATTCTCAACTTGAGGAGAAACAAAAAGTTCCAACCCAAACAATCATTTCGTTCCATTTGATATGAAAAATGTCATAGTAAACACATAAGCCTCTAATGCACCGTACGGGTATAAAATGCGGATTCTATAACAGCAAATTGAAAGTTTACTACCTTGAAATGATAAAATGTCGGCTACAAATCGTAGGACTGTGTTAGCGTTACTCTAAACTTGATTTTCTTCGGTAAGGGGTAATTTATAAATGACGTCCGACGCCCGGGGGTGGGGAAGAGGGTACAAAAATCGGACGCGGGAGAGGAGGGTTCATAGGTAGTCGGACGTCCAACAAAAAATCGATGAAATTGACTAGCCCAAAAAATGAAATCAATAATTTTCGAGAATTTATGTTCGTCATATCTCTGTCACAAATATTAACGTGTAGGGTATTGTAAATTAATTATTATTACAGTCTATATCAACTGTCGCCAGTGGCAATATGGCAATAGACATAAGATGTATGTTCAACGTACCGCTTGTTACACGTTAAATACTTTTTGCATGCCTATGGCATGTAAACACTTCATATACACTACCTTGATAGTGTTTTTCCCATTTACATTCCTAGAGCATGTGAAATTTCACACGCATTTGCTTGTAAATTAGAAAATCTGGATACAAAAACAAATGTTGTATTATCAAGACAGAATTTGTCTGTAATATAACTATTACGAATCCGCAAAGGAATGATCAATCAATGAACCCACTTCAGTTCAAATTTTACTCTAATGCAATTTTTCTCTAAAAAAGTGAAATTTTTCTCTAAAAAAATGCAATTTTTTTCTAAAAAAAATGCAATTATTTTCTAAAAACATGCAATTTTTCTCTAAAAAAATGCAATTTTTCTTTAAAAAGAATGCAGTTTTTTATATGTTGATGGGTGGAGGGGGTTAATGGAAACTGCCGTCATATGAAGGGGGTCACTGAAGTCGGACGAAATTAGATGATGGGGGAGGAGGTATAAAAATCCGGAAAAACAGCATACGTTATTTATGAATGACCCCTAATAGTGGCTTATTCGTTAATACTAAAATAAGTGGACCAGAAATTTCATGAATTTGAGTTTCTTTTATAAGTTTATTGGATTTTATAGCCAAATTACAGAAGATTTGCCTTTACGTACAAAAACTACTGGTAAATCATTTCAAACATCCGAACAGCTGTGTTGTATTACAGTCAGCTGGCAGTGAGTTGCATGCAAATGATTTATTAAACGAAATCGAAGTCGTGTGACGTTACAAGAAAGTCATTAAACAAAATAAAATTATCAAATGAGCTGTTTAGTTCGCAAATCTATAAACCATTGTATTTCAACAGGCTCAAATCTCGACGAATTAATTCTAAAATGAGAGCTAAAGGCGAATAAGTAATGCACACCTGATAAAACATCGATTTACATTGTCCTTATTTAGGAACTCCGTTATTAAATCGATCTACAAAAATGAAACCGTAACTTTGCATCACAATCACATCAATTATAAAAAATGTAAAATGCACATTACAAACCCTAGAAATGATATGGTGCAAATTCCGAACGCTAGAGACATCACATGTGCTGTTTGTTTTTAACAGAATACGACGTACACAATTACACTACTTCTCTTTCAAATACACCAACGTATGTCAACCTCGTGTTCATTCGTCATTTTGCCACATGTATTCTGATGAGTACGGGTCCCTTGAATATCTTCTATATTATAAAACCGAAACCTCGGTGCACCTCACCACACCTTGGCGCAGTTTGATACACCATGGTACACCTTGACACAGCACGGTACACCTTGCTTGACACATCTCGATATACCTAAATACACCTCGCTGCACTTGAATGTCGTATGTGAAAAAGACTAATTGTATTGTAATTGTATGTGTTTAAAAATCCTTAGCAAATGTACAAAAACTTAGAAAAATTGAAGTGATCCATTGATCAATTTTCAGGCGAACGTTTTTGTATGGTGGTAAAATTTGGCTGGACTACGGAGGGTTCTCGGGAATGTAGAAAAGGTGAATTCGGAGGGAGCAATAGGATAATAGGATAGGAAAGCAACTCGATAGCGCAGTGGTTAACACGTCTGCTTGCTACTACGAGATTGAGTTGTCAGTGCGTTGGTTCGAAACTCAGCCGCAGACGGATTTGTACCGATTGTTAGATTTGTAAACAAAACAAAACTGATTGAATCGTTCAAGTCAAGTGAAGCTGAGTGTAGTGCCATCGTACGGCTTACCGGAAAAGGCATTGTTGGGAGAACCGGTATTCTACTCCTACTAGTTTCGCTCCTCGTTACATCTCATAGATGGCTATGGGTTTGTCGCACAGCTTACCACTGGCACAGTAAAAGTTTCCGGTAATGAAAGGATCTCAAAAAATAGAACCAAAAACAGCGAAAATAGCAAATAATGATATAGCCTATAACCCTTCATGGGTTGTAAGGCAGATTATTATTATTATTATTATTATTATAGGATAATCATTTAAAGAATTACGTAAAAATTACGTTAATGGGGAAAATTAAATTATTGATACAACTCATAAACAATCACTGACCAATGGAATTATTTTGTCGTTGACATGACGCTTCTGACATTAACACATCTAGAACAGTTGCGTTATGGAGATTGTTAGAAGAGATCAACATTTCGGCATACCGTGCTAATCATCAGGTACGTCATCCCTACAACTTACTATGTTGATGGGCAATGGGCAGGTGAATGACGAAGTATTTTAACTTTTATATGTCTCAGTTAGAGGTAACACTAAGGTCTATGAATCATAACGAGAATGATAATTTAAGCGCATCTGTTGGGAAACATCAGACGCACAGTTCTTCCTAACACCAAATTAAATTTTAGTAGCATGAGATATCTTTCCTATGAAATTAAAATCCCTTAATGATGGCTTTGAAATGCATCATTATGGGGATCAAGAATGTATGTGAGTTGACATTGTTTCACATAGAACACAGCGCCACTTTTTAAGACATCAAAATCGGGTTACTCTCAGCATTTACTTCAAATTGCTATCGCGTTCTATCTGGACGAGAAGCACTTGAATGAGGGAAAAGAATTATTTTTAAAATTAAATTTAACTTGATTTAAAACAAAAGAAAGGAAGATTATAGCAATAATATAAAGCTATAAAGCTGAATTCCTTAAAATTATACTACTTTCTCAATGTCGATAGTAGTAGTAATTATTTCCTTCGTTTGCGCCTTCATAAATAATTTTTTTTTTAAAAAATATCAAATTTTTCATCAAGGCTTTACAAACGTCCAGCCGCCGGCTTAAGCCGTCATTTTAGTCGCCGCCTACACTTTTTTTTTCGGATAGCCGCCGCCGACATTTTTCAATCGGCTCTCTAGTCTGGCTTGTACATACTACTCGGCTTCGCCTCGATAGGACAAGCTTACGACTAGTACCAAGAAATTCAATCTTTTATCACTCGTCATACTATTTTGAAATTACTTTGTGAAAGGTCGAACATCAGTGTTTATTTAAAACGACTATTTCTCACATATTTGTCACTTCAATATTTACGACCAAAGTTGAACAACATTGCTTTCGAATGTTTTAAATGATAACGTTGATATTTGTATATCATGTTTTACACAGAAATAAATAATTCGTCCAACGTACTTACCATGACTTGCTGTTTTATATGCGTATGTATTTGTCATTGTCTTGAGTACTCATTTATCTAGGCACTCTTGCAGAGCTTTTTAGACATATGACTAACAGCTTCGTCTAAAAACTATTTCAATAACACCTAAAAACAATCATATTTTTAATTTGAATTATTTCTTCGATATTTCATGCATTGCATCATTTATCTTACGTCATTTTGTATAGTTATTTTCCACGAGCGTCCATAGTAAGGTTGACAAAAGTCTTCCGACACTTAGATCGGTTCGGTTGAACGTAATTTTCTATTGAACTTGGCACTGGGTGAATAGTGTGTATTGACCATTGGCACCGTACGCAATATTACTGTTGGTAATGTGAATACCCGACCCGGGTGCCAAGTGTCTCAAAAACATGAGAAAAAAATTGTGGCAATTCATTCAGATGCTTCGGACTCTAGGGACCATGGAATGGACAGAATTTAGTAAACTCGACAGCACACAAGAAAGGGTGCTTTCGCAAGAGACATAAAGACTTGCTTCCAAAGGCAAAGTTATACATTACGTTGAGGCGAACATTTTTGCTCATAGAATCATGGGTCGCAGAGCTCAGTCCTATGGTCTGCCGAGAGATGGCAATACTCAGAACATTAGTCGATTAAAAAAGCGAATTATTTTTATTTCTTCTCAAATGTTGTTTTTAATCTTCTTTCCTTTTAATTGACTTTCCGCTTCCACAACACTTTCGGAAGAGCATCTTTATCGCACATTTAGTGAATTTATAACTTAAATAAATAACAACAAACAAAACAGCGAGAACATCTAGTGAATAATATTGAAAGAAATTTAAATGAACTGCGGGACTTTGCATATGCTTGGCTCCACGATGCCGGATCACATACTCAACCCAAAACGCTGCATTATCGACGGGGTGCTGTGGCCTATCTCGGAACATAAACGACAACTTTTTAATGACTTGTCTGTACGTGGCATTTTGTAACATTTCGTTGAGAGTTCGGCTGAACGTTTCCTCAGTAACTTCCGAATATTGCAGTTGTAGTGCCCACCCCTCGGCTACAGCGATTTGAATGTTTGACTGTTGATCGCCGAAAATCGGTATACCCAAAACAGGAACACCGTGATATTTGGCTTCACTCAATCCACCTTTACCACAATGACTGATGAACAGCTTCATATTTGGATGTGCTAAAACATCGTCTTGCGGTAGCCATTTGCTGATCATAACATTAGCCGGTTTGTTCGGTAAATCTTCTTCGAATTTCCATAGAATCTTTTGTTTGATTTTAGCGAAAGTTCGTAGTAGTGCGTCACGTTTTTCGACGGATAGTTGAGAACTCCTGATATTCGATCCCATGCTAAAAAGTATTGCTCCATCTGTAGCCGTGTCCAGCCATTGTTTGATATTCTAAAGGAAAATAGTTTATGAATTACAAAAGTACAATTTTCCATAAAAAATCAAAGAGTGAAACATTGCAACTCCTTATCGTTCATAACATTTTGTCTTATTTATCAATGTCTCTACTTATATAAAAAGAAATTCTCCCGAGGTCATTAGCATAAAACAGGGCTCTCGCCCAAACCGCGTTGATCGCCGCTAAAAAATCACGTGTGATCAACGCCGCTGAAATTTTATCTAGCGCCCGCTGGCCGGCCACGTTGATATTTGCGAAAATAAACTAAAAACATATGCAAGGGACCCGTCCGTATCAGAATAGATGTTGCAAAAAGACTCGAAAGTATCTAAGTAAATATTACCTGAACCCTTGAGTGTATGAAATTACCCCCACATTGAATTGGATTGCAAATATGAGAACTGACCTAGAGTAGTTAAAAAAGACATCTGACCCATACTTCCATCGGCAAAAAAACTCCCCTCAATTTACTCCACAACATAGCAAAAAAAAAAAAACGTTTTCTTGGAGGACTGAACTATGACCCTAAGGAGAGGCTGCGGACCCATATACTTGCACAGACTTTTTTGTCTTTTTTTTAACAAAACTGCGTAAAAAACCTCATCACGAAAGACCACTAAATGTCGTCCCGTTGCGTAGCGTGAGTTGGGCCCACAGGATCCTAAAGTTCGAGCCACTCAACAGATTTTCACTAATTTTATTTTCGTGATTTTCTGATGTCCGTGCTAATTTTTGGTCAACAGATTTTGATGAAAATTGTATGATAAACCAATGTTTCTAGGTCAGCGGATGGTGCAATATGACGAAAAATCACATTTCTTAGTGATCTGCTCGACGCGACGCACGCATCTACTTCTGATAAAGTGGTTTACTGCGCCGGTAGACTTCCTTAGCTGGCTTTAGATGTCTCCGACTATTTAAAATAAAGTTGTCCCACCCCTACCGCTGAGAATTTTTAATCGTCGCAGTTGTTTAAGTCATAAAAGTGAGACAAGTGACAGTGAGAGGTACTGGTTTGATGCTATATGGTAAAAGCTACGGAATGTGTGCGAAGTCATAAATAAACAAGCTAATGTTTGCATGAGGTAGGTTAGCGCTCGTCGGACTTACTTTTCACTTATCTTTGACCTTGTAGGAACATTAGCTCGCTCAGTATGTGCTAAAAGTATTTAAAAAATCGTTACCTCTGGCAATGGATCCGGCTGCCGCTTAATATGCATCCCACTGAACTCAATCAATCCTGGCACCAACGCCGATGGTGTGCCTTGAGAAAAATGTGAATTGATCAACACAAGAGAAACGTTCCTCTTAGCTTCATCATATGATGGATATTTGTCTGGAGGAAAGTGTTGTACATACAAAGGATTCATAATGAAATATTCGAAAATATTGACTAGAACGAATTCAATGCAATGGATGAAAAGATTCTTGGCCCGCTGCAAGAATGTCATTGGTCCTTTTGAATTCATATTTAAAGCTGGAACGGCGGAAACCTCGGCGGGATTACCGACATAATCTCGCATTAGTTTAACGTTTGGCACGACGCTAATTATAACTGACGGCACATTGAAATGGGACGCTAATCCAATTTGAAAATCGTTTATGAACCACCCGAAGACAATCAGATCAAATTGTTCCTTTTTTAACTCTGCTAATTGCGGACTATTCAGAAGATGTGACGCTGCCGATGTCATCGAATTTACGAGTTTCGGCAAAACTGCGAAAAAATTGTCCTTATTTTCTTCGGCATTATTCATCATTTGATCTTTCAGTGACTCCATTTCGTCTTCTTCATTCGGCTTCACTTTGATGTAACGGTAATTCTTCAAAGGTTTCCCGATTTGATCGAATGTGGTCAGAACAGTTACCTGAAGAATAAAATTTTGGTTGCAATGGTTTTTTCAAGCTGACTGATAAGGTTTTAAAATTTTACCTGTGGCAGGTAACTTTTCTGCAGTTAATGTGAATTACTCGCTACAAACGACAGTTGTATCCGCTAATGCGGATAAATCAGATTACCTGCAGAGAAAGTTACCTACCACAGGTAAAATCTTTAATTCTTTTTTGTCAGTGCATTATTTTGCTCGAATTTTCTTCTCCACTTACATCGTGCCCTCTAGTTGCTAGTTCTCTCATGAGAGATTCTTGAATAATGAAATGTGATCGACTGGGCGTAGTAAAGAATCCAAAAATTCTTGCTGAATTTGTAGTCGGCACGGTGTAGAACATTAGAAGGGCTAGTCCCAAAACTAACAGTTTCGTTTTGATCATGTTAGCTGCTCTTAAAAACTCTTAATAATTAATGAAACGTATAAGTTGATAGTTGATACTGACGACAGTCGATAACAAACTGTTTTTAAAGTAACGATATCAATTTATGTCTGGCATGTTTATCTGCGTGTATTAATGCATAGAATTGTTTATTGTTTGTGTTTGTTATTCGATGCGAAAGCCCCGTATGATGTCATCACACAATTAATTGACACTAGATACGTGCGTTGGCGCCAGCTAAACCGCGGATCGCTAAAAAAACTCAACTAGAAATTACGCCACCAACCACCGACTAATAATTTTATAACAATTGTATAAATAAGAAATGTGAAACGAGAATAAAGGAAGTAGATAAATTCGTGATGCAAGTTTTTCTACGAGCGCTTCAAACTTAGTTCAAGTTGCATTATTTTACTCTTATAGAATTTTTAATTATCGTAGACACTCTAAAATCCTCTAAAACCCACTCCCACCGCCTAATCGGAGAGAAAATGAAACACTTTAGCAGTATCTACTGCCAATTTTACTCATTTTTTCATAAAAACTTATCGTAACATTAAATACTATTAATACTATGAATCATTATTGTAGTGTTAGTATCGAGATACTGCAGTCAATTTTTTGCGTACTAGCACCATCAGAGAAAGCATAACGGCTGCAGAGTGAACAGCCGTTAATATTTCTCTGACTAGCACCAGTTTCTTTGGAATTAACAGAGAAATGATAAGTGACGAGTTCGAATGCGCATGACAAATTACGTTTGACATTCATGCAACCAATACGTCAAATGCTTTATGATTTTACACTGTCTTTCGACATTCTGATTGCGTGAGAGTTAAACTTTATTCGACATACACGTTCTACCACTTCACAGTAGTACCAACCTATTATTTATGTGGTAATTAGTCGTAGGAAATATGAATGCAAGTATTTTGTCCGTATTTCACTCTAGCGATATTGCTATCTTGCCCTTAACCTACCTCAAAGGTGACATGTCATATGACATTAGGAACGGTTTCGTTTGAACATTTCGAAGCAGAAAATTGCCGCCTATTGAATATTTTCGGGTTTTTAAAGTTTGCCGTTGATCGACCGGCGCGGCGTACGGGTCTAATACAAACGAAGAAATTTTATATTGTTATCTCGGCATGAATACATGGTAGCCTACTCGTAAATGCGAACGTAAGTTTCTCAGATAAAGAATATTGATGATAAAAATATTATCTTAATGAGGCCGTTCAACGCATAAAAAACTTAGAGAGTAGTTTTTAAGAGAGAAATTGCATAAACTTTTCTCTGATACCGTCTCTAAGGACTTTATGCGTCGCATTGTAACCAAATTTGCACAAAGACTCGAACGTATCCAAGTAAATATTGCCTCAACTCTTAAGAGTGATTTTGCGAAAACTTCGAACGATTTCGTACACTTTTGGGACAACATGTCCTACTTTTTCCCGATGAATGTGTCATTCGATTCCTTGTTCTATAGTAGGAAAAGCAATTTCTCATTTTTAGAAAAGTTGACATCTCGGGGGAGTTATGGTGCTCTATAAGTAAGTGCATGTCAGGGGGTGATAAAAATGGGTTTTTGGCTATAACTCGTGTAGAACGAAATGAAATCAAATGAACTTTTATGGGATGGTAAGCCCCAATGATACGAAGGTTTTTCCTCATTGGATTCCTTGGAGCCTTCCCCCACTCCTGAGTTATTAGTCATTTTAGATGAAAACTTCGGGAACGCTTTACTGCTTGAAGCAGCGATGAACCGAAAAACTGAGTATGGGGTGATCTAGTATACTACCCCTACTATAAGACTATGCAAAGACTTCCCCGGTTTAAGGCTGTTGCACCGGTCTGGAACAACTTTTATAAGAAAGGTCAATTTTTGACACTTTTTCTTGACTATTTTCAGCTGAAGAAGTCTGTATAACTGCGCTGAAACATGATCTGCAGCTGGATATGCAAAAAGGAGCTGTTCGCAAGTGACGGTGTACTCTACGGAAGAGGGGGGGTGGTGGTTACCAAAGAAAGCGTGAATATGATGAGTTTTATATGGAAATTTAGAACGTTTTGAACAATTTTTCTATGTGAAAGCGGGGGGAAGGAGGGGGGGGGGGGGTAAAAAATTCTATAACACAATGTGTGATGTCATTTTTGTATGTTTTTCGATTTCAGTAGACTTCATTGAATTTTCACTTGATAAAACTTCGACCTAAGAACTGAATAGAAGATAACGAGTATGCTTGCTGATCGTTCATTTCATCGGAGTGGATCTAAAATATTTCGTTCATTTTATGGGACTTCATTGCATTTATTCGTTCTCTCTCTCTCACTCTCTCTCACTCTCTGCTGTACGTTTACATTTACCGATTGGTCCGACTAAAGTAATCGAAGTAAATTCGACTTTTTTACATTTGGTTTCATTTTTGTTCTTACATTTTATTTTAATGTACTTCGAGCACGCTTACGTGTAGATTTTTTGTATGTTTTGCATACAGTATCACCACACGTAAAGTCTCATACAAGATCATCTGGTTTTTTGCCGTTGTTCCTGTAGTTCTCTGATAGTTGGGATGTTGCATAAGGTTTAAGCTCGCTTTATCATTAACAATTTCGTGCCATGCTTTTTTGCCAGAACTTCGCTTACTGACAAATCCGTGGAGTCCGAGGTTGAGAGGTGGTGACGACGACGACTAACGATATAACTGGAACGTGATTTTGGCGAGCCGGATATAGTGGCGATAGCGAAAGTCCAAAGGTTGAGGTGGGCGGGGCATTTAGCACGCATGGATCAAAACAGAGCCATCTCAAAATTATTCCGTAACGATCCAGAAGGGCGAAGAGGAGTTGGTCGTCCAAAAATTAGATGGATTGATGGCGTCGAACAAGATCTTCGGACGCTCGGAATAAGAAATTGGCAATACGTGGCAAAGTACAGGCAGCGTTGTATTGGAATTCTGGAAATCCAATGGAAATCTTAAAATTTATGACAGACGAGATCATTGACTGTTTCAATAAAGAGATTTTCTTTAAATTTACAACAAAACTAATAATTTTGAGAAGAATCCTTCAGAGAAAAACATTTATTTTGAAAACCGTGAAACCCGGTTTTCGAAGTTGAGATAACCGGTTTCCGGTTTTGGAATAACCGGTTTCGAAACCGGTTTTTCATTCCCTAGATAGAATGGAAGGTAATCATGGCCCAGTCCTGTGATATGGGAACTTCTAGAATAGACCGTGGCTCTTTTTCAATTGTATTTTTTATTGAAAGTACACTTCGCATATATTTTTATAAATTTGACAGAACTGTCAAATCGATAAATCTTCTATTTTTTCACGATTATTGATTCAAAAATGACGCCGGAGGAAGATATTTCTAATGAAATCCAAAGATCTGATGCTTCCGAAGCGAGAGACAGTTCGCTAAAAAAAATTTTTTTTGTTTCTGGGTCACGATTGACGAAAATACGAGCTTTGGTTGCTTTTATCCACAAGTTGTAGAGAGTTCGAATTTGTTGTTCATATTATAATGAATCTATTCGCAGGCTCGACACGAATAAAATGATTCACTAAGCGGCGTTATCGAAGAAAACTTACCGCAAAAAAATTCAAACTATGAACTAAGAAAGATGTTACTAAAGGAAATAAAGGAAAATGCATCTTCGCGATCTCACAAACATGGTTATATTCATACAACTGATTCAAGGAAATCATAATTAAATAACGTGAAATCTAAAATTCTTAGACACTAAGTTACAAAGTCACGCTATGAACCTTGCAAGTTGTGCTTGGGATCCTATTCTATAAAAATGTTGTATTGTTATGCGCATAAAAATAATTTATTTTAAAATTACGAACCGTTGGAGCTCTTAGGACCAAATGTGGATTCCAATGTGGTTGTTAAGCTAAGATAGCGTAAGTTTGTATAAAAACTGGGTGAAGAAGAACTTAGAGTCATATTTACACTTCAAAAGTAGACTCAGCGCGACGGTACCAACATAAGTTTGGTATTATTGGTTTGAATTTAGCCGAAATAATCAAAATATTACCCCTACTTTCACCTGCTCATAACTTCATTGTATATGAATTTTGAGCCCAACAAGACATTTTTGCCCCGAAACTACGTGGAATTACCTTTCCACCGAGCCCCCCTCGACCTTGTGCGGTTTTGTAGCCGGAGAAATTTCTGTAAGAAAAGTGCATGTTTTCGGTTTTTGAACACCTCTCAATAGCAACACAAATATCGACGATTTTTTTAAAAAATATTTTTGGCTTCTATTGACCAGTACCTATCAAGGAAAGTAAAAAAACCGCTGCGAGATGCATCCGATTTCGGCAGGCTCTCTTTCAAAAGAATCCCTCTTATATCACATGAATCGATGAATTATAATTTCACTTTGAATTTAATACGAATAAAAACTAAATACTTTCTTTCTGACGTTGTTGCGTCAACGAGTAAAGAAAACGAACTTATTAGCTCACCTCCCAAATCAGTTACAGTACTTCTATTTATTGAACAATTTTTGGCGGTAAAATTATATTTATCTTAATTTGAAATTCTGGAGGATTCTTAACGAATAAAATTGGACTAGATTTTAGGGTGATCCTTATTAGAGGAGGTAGGGGAAAGACACAAATGTGGGACATCAATTCAATCCGACATTGCCGTGCCGCAAAACCCCTCCTATCTTTTCTAAAACGTTATAAATTAATATGAAATACAATGTTACAAACTAGCGTATAGATTGATAAGGTATGACCGCAAAGATGCTTTTATTTAATCTATGTTATTTAAGTATCTTGAAACGGATCTGCGCCAGCGGATTCGTTACAAATTGTGGTGTAGAAATAAAAACAATTTTTTCCAGGGCCAGTATTTAACTGGTAAGTAATTTTAATAATTTGGCAGTAAAACTTTAACCCAAAAGCAATAAATTTAATAGAGTGGCAGTAAAAATAATTTTCGGCACTAGAAATAATTATGGGCAGTAGGTTTTTGTAATTAATATTTTGGCAATAAATGTAATATTTCGACAATAAATTTAATGTTTTGACAGTAAGTTTAATATTCTGACAGTAGTTACCACTTAATTAATTGTATTATAGAATTGTATGTAGTTTCAATAAAAATAATTACTCAACAACGTTGCTATGGACTCGCCTAACATTTTTTAAAGCGTAACATAGTAGCATTTCGTAAAAGGGATCATCAGTCGCTTACGTATCATTTCGTAAAAGGGATCATCAGCCGGTTACCTAAGATTTTTCAAGGCGCAACATAATTCGCATTCGTAGTATTTCGTAAAAGGGATCATCAGTCGCTTACGTATCATTTCGTAAAAGGATCATCAGCTGCTTACCTGATATTTTTTAAAGCGCAGCATATTTTGCATTCGTAGTATTTCGTAAAAGGGATCTTCAGTCGCTTACGTATCATTTCGTAAAAGGGATCATCAGTTGGTTACCTAACATTTTTTAAGCGCAACATAATTCGCATTCGTAGTATTTCGTAAAAGGGATCATCAGTCGCTTACGTATCATTTCGTAAAAGGGATCATCAGTCGGTTACCTAACATTTTTTAAAGCGCAACATAATTCGCATCGTAGTATTTCGTAAAAGGAATCATCAGTCGCTTACTTATCATTTCGTAAAAGGATCATCAGCTGCTTAACTGGCATTTTTTAAAGCGCAGCACATTTCGCATACGTAGTATTTCGTAAAAGGGATCTTCAGTCGCTTACGTATCATTCCGTAAAATGGATCATCAGTTGGCTACCTAACATTTTTTAAGCCCAACATAATTCGCATTCGTAGTATTTCGTAATAGGGATCATCAGTCGCTTACGTATCATTTCGTAAAAGGGATCATCAGCCGCTTACCTATCATTTTTTAAAGCGCAACATAATTCGCATCAGTCAGTTAACATAAATTTTTTGCGATTTGATTCTAGCGATACTTCACTAGAATGAGTAGGCATCAGTAACATTTTGTAAAAGGGAGCGCACTTGCTTATTAAATATTACTGCCGTAATATAAAATTTACTGCCAAAGTATTAAATTTACTGCCAAAATATTAAAGTTATTGCCAAAAATATTAAATTTATTGCCAAAATATTAATTGCAAAAACTTACTGCCCATAATTATTTCTACTGCCGAAAAATATTTTTATTGCCACTTTAATAAATTTACTGCTTTTGAATTAAAATTTTACTGCCATAAAATAAAATTTATTGCCTTTTGAATTTGTAGTCTTTTTTCCAGCTAACTGTCTCTCGCTTCGGAAGCATCAGATCTTTGGATTTCATTAGAAATATCTTCAACCGGCGTTATTTTTGGATCCATTATCGCGAAAAAAATAAGAAGATCCATCGATTTGGCAGTTCTGTCAAATTTATAAAAATATATGCGAAATATACGAAATATGCGGCCTATGCCGAGGCTCATAGCTGTATATAGCAGGTTGCGCAGATCCTTGACATTTCGCTGCGAAGGCAGCGCAAAAATCTATGCAATCGCCATCTTACGAATAAAACTAACAGTTAATATTTTTACCCAGTAAGTTCCATTTGTTTTGAATTATGAGTACTAAATAATGATTTAATACTTACAAATGGAACTTTATAATAATAATAATCCGCCGTTACAACCCGTCCAGGTCATAGGCTAGATCATTTTATTTACTAGTTCCGCAATTTTTTGTGAGCTTCTGCTCACATGGATTTTCTTAGATATCCTTTCGTTACCAACATTTTTAATGTCTCAGTGGTAAATTGCACACAAACCTAGTGCCATCTATGATGTACTAGGGCGGAAGCTAGTAGGGCTTAGAATGCCGGTTTGCCCCATCAATGTGTTTAACCGGTAGGCATTTTTTGGACCACATGATTAACGTGAATTCCGAACCACACCCAAAGGTAGCTAGCATTTTACCATTAGAATTTCTTCTGGAGCTAATTATATCTCCGTCCAAAGTCAGACTCAAATATTTGTACACAGAATTCATCGAATATGGGTGACGTCATATTTGTCATTCTTCTATGTACGATTCGTTGCGTGGGTGTGCCTAGGAACGTTGCTTTCATGCTATACATTGAAGAAAAATCCTATACAGAATTTGGATTGAACCCGGATATTCTTGGTGAAACGCCAAAACGTTACCACTGAGCTGACCCGTTCCCTTTTTTCCGACATGTTATTCGAACGAAATTTCCAGCGATGGGTGAAATATATCAGTTTTTGTTACCTTAGTTATTGCAACCGCTGTCTTACACAATTGCATGTCCTCTGTGCCATTGACGAATATCAAATTTAAGACATTTTGCATTTGACAATTCATACATTTCTTTCAATAATACTAACGCCGTTTGGAAATAGACGGATTCTCTGTGCTGCGAAACGTTTTCGGAAAAAAACACATAGGGAAAACACGTAGGAAAATAATTGAGAGGTGGGAAATGAACTAGGGAAATAACTAACTAGTGAGAAATAAAGTAACGAAATAATTGACAGATGGGAAATAAAGTAAAGAAATACGTGGATGCAAATACGTGGGCCAGACTTTACAACTATTACGGGACAGAATATATCAACATAAATACAACATAAGCATAAAAAACAACAGCCACAGTGCCTTATGTGATCATGCTATCACCAACAACCATACACCCTTGTGGGACGAAGTAAAAATAGTTGCCCGTGAAAATCACCAAAAGAAAAGGGACATCTTAGAAATGATTGCCATAAAGAAAACACCTAAGTGTCTCAATAGACAAACTGATTGCGTCATGTTATCGACGGCCTACAACAACATCATCTAAAAATCTTCCTTTAGTCAAACATCTGTGATATTTCTCTTTTTTACTGATCACCCTGTGCTTTTTAAATATTTTTTTGCTCATATCGAGATTTTATACTTTTAAACAATTAGTTCCTAATATCGTTAAATCAACGGAAGATATTTGACTACAATTTAATTTAATTTGTTTTACCTGTACACGTCTAATTTATTTTTGTTTTTTTTTATAATTTTATTCAACGAAATTTCAAATTATTTGTGACCAAAACGTTCTAAAATAAGCCAAAATGATTTAGTGGTGTTCTTCAATGAAAGATTATTTAATGCAATTCATGTTGTGATTTTAGCGTTGGAATGATTCTTGACGACGTACACTTTTGAGTTTACGTGTTACATTCAAGGTACGATTGCTCTGTAGAATTTTTATAAAATATGTGTTCATTGTATTAATGTTTTCAGCCACTGATGATGGCATCGATTTGATGTCGAAATTAATTTGGCAATAAAATGAATTAATAAACACCGACTTTAAAAGTTAAATTTGATTAAATACGCTCATAACAAACCTAATAAAGAAATAATAACTGTCAAACTGTCAACTGTGAGGAAATCTTGCGTTTTTGTCCGTCTGAGCATTAAAGTTTTTCTGTTTTGATTTGGGCTAAATTAAATCAATCAAGTCTTATGATGATTTTCGTAAATTCAGTAAAAAATCAACTAATATGCCAGGGCCGTAGCCACAGCGGCGCCGAGTATAGGGGGGCAGGGGGGCAAGTGTCCCCCATGAAGTGATCCATGGGTGGCAACGCCCCCCATGACTAGAGGAATAAACATAACAAATTAAACGTAAGGTAAATTTAATCACTTTCTGAAAAGAAATGATACATTCAAGGCATATTCCATCCTACAGGATTAGCATTAGCAATCCATTTTACATTTGAAGTTTTTTAAAGAACCGACAATAATATTGAATATTTTGGAATACCTAACTCAATTTTGTATCGATGAAGTGTTATTCCAAACTTTTAGCCCATACATTTTTGAAGTCACTTCTTGATGTATAGGTTACGTGGGTAAACCGAGTTTCAGCCGTCTTGAGGCCTGTGTTGCTTAACCTATACTTGCGAACCACTACAAGTAGCACATATCTGTAGAGTTTTCAACGAAACGGGCCTGAATTTTTCGTGAGAATGTCTCAGAATTGCACCCTAATGGCCAGAGCAGACTCGTTTTTCGAAAGTTTCCAATAATTTAAAAAAAAATCGTTTCACAAATTGAGAGATTCAAATTATAGGGTATCTTACGACTTTAGAATATTTCTTGTAAAATCTATAATTGCTGTGGGTTCCATTGTATAACAAAAATAGAAAAATTTTCGCTCGCTTCGCTCGCGTGCACACTTCTTTCTGTCACATAAACGGCAAATACCTCAGCTTCATTCGGAATCTATTGCTTCAAAAATTTTCTTATAACTTTCGCTATAAAAGCAAACATTAGCTACCGTATCATTGCTTACTTTGGCATGTTTGCCAAATACACATCATTAAATTAAAAAATGCTTGCCCCCCATGGACGGTAAACAAGTCGGCGTCGCTGCGTAGCCACACCGCTTCGTCAGGGGGGGGCTGAAACCCCTACCGTTTAATTTTTTTTTAGTCAAGAAAAACTGTATGTGAGAAAAGTTTTTGAAATTTGGTTGCTAAGAGTTAGACTTAAATAGAAATTGTGAGCGAGACGGAATTTCGTCAATTGTGCGATTTTGAAGGAATTTCTTTTTGAACTAAGATTCCCACAAATTCGCGTGATTTCTATATTATTAAAGCTAGTGAACGGTTTTATTTGTTAAATCATGTTTCCTAGTAAACGAGTATGGCGTCGCAGGCAGAAATTTTTGAGTTCCTTTCCTTGTTCTCTAAGTAAATTGAAGTATTTGCAGCACAACAGACGTAAACTTTTGGGTTTTTAAAGTAGGTTAAAAAGTGCCGGAACCGACTTTTTTTTGGACCGTTTATTTGCTTTTTAAGAAAATTTAAGCGTGTACTTTACCGTCGCAGGCGATTAAGACCATTAGGACCTTGCCCGATAATAATAAAAACGAATCAGAATTTTCATATATTAAAACTTTTTGCCTGCGACGGACCTCAAGCACTGATATGGTCATCTTCAAAATTTTGGGCCCAAAGAGTCCTACTGCAATCGGGCTTCCTTAGGAAGTAATGTTTTTCGTTTTCTTTAACATTTTTTTGACCCACTCGAATCGAAAAGTCGATTTCAATCAAAATTTCACAAGGAATCCAATGAACTAGGGCGGTACGATGCAAGGGCCAAAAGTCAAAACTTAGCAAAACAATATGTTTCCGAAGTCTACGAAAAAAAAATTTCTGAATTTTTTACTCGTGTGGGGACTTGCGTCACGGGCGCATCGCTACCGCGCGCCCTTGATATTCTTATGAAATACGATTTTCTACTTTATCTGCTCTGCGATATTTTGGTATAAGGATCTCTACAAATAGAATTTTGGCTCATTGCTTACTTGCAGAGCAGGACCCATTTTTTAGTTAAATTCCAACAAATTTAGGGAAATTCGAGAAATCGAAGAAATTGTACTCACTTGTTCATGTTAAGATTTATACTTTTTATTATTTTCTTCAAAGCTTCTGGGGGTGGGGCGGAAGAAATTCTCGGGGGGGGGGGCTGCGCCCTTCATAGCCTCCTCTCGTAGCCCGTACAGCCCTGTAATATGCTTTTTTCTTCACAAAGTACTTATTGAAACTTGCATACAGATTATAAGATTTGCTCAGTGTAGTGTAATAAACATTAAAAGCAGAAACGAAGCTCACAGAAATTTTGATTAATTTAATGAAGTTATTTCAAGTAACATAACCAAAGACCCGTACGTATCAGAATAGATGGATTATGGAAGTGGCCATATACCAGGATTCGGCCATATTTCCCCAAAACCCAGAAACACGTGTTTGCTTAGATTAATTCTCTAAAACTTTGCCTTTGACAGTAAATCTCCATATTGCATTGTTAAGGAAATATAGACGAAAAACTGTTTTCGTATGTGGCCAAGAAACTCAATTTCGTCCATTCCATTGGTCCGAGTGCCCAGACCTCTGAGCCACAAAAAATTTTTCCCAGTTTTGTGGCATCAAATGCTTTTATTTGACACCAAAATGAAGAGTTTCCGTGCTATACTTGCTGAGATATTTGCGAAAAAGTTTTATCGACCCTCGAAAATTTCATGTCCGACCTCCACTTCTTCGACCATATCTCCGGAACTACATAGCCGATATTGCTAATCTTCGAATTTGAATCATGGGAGGCATGTACCTTTCAGGTGTAGGCTGATCGGTTGAGCCGTTTGGAAAAAAGTGGAGACGGACGGACGGACGGACGGACAGACAGACGGACATTTTTTTATTGCTGATTCGTCATCTTTAGACGATAATAGATGGTTACCCCAACTCCCACATTCGATCTACCCCATGTTACAATAAAATTGTTTGTAGTAAACGTATAGGACCTTTGTATTTCGTACGGGTCCAAAAATGACTGTTTACGACAACTTCGCTGCAATGGTTTAGTAGCGCGTTTTCGAAAGGTAGAAATATATTTTTTGATGCCTTATAGAAAATGATTCAGCATGGCGGGATATATTAAATAGCTTGACAATACAGATTGGAGCTGAGAAATTCACCTTCATCTCACTTATTGCGATCTGGCTGCCGAAAATTGTTATTTTGTTTTTTATTGAATAGGCAAAGAGGAAAGCGATTTGAACGAGATTGGATGTAAATGTATGAATTAAAAGTTAGCAGGAAGGGCGTGCAATTTAATTTAGTTGAAAGGATATTAAGAGTTGTTTGAAGGATGGTGTTAAATGTTCAGTATGATTATCCTTTGTGACTTTTTAAGAAGTCTTAAAACGTTCTAGACTTTCAGTTTCATTTAAATTGTTTTATTGAAGTTAAGTTCAACTCAGGTATTTCTCCGAACCATTTGAAAAGGTCCTTTGTATGGAACGCATCGACGTCGAGTTTGTCTGTTAGCAACGTTTGCATGGGGTTGATCGAGGTAGGAGGTGGGGTGATTCATTTGTTATCGTCTAGAGATGACGAATCAGCGAAAAAAATGTCCCTCCGTCTGTCCGTCTCCACTTTTTTTTCTAAACGGCGCAGCCGATCACTCTAAACTTTTTCCCTTGAAAAGTGCCACATGCCTCGCATGATTCAAATTCAAAGATGAGCAAAATCGGTTAAGTAGTTCCGAAGATAAGGTCGAAGAAGTGGAGGTCGTACATGGATTTTTGAACGTCCGTCGGTCGGTAAAACTTTTACGCAAATATCTCGGCAAGTAGAGCACGGAAATCGTTCATTTTGGTGTCAAATAGAAGCATTTGATCCCAAAAAAGTGGCTTTCCATTATAATGCAGAAAAAAGCTGCTATTTAATTTGCGGCCATAGTAGTATGAAATTGTGTAAATTCGTGTGAAATTAATTTAATTGATTTCACAAAACTAAATTCGAATAAAAGATTATACAATTGTAATGTGAGATTTGCTGAACCCTATAAGAACGTATTGGGTTATTCTGAAATCATGATCACATCGAACGCATCCATCTTATTTGTTTAGGGGTTTGACATTAAATCTGTAAACAAACAAAATATATTATTTGAGTTCTGTGTAACACTGCCAAAATAGGACCTTTATGTCCATTAAAATAGTTTTAAATTTAGTGAAATATTGTCCAGTTCTTGTGTTACGTATAAGTGTTCGGTTGTGATTTTCTACAAGAAAAATAACCACGGAAGGCAGCAAGAAATCGCTAATTTGTGCCTTGTGAAAAGTGTTTTTGTGCTTTAAACTTCTGCAAGTATTATCACGCTTGCTTCCAGAGTATTTAAGGGAAATTCGTTTTTGTGAGAATTGTTAAACTATTTCTAAAAAATGGTTTCAATTCTGTGAAGTTTGAGCCAAGATATTAATCATAAAATTCAATTTAATTTGTGATCATCGCACTTTATCGAGACTACTCTCAATATCAAGAAAGTAAACAATTGAGCAAGATCTGTCATAATGTCAACAATAATCCAAATCGGAAGATTTGTGTGATGATCAAAAATTAAGTTCGAATTTAAGATTAAGATCTTGACTCAAACCTCACAACATTTTAACCATCTTTTGGAAATAGTTTAACAATTCTAATAAAAACATGTTTGTCGGTGTTACTCTTGAAGGAAGCGAAATAATGATTCCAGAAGTTAGAAGTATGAAAACACTTTTCACAGGGTAGAAATTTACGATTTTTTGCTGCTTCATTATCAGTTAATTTATTAAAAAAGATTCTCCACTGGACACTTTTATGCAGCACAAGACCTGGTCAAAATTTTATCAAATTTGAAATTATTTTAATAGACTTTTGTCGAAAATTGTATTTTGTAGAAAATTGTCTAATGTTTGTTATTAAATTATACAGATGAAATGTCAACTGCCTAAACAAAAGGAATGTGATGCATTCATGATTTCAGGATTTCTGTATGTCAACGCTACAATTTATTGTAATGATCTTTTCACGATTGAATATAATTTTCAATCGAATTCATTTTAAGCAGCATCGATTAGGCGATAGATAGAAGAATTTAAAATTTCAAGCGATTAATCGATCGACAGAGAAATTGAAATTTTGAAAATGTAAATGCGCCAATTCATTAAACGCATCCTATCCTATTCTGTGTAAAAAAAGTATGCACCTTGGTTATGGTATTAAGTGGAAGTAATTGGACAAATAAAACGCATATGCTGGCCAAAAATATATGATCGTAGCTGTATCAGAAAAAATTTTATGTATGAACTTTAAGCAATCACTTAAGCATAAGCAAAAGATTCTGTATCAAATGCTCCAACTTGAGCAAAAGCTTCATGAGTGAAACCTTATGCTCAAGCTTCTCCTTATGCTCATGCTTGGGAAGTAAAAGCATATGCTCAAGACAAATGGTAAGGTTATAATGAGAAGTTCTAAAAGTAATAGGGAAGAAATGAAGGGTGCCCGGAACAAACTGAGTCCAGATTCCGATTTTTCGGATCAAAATAAACAAATTGTACTCTTTACTTTTTAAGATAGAAAACCCTTGTAGACTAGTGTTTTAGATGAATGAGTTTAAAGACTCCTACATTTTGAATTTTATTGGGAAGAATGAAATGTAAATTTTGTAATAAACTTTTTTCTTTTTGAAACTTGTAACGTACTGTTTGTCACTTTATTCGCAATTTTCAACTAAGTCGACTTAAATCAAAATGTTTAAGTGAACTAATGATTTCATAAATAAAGTCAGACTTATTTTCCCAGCAAAAGAATTTTTTGAAGCTTGAACAATAAATGATTAAAAGTGATCACTTTAATAGCAATTCCCGCAGTCCCCTGTAAAAACCGGTAAACAAAATTATATTTACCGGTAATCGGTAACCGCCATAATCGGTTTTTACCGGTTGCATTCCCTAATCTTGTAGCATAAAATTTATTTATTTATTTATTTATTTATTTATTTAGCCAATGGTTACAAATAACTAACTGGCTTTTCACCAAAGTATTGCCATTTCTGGAAGCAAATCCGGAAGTGATCACGTGGGCCAGTCGACCCGTCGAAGCCCAAACCACTCTTTGGTTCCATCCGCCTATAATGTATACATGGCATGCCATGCCGCGCCGTGTTCATTGTAATTGTGCAGTCCGCCAGATTCCGAAAACAAAAAAGAAAAGTCCGATTATAGATCACTGACAAAAATTCTAAGCAAAAATTCAAGTCAATTTGGCTGGATCCTGAAACCGTGCCTGCTCATAGTTTCATCAGTGAGAATCGGCGATGTGACCTGCGATCGGAATTTGTAACAAGAGACTACAGGGTCATAGAGGTGAGCGAACATATTGAAAGTCCTTGCCATATTATTTACTGGTTCGAACGACCCGTAATACGTACGATGTGCATCCACAAGAAAGAAACGGTCACTCCTCAAAGGCATGATAGGCACGTTCACTGTTAACTTTGCCGCTATGGAAGGCGCATCAACGCGACCTCTCAAAACGTCAAAAACGAAAACTGAACACAAATTCAGTCTTCGACGCGAAAGACTTTCGAGACCAATAGATCGGCACCTGTCGTCATAAGGCGGAAGCCGGTAATTTTCGTCTCTCTTTACCGTGCGTCTAAGTGCATACATCAGAAACTTCTTCTGAATGGACTCAATCTTGTTGCAGTGCACCTGATAATAGGGCGACCAAACGAGAGGAGCGTACTCCAAGTGCGCCCGGACGTGAGCCAGATATATACTTCTAAGGGCATCAACATTCCTAAAATCTTTACAGATCCTCTTGACAAAGCCAAATATCGAATACGCCTTGGCAACAATGTACTCTACATGTTTGTTGAAGCTCATGTATTGGATGAAGAACACCCCCAGATCTTTCTTCTCCACGATCCTCTCAAGAGTAACGGCACCAATTGAGTACACAAAAAGCATTGGGTCACGTTTACGAAAAAACGACATAACATTACACTTAGCAATATTCAGCGACAAAGCGTTATCTCGACACCAAATTTCGAGCGCATCCAAATCACGCTGCATCGCAATGCAGTCACGCAAGGAGGTCACCTTGCTGTACATCTTCAAGTCATCTGCATACAATGAACACTTGACCGTTTTGAAAATTGTAACAACGTCATTAAAGTAAATTAGAAACAACAGGGGGCCGAGGTGACTTCCTTGCGGGACGCCTGAGGTAGTATGGAACGACTGTGATCTCCAACCCATCAACTTAACATACTGGCTACGACCGCTCAAAGAAGACTGAATCCATTGCAGTAACGATGAATGCACACCTAGCTTACACAACTTTCTCATCAGCATACTGTGTCGAACTTGGTCAAAAGCCTTGGCTACGTCAGAGTAAACAATATCGACTTGGTGACCCTTTTCTATGACGCTAACCACTTCGCTAACAAAATCGATCAAATTTGTGCTCACTGACCTACCCTTCTTGAATCCATGCTGCTGAACTGATATAACTTTATCAAATTTTTCGGTAAGTACTTCGCACACCATCGATTCAAACAACTTTCCAATAGTCGGAAGAATCGCCACTCCTCTGTAACACTCAACATTAGATCTGGACCCACTCTTAAAGACAGGGACGACATAAGATTCTTTCCACCGCGCTTGAAATCTACTAGTGAGTGACAGGTTAAAAATGTGGAACAGAGGCGCACTTAAGGCGACAGAACATTTTCTCAGAAACAAAGGAGACACATTGTCAGGTCCATCGCCCTTTGTTGTGTCAATTCCATTAAGTGCCTCCAATATCTTGCCTTCGTCCAAAAATATCGATCCAATGTCAACCGACTTCTTCAAACCAAATGAATTTGCTTCCACGCGATCGTCCTCGACAAACACACTTTTAAAGTACTTAGCGAAAAGTTCACTCTTCGCTTGCACATCTGTTGTCTCGACATCGCCAAGCTTCATACAACTAGGATAACCGATCGTCTTCTTCATCGTATTAACGTAAGTCCATAGTTTTGAAGGATCTTTAGTCAAGGCCTTCTGCGTTTCTTCCAAATATGACGCATAAGCTCGTCTCTGGGCATCTTCGAACTGACTCCTCAATGCACAATAACGGACATAGTGTTCACCCGTACTCTTAAACACCTTGTGCGCTCGACTCATCAGATTTTTTAAGTTCAGCAGGTTACGGCTGTACCAAGGCGGATGGGGACTGGAAGATTTACATTTCAGTGGGACAAATTGCTTGAAACCTTCCATCAAGACGTCGTAAAAACAATCAACAGCAACATCAATATCTACACAACTAACCACAAGCTAATCCCAGTCAACCGACATAAGGTACTAATTTAACTCGCCATAATTTGCCTTCTTAAAATTATACTCATGCTCGGCCGGATTGAAAATAACTTCATCATCA
>CM055406.1:95596631-95612136 GCA_029228625.1 Pseudolycoriella hygida
TTTAAAATTATAATTTTATTTATGATTTGTAATTATAATTTTATAATTTAAAATAATATAATTTTATAATTTGTAATGTACAAATTTAATTATAATTTTGTCATTTGTAGTGTATATTTGAGTGCAAAATTAATTGGCGTACATGTTTATCGCTTGAGAGCTGCGAATCGACTAACGAAATTACTCTGTTAGCTCTTGTATTTGTATCAGTCAACTTATAATTTTATTATTACGGAGAAGCTTACTCGCGAACAACTGAGGATCGACTGACGAAATTACTCAGTCATCTCTCATATTTATATGAGTCAATTTGTAATTTTGTAATTTGTAATTATAAATTTCTAATTAATAAAAATTGTAATTACAGTTACAAATTATAAAATTATAATTACAAATTGTAAAATTATAATTACAAATTATAAAATTATAATTATAAAAGTATTTATAATTACGAATTATAAAAGTATAATTTTGTAATTTATAGTGAATATTGACTGTAATTTTATTTCGCGTACATGTTTATCGATTGAGAGCTGCTCGTCGACTGACGAAATGACTCGGTCAGCACTCGTTTTTATATCAGTCAATTTATAATTTTATATTTTATGACAATAGTTCATGGCAATGTCGATCAATTTCAAAATAGAAAAAAGACCCACCAGGCTTTAAGCCGGTCGTTTCTTGTTTTTTTTTTGTGTCGGACGCATAGGACAAATTGAGGACAAATTATTTGTGCAGATAAAATAAAAATTTGAGTCGACGACTACACATTTGTAGCAGCACCAAAAATGTTTTTGTGGAAATCGGGTCAGTGGTCTGGGCACCGCGATCAATGGAATGAACGAAATTGAGCTTTCTGGCCATATACGAAAGCAGATGGTTTTTCGTCTATATTTGCTCAACATTGTAATATGCAGATTACTGTCAAAGGCACAGTTGTAGAGAATAAAGTTCTAGAAAACATGTGTTGCAGGGTTTTAAGGAAAAATGGCCCAACCAGGTGGCCACTTATAGAACTGGGAGGGATAACCCATATCCCTAGAACTATGAGAGTTAGAAAGTTCCTTCCAAAGGCAAAGTTGTAGAGAATAAAATTTTAGAGAAGATCTGTTTCAGGATTTTATCGAAAAATGGCCCGATCCTGGGATATGACCACATCTAGAATTAGAAACGATGACTCACATCTCTAGAACTATGTCAGTGTAAAAGTTGCTTCCAAAGGCAAAATTGTAGAGAATAACATTTCAGAGAAAACGTGTTTCAGGGTTTTGGATAAAAATGCACCAATCCTGGGATATGATCACTTCCAGAATTGTGAGTGATAACGCATATTTCTAGAACAAAGAGAAAATAATTTCAGGATTTTTTGTAGAAACTACGCTGGTCTCCTTTGTGATATGGTGCAAGGTAGAACATTTCGGTCATCAAAGTCAATGGTCTCAGACGTACTTCGGTAGGGACTTTGGCGTTACCTTGAGTAATTTCTATGGATCTTTGAAATTCTTATAGTTATAAAAGAACGTACGGGTCTTTGCTTATGTTTTACGTTAAAATGGGCAAATTTTTGATGATTTTGTTCTTCAAAAAATTCGATCAGAAGCCGTGCAATAGTGAGCTTGGCTTAATCAAAATGTGTTATCGTCGGCTGTCGAGTTTGGCAAGAATGAGAAAGATGACAACAACCGCAGTAGTAAAAAGTTTCTTCCTATTACATGCACTACCACTTTACACACATCAGTCTAATCATAAAACGGGAAAACTTCATGCTGCCGGTAATGATATAAAATTATATACTTAAAAATCAAACAAATCAATGAAGGTCACGTTTCATCTTTGCAGTCGTATCCCTTTTACTTCAATTGATTTTATGAAAGTGCCACGGTTCCACTCAAAACAATTGACAATTCAAATCAAATTTTCTTATTGTTTTTCTCCCCCATCTTCTTCCACTTATCCACAAAACAAAATATTTTCCTCTTCTCTTTATTTCATTTATATATACCGATCTTTGGAGCTACTGTAAACCGTCTCGTTGAAATAAAAATGTTAAAGAGAAAAGCACAACAATCAAACAAAAGCTCTAGGTAAATATAACCTTTTATTTACAGACATTCATTCTCATTTTTCATACGTTGTTTAGGTAATTCAGTCAGTAACTGATGTGTGTAACAAACAGCATACCTACCTTACAAATGGCTAAAAAAATCAACTAACTACTGACACAGATTTCATGAATGAAGAGAAAGAATCGTTGTTGAAATAAATAAAATATAATGTGTAGGTACTCGTATATAGCGTTGTGTTCTCATACAAAATGTATCCATACAACTTAGTGGATTTTTTTTTGTATTAATCGAAGTATGTGAGTGCAACAAACACCTACGTGCGATTAGTGTAACTAGCGTCTCTTATCTTTGGAATCCTTTTACATACATCTGTATAAGACAGACCGAGGTATGCAATTTAATTCACTCAACAGAGATATTATCGCCATTTGGGACTATTTTGACCAATATAGTAGATTGTCTTCCAGTGTGTAGAACATCATGCACTGGATATTTTTGGAATTTACTTTGCATTGGCGCATTCACGCCTCATACACTTACCTGCAGCCTCCAGCTCCGTGTCCAAGGAAGATCTGAAAAAGCTACATGTATTGCAATAGAAGTGCATAAAAATGTAAACAAACTTCCACTCCGTTGTCCTACAGCAAAGCTCTTCCAAGAGCATTGCTCGGCAACTCTTAACGTTGGCAACAAAATAATTCGATATCAGCAACTAGCGATACGCTAGCAGCCCACTTAGCGAGTCATTTTCGTTAGTAGCTAGTGTCCAAAAATCATGCCCGGAGCGGTGGCGGATTTAATAATTTAATATGGCATCGAATCAAATACTTCCTTTTCTTTTCTTTTTTTTAAGGGGGAGGAAATCTTCGTCTTCACAGACACCTGGGTAGTGTAGGATTCCATCTTTCAATGACCTACCAACTAAAACCTCCTTCCTCGTTCACCATGCTCTCGTCTCCCCGGAACTGCCTCATAGCATTACTTTGGGTAGGGACTGCGCTTTCGCACCTACGTTCTCATTCTCTGGCCAACCGTCTCTCTTGGCCGATCATCTCTCCATGCACTTTGCAGCTTCAGCATTATCTTTGGAATTACATTATCCGCCACTTTCCACACCTTCTCATCTCGACACATCTCCGAGATTATTTTGTCGGTTTTTACGTCTGGCCTACTCACAGCCCTCACCTCACATCGCTCCTGGTCGAAACGGAGGCAGGCAAATATTACTTGTTCCGCAGTATCTTATCCTTTATCGCATATCATATCTTCTGAAGCCCGCGCCCATGACCCGACAGGAACTTTGTTAGCTGGAAGTTAGCCTCACCGTGCTTCCTCTAAACCAATGTCGTTACGTTCGGGATTAGTCATGGGTCCTCCTTCCTTTGTCCGTGAAGTAGGTAGTTTTTTTGGGGTTGGGTCGGGAATTCAGTTCTTCCATTGTCCACGTGGTACAGAATGCAAAAATATTGGACACGTATTTTTTTATAGACTTCTAAAATTTGTTTTGGGGCCTGGAAACATAAATTCATTCAAATATAGAAAGCGTTGAAAAGAGCGAGGCAGATGTAGTACACAATATATCTGTCTCGCTCTAACCAACGTGTTTGTACATTTGAATGAATTTATGTTTCCCTGCCCCAAAATAAATTTTAGGGTGCTGCTACAAATGTGTAGTCGTCGACTCAAATTTTTATTTTATCTGCACAAATAATTTGTCCTCAATTTGTCCCATGCGTCTGACACAAAAAAAATTTGTCTTACCTTGGGGTTCGAAATATGGAGGTTTACTAAAACGCCAAAAAGCTCAAAATCGCTTTTTTGAAAACGATAAAAATTTGAGCAAAATTGGTGATGCCATTAACTTGTCCTAAATTCTTGACACTTTCAAATTAATGTACTGACACTTCGATAGTGTAAAAGTGTGTTACTAGATTTTAAAGTGTTTTGTACTAAAAAGTAAAGTACAGTAAAAATTTGTCCTCAATTTGTCCTTTCAGAATATACATTCAAAATTTTCAAAACATTTCCTCGAACAAAACTATAAAGGATTATTTTCTTGGACTTGTACTAAAACCTCTATTTAAATGTGACCATAGGAACGTTCTGACTCTTGTATTTTCTAATTCAAAAATATGTCCTCAATTTGTCCTTTGCGTATGTGTGGTATGCCGCTAATGCTTGCCAGCCTTTGGGCTTTATTCAATCTCCTCTGGCTCCTCTCCGTAGCGCAATATCGATAGGGTAACACTTTCTAGGAGCCTCCTCATGCTGCTGTGCCGTCCGAACCCATTCAGCATTATTCCTGCCAGTGCTGCGTTGCCCACATGACTATTCAAATTTCTGCGGTCATCCAGCATGACTCCAAGGTATTTTAATCTACGAGTGGATGTGATGTCGTTCCTGTGAATGTTCATTATAATCTGTTCAGTTTTTTTTGCAACAGCTCACAAGCAGGATCTGTTTTCTGGTAGGCCAGCTCTTGTTTTGCCAATGTCATCAAACTTTCGACAGTTTCCAACGCCTCATCGTGATTACTTCCACCTCCAGCTTTTACGTTCCGGAAGCCGTTGTAACTCAGGTTTTAGTTTGTAAACATTGTTAAAAACCTAGCATTACAATAAGATTTAATCGATTGTAAATTAACCACGGTGAGAGTTTTTGGAGACATCATGGTGACGATATTATGCGACAGATGTCATCTAGATCAGGTCGGACGACATTTGACGCAACAGTTTGAGCGTTGCCAAAGCGTAGACGGTTCAGAACAGTGCTTTTTGCCACCAGATTCCATATTCGTCATTTTCACACTAAGCAGATGACACTACTTTCTATGTAGAAAATCGGACATAAGTATGTTGAAATAGCGCTCACTACTCATTCATGTCGCCACTTTCTACGTGTAAAGTCGGACATAAGTATGTTCGATTTTTTTCCGACACGTGTCGCACCCTTCGTTGTAAATAAGTCAGTCATTCGTCGAGTGTTTGGGAAAGTTCCGCATTGATAAAGAATGTTTTCTGGAGTGTGTGCGAGCGAACCTAAGCTAGTGGGTAGCGAGGTAAGGCAAAGAAGTTCAAAGCGAAACGTCAATTAAGTTGAGTGGTAAGCAGCTTGCAGGTGGAAATTTGATATCACGGTTTGTTCGTTTGGAGGTCAATTGAGGGCCCATGTACATGCACATGGATTGCTTTTAGTGGCATGATTTGACAAAATCCAATTGGAATTATTATATGGAACGACAACTATTGCATTTATCATTTGAGTCTCTTCACCCAAGGTAAAGTCAGGTTAGTTGTAAGTTAGTGTTAAGGGGTGCGTATTTATTTTAAGAAGTTAAGGGAATTTATATTGAGCCAAACAATAGTTGTAAAATTGTAAATAAAGGATTTGTGCGATCGATTTTATGAAATTCTCAAGTGTTTGATTCGGTTTTAAGAGCTGAGGTAAAAATATCGTTACACCGTGAAGATCAGATCGTCAGCAAAAGCAGTCGTCATGGTAGATCTAGGCAGTTGCAACCGCAGCGCTGTGTCATACATTGCATTCCACAGTGCCGGTCCCCATGTGGATCCATATGGTACTCCAGCTCTGATGTCTATGTCTATCGTCCTTTTTCCTTCCGAAGTATCGTACGTTAACACTCGTCGTTCGAAATAGTTTTTCAGCATCCTGCAGAGGTTGTCAAGGACTCTCATGGCATGCATCGTCTTAGCTATCGACGCGTCGCGTTGTTAAAGTCATTTTTTACATCTATCGTCGTTATAGAACAGAAGCGGCTTCCTCTAATTTTTTGCTTCTATTCTATTCTTAAGAAAAGACAAGAGTCTTCTATATGTTTTAACGTCGCAAACAAAATAGGGTGAAAACACCGGTTACGAGCCTGTTTAGAAATTGCTTTAGTTACGAGCCCCTATTATATTTTCCTTTGTTCTTAAATAAGAACAAAAGAAAGGCTCGTAACTAGTACAGAACAAAACAGAACATCCAACACAAACTTTCCCAGGGAGCTGAACGCACAAACCTACTTCTGATGTCAAGTCACAGAAGCAATAATATTTATTTATTCACAGCCAGAAAAATGCAAATTTTATTCATATTTTTGATAAAAGTTATATTTAGCAAACAAATAATGATTTAAACTAAAAATAACTTCTTTGCATACACCAAAATTATTCAGTTACAAAGCTGGCACTTCAACCACTTCTACGGTACACAACGAACGAACTGCAGCACAACCAAAGAAGTTTAACATTTTTCAATAGACAATAAAATCTTTTCACTTATCGAAACATTATTTTAGGATCTACTGGTGACGGTGACACAATAACCACAACTTTCTTCAGGTGTGACACGTATTTACTGGTTCCTACCCTTCCAACCAAATGAAACTAACTGATTTCACGATAAACCAAAGATTTTGTTTGAATAGAATTAAGTACGTAGAATAAGTTCAACATATAATTTCAGTTAAAGCATAAAAGCATCGAAAACAAAAACTTCATGTCACAGCCACTAAGAAATCAAACAACAATAAACACTACCACTTTTCATGAAATTTTGCAGTGACCTTCGGCTGGGCATTCTACGCCATATGAGACTTTAAAAAAGGGGGATACTGGCCTCGTCTGGGCGCCACGGCTCTTAGAAAGCCCATATGTATGTGTTTGTGTGTGTAATGTGTACGGTAGCACATGAGACAAGGTGCGGGGTTCGAGATAGAGGCTTGGTGTCTTGGGTGTCTTGGGTTGGGTGTGTAGTGTATCGGGGTGAGCACCAAAATGGCAGAAAATTGGCGGGGGCTCTAAAAAACTTTTGATATGTTGTAGAGTAAGTTGAGGGGATCATTTTCGTCCATGGTAGTAGTAGCCGCCGCGTTTGGGTTTGGCGGGGGGCCGGGCGGCGGCTCAAAAAAATTCTTTATATAAATCGTCAAAAACAATTTTCCTATTTCCAAAAGAACTGATGTCACAAGAAAAACCCTTTTTAAAAGGAAATGTGACGCAGGTCCTCGTCCCTAGAAATGCCCTAGAAAAAGGTATTTCAATTGTGTGTGATACACTGCATTTACGGGCTCGTTTAGAATAAGCATTAGAGATGAGCGGGTCGACCATTTTTTGAAACCCGACCCGGACCGAACCCAACCCGATAAATTTTTTCGAAAACCGAAACCCGAATTTTTTCTAAACCCGACGCGGACCGAACGCGACCCGATTAAAATTTTCGAAACCCGGAACCCGAACTGTTTCAAAACCCGATCCGGATCGAACCCGACCCGATAAAATTTTTCGAAACCCGAAATCCGAACTGTTTCAAAACCCGAACCGGACCGAACCAGACACTCAAGTTTTTCGAAACTCACAACCCAAATTAATTCGAAACAAAAATTATTTCAAGGCTCGACGTCTGCATTCTTCACGGACCTTAGACTAAAACAAAATTCGTGTAATGTAAGATGATAAAATTTAGACGAGGTTTGTAAAATATAAAGTAATTAAAGGATCGGGACCCGAATAAAATTATACAACAACCCGACCCGGACCGAACCCGACCCGGACCGAACCCGACCCGATAAAATTTTTCGAAACCCGAAACCCGAACTGTTTCCAAACCCGGCCCGGACCGAACCCGATCTGATTAAAATTTTCGAAACCCGCAAAAAAAAATCGGCTCAGCTCTAATAAGCATAGTTTCGACGGAGGCTAGAAGATGAATTGTAATGTGTGGAGAGAGATTCATTTGACGTGTACGGCTTGTGCCGGAGGCTAGAAGATGAATGTATCGTAGTACGTGTGCTCAGACGACGAGACTTATTCGGCGTTCCGGTTACAACTATGCGTTCTGAAATGAGAACATTTAATGTGGGAATCTAACTAAGACAGAATACATGACTAGGTGGAATGATAGAAGAGTACCGGGGAAGGAACAAAGGATCACAGTATCTGTGTTTCAAGGCCAGTTGGCCGCCTCGACTAGAAATCTATCGGGTGACGCTTATAGCTTCGCAACGCAAAAAATCCTTTTGAAATATTTTCACATTTGATTAAAAAATGCATCACAAATGCCGGACCCTCTCATTGAACGTCATAAGTTTTCAAAGCGCAAAGCTAAATTTTTGGGGTGAGAAATCTGAAAGCGAAGAAAAATTATTACATTGGGAGAGTCCGGCATTTGTGACGCATTTTTTTAATCAAAAATATTTCAAAAGATCTTTTTGCGTTGCGAAGCTTTAAGCGTCTTCTAAATTGATATCAGTTGTTTTGGAGGAAGGGACGAGAACTTGCGTCACATTTCCCTTTTAAAAAGTTTTTTTTCGATTTTGATTATCAAAAACTGTGGATTATCGGTACATTTTCCTATCGAAGACTTATCAAAAAAATCTCGTCAGAACTATTCTGTTGCAGCGATTTTTTTGTGAACATGTGTCTTATGTCTTATAATACATGAAAATCGACATCATTTTTGCCAATAAAGACGTGCTATACGTGTATTATGGGCACACCTATAAAAATTCCGACTCTACAGACGAAAGCAATTAGAGTAACGAAAAGTTCGATTTCTATACATTTAGTGCACCCCCTTGAAAGCTTTCTCACTTACAGACCATGGTATCAACTCTGATTGACACAAAAAATGATTGCATTTCATGTTCGGTTCAGCAAAAATGATTTGGCGTAGTTAACAGCGGCTGAAATCTGAGCTTCGACGCCGTACGTAAAAACCTATATTTTTGAAACGTTGTGAACGTAGTGCTTCGAAAAGGGGTCTATTGGGTTTACCACGGCGTTTGTAACGGTACTAAGGTCGGCGCTTGACAGAAAAACGCAAAAAACACGTTGTAGGGAAAACTGAGTGAAATATCATGCTCGGAGCGGTAGCGGAGAGCGTGACGCAGTCCCCACACCCCAAAAAAAACGTCCGCAAACCCAAAAAACTCCATACAAAAACCTTTGGGACAAGACACGATGTATAGGCGAAGGTGACACGAAGTGTTCCGAAGACAGCCGAAGGTGACACGAAGTGTTCCGAAGGTAGGCGAAGGTGACACAAAGTATTCGGAAGGTAGACGAAGGTGATACTGTGGTAGAGGAAAGTTTAAGATTGTTTGAACTTTCGAATTTAATGGTTTAGTTCCTTGTTCATTTTTTTGAAAACCAAGAAATGGGATTTCTTTTTTGATATAAATGAACAAGGAACTAAAAGTTCAAACAATCTTAAACTTTCCTCTACCACAATAAGAAGTGTTCCGATGGTAGCCGAAGGTGTTGGAGAACAATTTTTTTCGGAAAGAAAATTTTTGTCGGAGAAAAATTTTTTTTTTTGTGAGAAAATTTTTTTCGAAGACAATTTTTTTTCGGAGAAATTTTTTTTTGAGAAAATTTTTTTTCGGAGAAAAGTTTTTTCAAAAAATAGAAATTTTTTTAACAGCTGAAAACTTCCAAAACGACTGATATCACAACAAAAACCTCTTAAAAGGTAGAGTGTGACGCAGTCCGTGAGTCTGTTTCCAAAATTGATGATATCGTTTGAGATGACGCTATCGCTGATAATACGCAGAAGTTTGTTTGAATAGAACCTTGTGTTCAAAGTTTTAATTTCCTGAAAAATTACAGCGCTGTTTTCAAAACATAATTACGTTGTGTTAAAAAAATTGCGGACCCACCAGCGGAATAATTTTTCTGTACTTTCAGTTTTTACACGTAAAAAGTTAGAGTGAGAGTTAGAAAGTTGGTTCCAAAGGCGAATGACCCAAATTTCCAGAACTATGAGAGTTAGAAAGTTGGTTCCAAAGGCGAAGTTGTGGAGAATTAAATTTAAGCGAACACGTGTTACAGGGTTTTGGGGAAATATAGCCCAATCCTGGAATATGACCACTTCTTGAATTGGGAGGGATGACTTATAGCACAAAGAACACTTCCAGTGGGGGTGTGATGCAAGTCTTTATGTCTGCTTACAAAAGTTGTGGCAAAAGCATTAAGCTTCATTTGTGACTTAATTTTGTGAACTCAACGTAATATTGTTTCAAATTTATTTTTGAGTATCGAAGCTTAATGCGTCACCCTTTTCTGACTCCACAACTTTTGTAAGCAGACATAAAGACTTGCGTCACACCCCAATGGAAGTGTTTTTTGTGCGTTCTACAACACTCAACCAACAGACAAAGTGCAAAGACTATCAATGGACTCTTTGTGAAATTATAAAACAAAAACTAATTCAGATGTAAATTCATGGTTGGCCATTTATGACCAGTTTTAATAAAATAATCAAGGAAAAAAACATTTTGGGCGAAGGTAAGGTGGACACGGGCAGCAAAAAAGTGGAGCCCGCTCATCTCTAGTAGAGAATTCCGTCTTCCTCCCAAAACCCTAGCAATTGACAATTTACTACCTCTCTCTTATCAAGAATAACCGAAAAATATCAAAAAACCTGATGGAAGTTGAAAAGTGCCAGAGAAATCCTTTCTCAACTGTATCCTGGGATTTAGTCATTTTTCCGAGAAGCCTGATCCAAATTTCTAACTCCCATAGTTCTAGAGATATGTGTCATCCAACCCTGGAACACGCGTCCGTCAATATAACATCAACATAAGTATACTATCCGCTTGCAAAATTCATAAAAAAGTTTGAAGTGGATTCGACGTTGGAAATATCCATAAAAGACGTCTGTCATTGAGTACTGAATTTAAACCTCAATCACGACACGCATGCTCTTTCCGCATTACGCATGAATAATCGAGCCCCCAATATACAATACATGGGTCACGTTCTTCACATGCCAATAATAAACATTGACGATTTAAACTTTTTATACACAACTGCGAACTTCATCTGTACCATGGTATCAGATCTGTATTCACACATTTGGGCACAAAAACATCCTCTATAAAGACTTCCACTCATTTTAAAGTTTCCTTATAAAAATGTTACTTTTCTAAACGTGCAATGAGGTAGAAACAGCAATGAAAAACCCTGTCTCACTATTGTAATTCGATCGAATGGTCAAATGAATTCTAGGCTATTTTCCCTAAAATTTTGACTGACATTCTTCGGAAGATTTGTCTAGAAATAAATGAAGAACAATGTGCAGAAGAAAGTTTTTGCGAAAAAATTTTTGTTTAAAAGTTATTCACCTTTCGAATTTAACTTTTCAACGAATTCGAAGGAAAACTCGAAAACTTCCGTATGAAAATGGAAAATTCCGAAGAAACATTTATCACAAAAAAACTTTGAGCTTTTCTCTATCTTTTAGGCCCGATATGAAGGTCCTACCTTCCACAGAGACTGAGCAATAATTCATTGAACCTACTTCTACATTCCGAACTTTAAAATTATCGTTAATAGCTGGTCCAAAAAGATCCTTTCTACTAAAAAGTGAAAATTTGCACGATTTTTTGCCTTATCGGATACGCTACTTGTTACCCTGAAAATTTGACGATCATTTATCAAATAGCAAATAGACGCTGTCCCATCGTTGAAATAGTTGTTTCCATCTCAACGTGCAACGTTTTCCTAAAATATGACAGGAATTTCACCGATAATTGAAAAAAATGTCCATTCAAGGATTTTTTTTCAATTTAAAGAATTTTCTTTGTATAGTTTCACGTATCTCCTTAGAATTTTGGAAAATGTTCTTCACTTTGAAAGGGGTTATCTTCTGTAAAAATGTCACTCTATCCCATTTTCGCTAAATATATTCAAAGAATTTTTTTTACTGCAAAAGAATTTCTCTTTAATAACCATCGATCAAACACCTAATTGATTTAAAGTTTATTCATTTATTTGGTCGTCCTTTCAAATGTTAAATATTCCTATCATCAGCTATCTACTACGTGAATGGATGGAAAAGTAAACATATTTTCGAATAGACTTCAGGGTACTCTATAGTTTTCGAATCAACTAAATGTACAACAAATGGAGTTGTTGAATTGAGTTCATTTGATGTGAGTAGATTTGAGATTGATTCCATTGCAGAATGAATTCATGAGAATGAATGCTCTCAATGCATTCGGATGGTGGTGACCCACCGCACAACAATTACTTTTTTGTTGTGTGCAATATTTTCACACCCATGAAAAAGTCAACTATAGCCGTTTCCGCATCTTATTTTCGATTTTGTTGTGGAATTGGGCTTCTAAAAGTGAGTGTGTTTTATATGTACATCAACACCGTGTGCAAAATCATATTTATTAGAACACGAAAAAGAACAACAGACGTTGGCGTAAACATTTTGTGCATGGAATGTAGAGGGAAAATATTAAAATAAAATTTAAAATTGCAAATTGCCTTCATCATAATTGAAAATTTTAAAATAAAATGCAAAATTTCTTTTTCATTAAAAATCTAAATCATATAGTTCTTTGAGAGTGGGATGTTTTCATTTTGTTTCATTATTTTTTTTTTTCTTCAGATTTTCCGAATTTTGTTTACGATAGTTCCATATCAAGATAGTGATGGTAAACTTTGGTTTTGTTATTATAACTTTTTAGCTGCAGTATGCCAACCTACTTTGATATGTATTCGACGAGTCAAGAAAAATGATAATAAGCAAAACTTCAAAATTTAAGTTTTTCATTCAGGACCGTAGCTAGCAAGGAGCAGGTCTGGTAATTATTTTTTGTACCCAGAAATTTGAAGGGTGTCAAATGGTGTGGTATGCGTAATATAGTACTCCTTATGTACCTTAGCCTCTATCCACCTACTCCTACATCCTATCCTACCCGTGGTGACACCTGTCATAGTGAGCAACCCACATGAACGATCAGGTAACCAACCCTGGTGTATTAGTGAGGGTCACTTAGCAGAAGGATGAGGGGGGCTGTCTTCGGGTAGTACCTCAACGTCACGTAGAGCGAGGGCCGAAGGCAGTTAGGCGCTATCAAGATGGGATAGTACCTCAGCATGGTGGCGGATGATTTCAACAGCAAGGGACAACGGCAGCATGCAAAGTCCGAGTCAGCAGGACTACCATCACTCACCAACCCGCACCGGCCAGCGTGGTGTTTTAACGGCTAAAACCCCCCCGAAGATGAAGAGCACAACCAGGAAAAATCGGCCCTCAGTTCCCAGCCGCTCGTTGATCCCTGACTCCGACAACGGTCAGACCAGACGACGCGCAGAGGGTGCTAAGAATCCCTGGGTTACAATAGGTTGTCACACCGGACTATACATTGCCACGTATAACACTCGAACGCTATCATCGAACGAAAAACTTCTCGAATTGGAGTCGGCACTGGAAAAGATCAAATGGGACATTGTCGGATTGAGCGAAGTCAGGCGAAGTGGTGAAGAATGCTTGAAGTTGAAATCAGGAAGCACTTTGTACTACCGTGGAAGCGATAGCCAAACAGCGATGCATGGTGTAGGACTGCTCATCAGCAAACGCTGGTCGAACCGTATAATCCAAATCAACAGCATCTCCGACAGAGTCAGCTATGTGCGGCTGAAGATAAATGCGATGTACAGTTTGAAAGTCATCCAAGCGTACGCACCGACGACGGATCACGACGACGAAGAAATTGAAAGCTTCTATGAAGATGTCTCCAAAGCGATTGAAGAAAACAGAGCTCAATATCAGTTGCTAGTTGGCGATTTCAATGCCAAATTGGGAAAAAGAGAAGACGTTGCAGAAACTTCGATTGGAACGTTTGGTTACGATCAGAGGAACGAACGAGGAGATACTTTGCTGAATTTTCTCCAACAACAAGGAATTTTCGCAATGAACTCATTTTTCTCCGGTAAGGTTCAGAGGAAGTGGACTTGGGCCAGTGCAGACGGCAGAACAAAGAACGAGATCGATTACATCATATCGAACCGCCAATCGATTGTCAAGGATGTTACTGTGCTTAACCGTTTCACAACAGGCAGCGATCATCGAATGGTGCGAGCCAAAGTCGTCTTGAACACACGGACAGAGAGAGAAAAGTTGGTCAAGAAAAAAGTCGTTTTAGACATGGAACGCCTGAAAGAACAAAGCGACGCATTTATGGAAGCTATGGACAACGAACTGAACGGAACGAATTCACAAACTGCAACGATTGATGAGCTGACAGAAAGAATAGTGACCTCAGTGAGAAGCTTCCTGGAAACCAGATGCCGATCTACATGCACTAAAGAGTCGAAGCTCAGCAAGGAAACGCTAGACCTAATAGCAGAAAGACTGGACTTGGTGAAAGGTGGAAAGCGAGACACTGTTGAATACAGAGACAAAACGAAAGCCATCAACAAGAAAATGAAAACCGATCTGCGACAATACAACGTGAAACTGGCCATGAACGCTATCGAAGCAAATGGGAATATGAAAGTATTACGAGCGAAACGGGCGAACGGGTACAGACAAATTTTTAAATTGCGCGATAAGTCGGGCGTCATACAAACAGATCAGGACAAGGTATTGGACATCGCGCGAGAGTTCTATGAGGACCTTTTTACGTCGGTTCGAGCCAAACTACCGGCAGAAAGAGCAAAAGCGAGACCGGTGATAATGAACGTTGGTTCCGAAGATTTGCCGGACATAACGACTAACGAAGTACAGGCTTCGTTAGACGAAATGGAGAACAGAAAAGCTCCAGGTGACGACGACATTCCGATCGAAGCAATCAAAGAAGGCGGACCCACACTGCTCAAAATGACAACGGCTCTGTTCAACAAGTGTCTCGAACAAGAGAAAATACCAGAATCATGGGAAAACGCAGTCATCACTTTGCTGCACAAGAAAGGAGACATCACGAAACTGGAAAACTACAGGCCCATCAGTTTGATCTCGCACCTCTACAAACTGTTTATGAAGGTGATAACGAAACGGATCACAAAGAAGCTAGACTTCTACCAGCCGATCGAACAAGCAGGGTTTCGTTCCGGATTCAGCACCAATGACCACTTGCAAGTGATGAGAAGTCTAATAGAAAAATGCAACGAATACAAAATCATCATCGCGATATGCTTCATAGACTTCGAAAAAGCGTTCGATTCGGTCGAATTATGGTCGATTTTAGACTCCTTGGACGATTGTCGGATTGACTCGAGATCTACCCGGATGATAAAACATATCTACGAGCACGCAACGTGCGTCAAACTGCATAAAACCACCGATAAATTTCGAATTGGAAGAGGAGTCCGTCAAGGAGATACCATTTCACCGAAATTGTTCACGTCAGCTCTGGAAACGGTTTTTAAAAAGCTTGATTGGAGGGAACTGGGAATCAACATAAATGGGAAGTTTCTGAACAACCTTCGATTCGCCGACGACATTGCCCTGACATCAACGACTCTGGAACAGATTGAAGCGATGCTGTTGCAGCTCAACGAGGAAGCCCAAAAAATCGGTTTGAAGATGAACATGTCGAAAACGAAAGTGATGACAAACATCGATGGTGCTACACCAATCAAGATCGGAGACGAGGAAATTGAAATCGTGAATTCGTACAAGTAGCTCGGCCACGTCAT
>CM055406.1:95612636-95632625 GCA_029228625.1 Pseudolycoriella hygida
CTATTCTCATTCAGAAAATACCAAAAATCCAAGATGACGTCACTTTGACAGGTGGCAGCCATTTTCTTAGGATTCATAAAGATTCTACTCATCAATATCAACAACTTTCCCGAAGAAACCAACTGCCTAAAAACACAAAAAAAAATTTTTAAATTATATCAAGAAAAAATTTCAATTGAAATCTAGGTAGCATAATGGTTTTTTTGCTATAAAAGGAAATGCAAAACCGTATTTTAAATCAGTCTCTTTAGACTCGTCAAGCAGGTCGGATCTATGTTGGTTCACGCTGGAAATTTGTGACCGACAAACAGACAAACAGACAAACTTTTGAATTTTATAATTATAAATCGTCATAGAAGTTTTATTTTTGCTTGTGAGAAACTAAACGAATTTCCCAACTGAAATTAATTAACAAAATTCTTATTGAATGTTTTTCTAATTTCTCTGCATTTTATACAAAAATCGACTTCTTCCCTTCAGTTCGTAAAAAACATTAGGGCATTTTTTTATGTTCCTGAATTATTCCTCTTTTGGGCGATTTCCCGCAGTTCCCAGAGTTGATGTTACGAAAAGACTCGAACGTATTTAAGTAAATACTGCCTTACGTCCACATTAAGTTGTATTTGAAATTGCCGATAGGGCAATATTGAAAAACCCGTCCGAAGAAACGGTGTAAAAAATTTTTCCGAAAGCACAAAATTGACCCCCTCAAATAGAGTAAAATGTTCTCCTCAATTTGCTCTACAATTGCAAAAACCCATTTTTTTGGGATAGGGCCGATCTTAGTACTGACCTAGGACACCTCGGACATATATTTCCATAGACAAAAATGTTTCCCTCAATTTGCTCTGCAACATAGCAGAAAATTTTATTTGGTTGGTGCCGACCTTGAGGCCCACTTGAGCCCTTTATAAATTGTTGGTCATGCCTAGATCTTTCAAACAAAATTTTTTTTTTGAAAATCGGAAAAGATTTACTCGAGTTATGTACGTACAAAGACCAAAAACCACTTAAACGGCCATAGCTCGGCGGCGCTTGGGCCGGCAGTGCCCAGATTCAATCCCATAAAAAATTTTGTGATTACCTTTCAGGAAAAAAACAGTTTTTGAAAATCGGTTAAGTTTTACTCGAGTTGTCGTGTCGACGGACGGACATTTTTTTATTGTTGATTCGTCATCTAAGGACCATGATCGATGCTCCCCCCTACTCCAAGGTCGAAATTCGACTGGTTACAAACGTCGCGATAAACGCAATTGACCCCTTTTCGAAGCACTTCGTTCTTCGTACGGGTCTACAAAGTTTCACCAACCTTCACCAAACCACGTTTTTGACCCCTTTTCCGACCGTAACTTTGAAAGTTTTTGACCAATTTTGTCCAAATTCAATCCTGTAATCAGTTTTATTATTTACCCGATTTACGTAGAAAAAACGCGTTACTCTCTAGTGGAGACTCAGTTTCAGGGCTCTGGCTGTGTCCAAGGACTTAAAATAAAAAATTTTCTTCCATAAATTGTCTCGCATTCCTAGTCTTTTCGAACAAAAAATGTTTATGAAAATCGGAAAAGATTTACTCGAGCTCAGCGGCAATGCCCAAATTCAGTCCTATAAAAGGTTTTTCGATTACATAATAGAAATTTCGGTCAACTTTTACTCGGACGGAAAAAGTTTTTTTGCAGACTTGGCATCTAAGAAGCATGATCGATGCTCCCTCTTACTCCTTCTTAAGCTTATGAAATAAAGAAACAATGATCAGTCGACTCACGATTCATTGAATTTATATAAAACTGAACAACTCACAATACCCTCGGTCAACTCATGTTTTTCATAAATATATCAATTTTATTAGAAAAATATCTTCAAAATCTACAAAAGTTGTGGCACATACAGAAATCGAATTTATCGGATGAAAGATGTTCTATTTTAATTTGAAAGTAAAAAAAGTACCATGTCCAAAGTTCACGCCCGTCAGAAGTGGACAACTTACGATTTGTTACCTTATTTGCATTAAACGTATGGTGAGGTTGGCAAAGCTTATAACTTATTGTAACTTGAAACGTTTGATTTATAACTCATAACTTTTGACTTATGACTTTCGAATTATATCTTAAAACCTAAAGATTCCCAACAAGAGGGCCTGCCGTAAAGTACCGAGCTCCCAGCTTGAAGTGTTTAGGCACATCAAATAGTATTAGGGACAAGACAACTTGATAAATGCGCAGAAAAAATAAGTCAAGCAACAATAATACTAAACGCATGAGAGTACGTATCAGAATAGGCGTGGCAAACAGAATGGACGGAGCAAACTGAATAGATGTTGCAAAAAGGCTCAGACGTATATACATAGATAACATTTATTTATTCTTAAGAATGTGAATTTACGCCCACATTAAATTGTTTTGGAAAAGGGCAATATTGAAAAACCCGTGAGAAATATAGTAAGTCCTTTTTGGATATATCCGGCACCAGATAAGCTAGAACAATAGTATTATATGATTTGGAAAGCTGTAGATGTTCTCTTTCTGAATTACATAATACTATTGTTCTAGTTTATCTGGTGCCGGAGTTATCGAAAGAAGCGTTTGAAAAAACAGAGTTCATTACAGAGAGAGTTTACTGCAAATTTCGAAAAGAAACATTTGTTAAAAAATTTTAAAAGAAATTAAAAAATAAATATTCCAAAAAATCAACACAAAAATAATTTTTTGGCTTGGACCAACCTCAGAACCGACCCTGAGCCCGAAAGAGAGGCCTGGACCAATACTTCAATGGACAAAAAATTTCACCTAAATTTACTCCCCAACATAACAACATAACAGTTAGGCCCATTCTAAGGACCCTACAGTCCGAACCACTAAACAGAATTTCCCTAATTTTGTGTTGTGATTTCCAGAATTCCAAATCTTACATTCAAAATCTTGAAAAGCGATTTCCGTGCTAATTTCGTAGATATATTAGTCAGAAATTTTCACCAACTTTCCATAAGAAGAACGAAGTTTTTCAAAAAATGATCTTATGCGTTTATCACGACGCGACGTTTGTAAGTCAGTGGAATTTAGACCCGGGAATTGGTTATTTTTTCGTTATGGAAAAATGCAAAAAAAATACATTTGTACGTCCGTCTGTCACCGCGATGACTCGAGTAAAGCTCTACCGATTTTCCCTAAAAGATAATCGAGAAATTTTTTAAGAGATTGAATCTGGGCATTGTCGGCCCGATCTTTTCCGATTTTCATATTTTTCTTTGTTTGAAAGGTCTAGGCATAATCTGCCCGATAATTAATGGACGAAACTTTTTTGATTTTGAGCCTTTGGATTCAGCCAGGGCCCTAAAGCTGAGTCTCTACTAGGGTCAACCGTGTGTCTTCTACATGAAATCGGGAAAATCTTATCCGATTTTCAAAATCCTTTTCTTCTCTGAAAGATAATTGAAAAAATGATTACGGAATTGAATTTGGGGAAAATATGGTAAAAACTTCGGAAGTTACGGTCGAAAAAGTAGTCAAAAACGTGGTTTTTGAAGTTTGGTTGTTTGACTTATATCTTTGCAAAATTGGAAATCGCTGTTGAAGGTTTTAAGTAAAAGATATGTACATCAGAAAATCACGAAAATTAAATTAGTGAAAATCTGTTGAGTGGTTCGAGCTGTAGAGTCCTTAGTGTTGGCCCAACTCACGCTACGCGATCCTACACGATATTTGGAGGCTTTTCGTGAATATTGCTTATTGATGAGGTTTTATTTTTTGGAGAGTGTTGTAAAGAAAATAGAAGTCGATTTTAAAATCGGCCCTAGTATAAGAATTTTCTTTTCAAAATTTGTGGGAAAATTTTTTTTTAACTTTTTTTTAGATTTTAGGCTTTTTTAAGAATTTGAAGAGTTTTTTGAGCACTTGCTCTGGACATAATTGCATATATACAAAAAGTAAAGGAAATATTTACTTAGATACGTTCGAGTCTGTCATATCTTTGACCACTTTTTTGACCGTAACTTCGCAATTTCTTGACCGATTTTGCCCAAATTCAATTTCATAATCATTTTTTCATTATCTTTGAGGAAAAAAAAATATTTTGAAAATCGGATAAGATTTATTTGATTTCAAAATTATATTCGACAAAATTATATTTTTAATTTAAAAATAACATCGTTTTTTCCTTAAGAAATAAAAAAACATATGCAAGGGACCCGTACGTATCAGAATAGATGTGACAAACAGAATAGATGTTGCAAAAAGACTCGAAAGTATCTAAGAAAATATTGCCTTAACTCTTAAGTGTATAAAATTACGTCCTTCATGGAAAAGGATAGAAAGTTCATGGAAAATTTACGCAGATCACGTAAAAGAGATGTACAAAAGATAAATATTGGATAATTAGTGTATCAATGATGCATTTTGCTACGTTACTTGTCCATCGTTTTCACATCCCAAATTAGAAAAGCATTAAATGTATGTACAAATAATGTAAAATTCACTTAATGTTCAGAGTGATAGCCCAAAATCTCTTAGAGCAGCCCTACGCCACAATGCATTCGATAACTGGTGTAAGCTGAAATACCAAGGTTCGAGATTACGTCGTTTACAAACGCACATCAAAAGGAACGACTTTGTATGCAATAAAATCTATTCTTATCACCTGAATGGACCGCTGCAATAAAATTCAACATTAATTACGCATACCTGTTTGGTGTTCCTGGTGTAGAAAGCGCTTCCCACCTCTGTCGCAAATGTGGCAGAAAGAAAGAAACAATATCGCATGTATCTGGAAGCTGCTCTTCTAACAAACATCTCATCACCGAATTGTACAATCAGCAAATCATCGCCAGGCATCATACTGTAAAACATCTCATCACCGAATTGTTAGGCGCAAAAGATTTCCAATGTTTTAAAGAAGTCTATGCGGTTGATAAAGAAGGGCGATCTCGCTTCGGTGACATAGTTGCGTTCGACAAATCATCATCAAAAGACGCGTTCATAGTTGACCCCACCATCCGCTATGAAACCAACGACGCCGAACAGGACAAAAAAAATTCCGAACGAAAAATCGAGGATTTATGAAAGCTGCATTCCATTTTACGAGGAAAAGTATTCATCATCGTTCGGCAAACGCGAATGGAAAGTGCGCGGCTTCTTGCTTGGAAGTAGAGGGACGGTGATGTGAATCTTTTCAAAGAGACTAAACTAGACATAGCAAAATCAGTAAACTAACAGAAACGGTTCTGATTAAGACTATTAAAATTACTAAGAATCATGTGTACAGTAAATCAATCTGACGACTTATGTGATGAATTGCATTTTATTGTCTTCTATCTTCTAGATGACATAGAAAAAGAGTGTCTATGACTGCTGTCATAGACCTCGTTAAAAAACCATCAAAACGTTACAATACAATAAATTAAGCGTATCTGTACAAATGTCTAAATCGAAAAGTAAAAAATCAAAAAACGTTAAAAAACGAACATAGATAGAACATAGAAAATCAAATTCAAAACAACAAACAACAAATAGTTAAGATCGAGTAAATCTAAGTCAAAAATATCAATAAAAATATCTAACAAATAGTTAGGATCGAGTAAATCTAAGTCAAAAATTTAAAGAAAAAAAAAAAAAAATCGTCAAAAGTGAAAAAGCAAATTCAACTAAAGCGTATCGTCAAAAATAGTATATCGTCGTAAATCGTATCAAATAAATCAGTCGTCATAGAATACGTCGAAGTGGAGCCAGAATGTAGTAACGGCCAGCCAATTACAGAAACTCCGGCGAAAAGTAAACGGGTAAGTCCTTTCGGTTTTAAATGATATTTGTGAAAAGAAAGCACCAAAACAAACACATCATCCAACAAGGCCGAAGGTACCGAACACCGAGTCATCAAGCTTGTGGACTTCTCTTCTGAATTCACGTGACGGAAGGGTCGGATCGATGTGGTTGGCAGCAATATTAAATAGTCGACATGCGAAGTTTAGTGGTGAGAATTGTGAATACTCATGGGAGTATATGTAATAGTAGTAGTATATGTAATAGTGAGTATATGTAATAACGAAATTCGCTTTAAGTAGATGACTTTTTGTAATTTATTATTGATCAGTATCCTGTGTATGTTAGCACCCTTCAATTAGAAGGCAGCACATCTTTTAGTTTAATAAAGGATTTTTTACTTCTTGGTTTCTTATTGGTTCTATACCTTTACTTTTCATCATATCAATGAGAGAGAGAGAGAGAGAGAAAGAGAGCTTTAACAAAAACACAAACGTTATAACCCTTATAGGATCCTTAAGAAAATATGAGCGACTGTTTCATCTTATGTTAAATACATCATTTTCACATGATTTATAATGTGTGATTTTCAATACTGTCATTCAGTTCTCTATTTTTCCATTTTTTGTACATCATTTTAACATGGTTTACATAAATTTTACATTATCCGTCCATGAATTTTCTATTAATGTAATGTAATATTAATGTAAAAATAATGTTAAATTTATGTAAATAATAAGAAAATGACCTAAGTCATCTGAAAATGATGTAAATGCTATTCTAATTTGGAATGGAAAAACAATGGAAAAATAATGCAGCAAAATCCATCGTTCTTGCATTAATTATTCATCTTTTGTACATCTTTTTTACATAAATTAGACAAATTTTACATGATTATCCATGACCTTTCATAATTTTTTCATGACAAATACACAAAGTTTACATTATTTTTACATCAAAGATGTATTTTGTCGAATATAATTTTTAAATATACCTACCGCAGGGACTCAGTTTTACGGTCCTGGCTGACATGAGTACAAAGGCTTAAACTGAATAAAATGTGTCCATAAGTTGTTGGGCATTCGACTAAAAAATCCGCTAACCTACCATAAATGACGCTAAACATTCACCCCAAAATAATCACGAAGACGGCAGGCAGCCTGATTTCCTAGTAGACAACCCTGTGATTAACGCTGCGATGTGTAAATATTTAATTCTTCACAAAAACACAATCGTCTATTATAGTAAAAACTTAAAATGCCCCAAAATAGCGTAGATGTGTGCTTTTCTCCACCTCCCCCCGTCCCGGTATCGGTATACGTAACTTACACAACTTGTGTATATTATAGTATGTTAAGTTGAATCTTCACTGAAGGAAGTTGCAGAGTGTAATAACAAGTGGAAAAAGATGACGATAAATGAAGTTTTATAAAAGCCTCGAAGCGTCTAGAATCCAATTTATTTCATTTAAAATACTCAATTTAATTGAAACTGCTTACTTAGTTTACTTTAACATTTTATTACCAAGCAGCCCGAAAGCCAGTTAGTTTGTACTCTAAAAATACTTCACGCCTTTATCTGATGATTTTCCCACAAGACTGCATTCCCCTAAGTGCGTATATTGGGGAAACTCACGACAACGAAATTAAAAGTTAATGGTCGGTTAAGTCGGTGCTTAAAAGTTAATTTCTTAACTTTTTGACATTCCAAACAGCTCTAAAAATTAGCATTGGACCCAAATATTATTAATGAAATCCATAGATTGGATGTTTGCCAAGCGATTGGCAGATAGTTGGAAAAAATTGTTTATGATTCTGAACCACATTTGATCAACAAACAAGTGCTTTGATGGATTTAACCTAAGAGCCTATGAGTTCACGTTTGTCTTTGAATTGTGCCTAAGAAACACATTCAATTTTTTCCAGCTATCTGTCAATCGCTTTGCATACATCAGATCTATGGATTTCATTAATATATTTATATCCGATGCTAATTTTCAGCTAATAATTTTCAATGGTTTTGACAGAGCTGTTTGGAATGTCAAAAAGATTAGAAATTGACTTTTAAGCATCAATTAATTTTTAATTTCGTTGTCGTGAGTTTCCCCATTGAAATGTCCCGAAGTTCACCGTTCAGTTCAACCAATGAGTTGCCAATGTGTTGTTTCGAAACTCGACCGCGATAGACGTATTCGTTCCGATTGTTGGGTTTGTAAACAAACCAAATCTGATTGAATCGGTCCAAGCCAAGTGAAGCTGAGTCTCTCGACATAGTATGGCTTACTGAAAAAGAATTATCATTAAATTATCATTATTAAAACATGTATAATGGATATCAAAGGTAAAGGATATCGCATACAAAAACCTCTTAAAAGGTAAAGTGTGACGCAGTCCGTAAGTCCGCTTCCAAAATTAATGATATCGCTTGAGGTGACGCTATCGCTGATAATACGCAATTTGTTTGAACGGAATCTTGTGTTGAAAGTTTTATTTTCTGAAAAAATTACAGCGCTTTGTTTAAAACAAAATTACGTTGTGCTAAAAAAATTGCGTCCCGTTGTGGGGGAATTACGTTCATAAATTACGTAATGCAAAATTGGCAACCCTGTTACCCGCCCCCCCCCCAATTTATAACACGACCTTTTTCTCATTTGGGGCCGGGACTGACGTTCAGTAAAAATTTCAGAAAGATCGGCTGACTGGTTCTCGAGATCGAAAATTGTTAATAGATAGATAGAAACCAACAGATCAAAAAAAAAAAAGTTTTCATAGTAATGAGAACAATAGAAAAATCGAAGTCCGATAGAAACCTCTCAGCCAATTTCCAACCGATTTTGATGAGTCTGGGCTCGTTGGAAAGCTGCTGCGACGTACTTTTTTTTAAATAATTTGAAGAGGGAGTGGGCGTGTATATGGTGACTTGTCCCAAAGGTTTTTGTATGGCGTTTTTTGAGTTTGTGGACTTCTTTTTTGTGGTGTGGGGACTGCGTCACGCCCTCCACTACCGCTGCGGGCATGATCCGGAAGGATATCGAAAAGTACAACGACGAACTAGTAAATAATAAAAATGATCCACCCCCGAACCCTTCATGGGTTTTAGATGAATTCTTGCAGTACATCAGCATACTCAACAGAACAGATTCCAGACTGTGACTTGGAACGTCGCGGAAATCTTTTCAGAATTTTCATTATCACTGAAATGACCGCTATATGAAGCAAACTTTCACTTCATGTATGTGAGTATGATGTGGCTGCAATTACCCAGTTGGACTGAAATAGATAAAATAGTACAAACTCAATGGTAACTTAAAGATAAACTTACAGAATTCTTTTTGGTGAAGGAAATGAAAGCTAAACGCTCGCAATTTTCATTCAAAACCATTGCAAATCTAATTTGTAGGAAAATGTATTTATTCAATGATTTGGATGCTACTAGAACACAACAAAATTAAAATTTCCGTTCTGTATTGCGGCATCCAAAAATTCATATGATTAAAAAAAGATGTTAAAAAATTCTACCAGCAAGTGGCGCTTTTACGTGATTGAAGGTGTGTTGAAGAGCGGAAGTGCACTGGTTACATCTCTGTATTCATTTGTACGTAAAAAAGGAAAAGTTAAAAAACGACTTATGGAAAACTTTTTCATCGCTACACTTGAAAACTGTTATCATGAGAATTACATTGCAGTTCATACCAAAACAGTTAATGAATCTACAGTATTTTTCATGAAATAAGATTTACCACAAGTTAGTGTTTAATAAATCTAATAAATGAAAAGTGTTTTCTACCGCATTTAATTACCTTGTACGAAAAGGAAAACAGTTATTTTTCATTACTTAATTTAGCCCTTTTGTTATTGCTCTAAAGTTCTTTTTTTTACTTTGCTCACTTCTGTCCATTAATCACCCTTTTATACAAAGCGAGTTTTTAGACCCGTACAAAAAGTACGCGTCAATAGCGTTTGTCAATACATTTGTGTTTTGAAATGTCAAAAGAAGGGAAATTAGCAATAAAAAGTGTTCGTCCTTTACGTCGTCCGTCGGTCCGTCCCCTGATCTCGGACGAATCTTTCGATCTTGATAATTTTTTACTTAAAAAATAACTATTGGGTTATTGTCTGGACTTGAAGCGGTGCGAGGTTGGCCAATATTGGGCAATTAAGAAGACGTAGCCTGTATTACGCAAAGGAATAACGTTAAGAATAGTCCGATGTGCAAGGCTGGCATCAGCGTAGCTGTTACCGTTAGAGTGAGCGCCACTTAAATTTTTCATGGGCGCTGCCGATGTGTCTCAAAAAATGTTTTCAATAAATTGATGCAATCCTTCTTTTGATATGATTCGCGCGGATCTGGCGTAAGTCCCATGTTTTTTTGTTTACATTTTTTAAACATTTTGTTTGCATTGTTGGTTCAAAATTTTTTGAATTTGTGTGTAATGTGCATATTGAATTTAACAATTAAAGTGTGGATGCATGAGTTTCATAATATTTTTCCGTCTGAGAAAAATGTTTTTAATGAGTTTTATTTTACGGTCAATTTCATATTTAGCGCGTACTGAAATGAGTAATTATTAAGACGAGGCGAAACGTATTAACTGCAAATTCATCGCTCCCATGAAAACCGACGCGATGTGTTAAAAAAGCAACAAATTAAAACTCAAGAAATTAAAAGAACATTTAAATACATTGTGTTGAATTTAATTAGAAAGATTTTATTCTATCTTCAATGTCCACATGAAACTTAAAATTTTCTCGCATGCGATAACATTAGCAGTTAACATTCCACCGCAAGGGGCCGTTCATAAATTACGTAACACAAAAATTTGTATTTCTGGAGATTCTGGAGTTCGTGTGCGATGTGCATACTATACACAAATTACGTATTTTCATTTTTGCTTCATCTGATGATTACGTAAACCCAGTCTACAATGTGGTTTTTTTGGTCAAAAATTTTCATTTGAAGTAATCACAAAATATTTTATGGGTGGCAAAAGCTTAAATTTTCAGAATTTTTGGACGCGTTTTTGCGGTTCGGAAAAATCATAGAAGTTTGTGTGGGGAAATTTTCTTTTTCACATTTGTTAGGCGAAAATTGATATTTTCTCACCTCGAATGAGGTGCGAAAACTGAATTTTGCATGGGTAGTTTGTAGCGGGTTGAAAAGTAAACTTTCGCACCTCATTTAAGGTGAGAAAATAAAAGGAGGTGAGAAAATAAATACTTAACATAATTAATTTTCGACTCGACGGATACGAGCTAAACAAAATGCCAGCACATAGTTTAGGATCACAGGATTACTCTAAAGTTGTTCATTTGCTAATTTGGCAAATATTTTTGGAGATATAAGAGTTCGGAAAAACAACAGAGTCGAATGTGTTTTTGAGTTACTCTCTATGTTTTCTGTGAAATTCGTCTTTTGTATGCTTAAATGTGTTAAGTTATCTGCAATAATTGTAATAGTGCATCTTTTTCGGGAGAAAATATGAATTTTCGCCTAACAAATGTGAAAAGTTTAATTCATAACTCGGGTAAAAATAGAAAATTTTTAACTCGGTTGAAGTCTGTGGTCTTCGCAGAGAAAATTGCAACTTGAGTAAAGTTTGTGGCCCTTGCAGAGAAAATTGCAACTCGTGTGAATTGCGGCCCTCGCTACGCTCTGGCCACAAACTTCACTCTCGTTGCAATTTTCTCTGCTTGTGCCACAAACTTTACTCTCGTTGCAATTTTCTCTGCTTTGGCCACAGACGTCAACCTTGTTAAGCAATTTTCTATTTTCTCCCCTTGTCATGAAAATAACTATTACATAAATACTTCTTCATACAAAACTGATTTTTCCCATACAAAGTTTGTTGATTTTTCCGGACCGCACAAACGCGTCCAAAAATTCTAAAAAAAAGCAACTTAATATTTTCTCACCCATACAATATTTTGTGGTTACTTTAAATAAAACTTTTCGACAACTTGCAAAAAAAAACATTCTAATGTTGGTGTCGATTAGCATGCACTGTGTTGTGCAGCTAATCGCATCCGGTGGCGATTAGCACACACTGTAGACTCTACATATTATTGTCATTGACACCAGTTTACACTAAAAAATTTTAGGGAATTAAAATTGCTGAAAATTCCAAATATTTATTTTCCTGCGGCAGTCTCGACTCTATCAACTTCATCGCTGATAATTTTGATCAACTGGAAGTTTTAAGCGTCGGCAGCTCATCCAGCAAAAGAAGCCGAGAGAAACGACTCTTCAGAAGTTGCTGAAATACCAGCGCCGAAAAAATCGTGCACATTCAAAATGCCCTTACCACTCACCTCAGATATAGTTAAAAACGACTTCCACATAGTCGACGTTGTCTCGGACGGCGACGCTGTGAACTACCTAACTGAGTCTCAAGGAAACAAAATCTCAACCAAAGAGTCGATGGAAATCCTCAAGGCCACTAGCATCCACGAGATAAACTTCGAAGACAGCCTCAACGATCGCGGAAAATTCCGTTATATTTGTTCGAACATAAAAACCCGTGACTGGCTCATTGGAATTATACAAAACATTACTTCTTGGGGAGGTGCGAAAATCAAGCCTGTGAACGATGACTATGCTATCGTTAGACTCCGGTGACATCTTCATTCTTATCAAGGTGCAAAATCCGACAGTAGGTTCGTCCAATTGGAAGTGCGTTCATCACACGAAAACTGTTAATGGTAAACAAGTTTGGACTGTAGGAGTTAAAATGAATCCTCAGAAATGATCTGGTCACAAATACTGCCTCAACTGGAACTAAACAAACCTAAAAATGTTCTTAATAAAGAGTTTTCTCTTAGCATTACAAAGACTAGACTTTCTTCTCAAAGTTTTGTTCCAGTGCATGGAACAACAACCCCCAAAAATTTTGCAATTGTAAATGGTGGCATAACCACCAACGCTGCACCTACCTCAGTGCTAAAGATCCCCATCAACCAGCAGAGGCGCCGACTTTGATTTTGGTCATTGGGTGCAAGACTCAACCAATAGTTGTACACTTACTGGTATACGATATTTTAATTGGTGTGGCAGGGCCTTAGCTAGGAAGCTTGCAACACCAACTGAAAATATCGCGAGCGGAGGGGGCTACAATTTTTTGGGCTTATCATTATTATAGCCTATCTTTTTCGTGAAATCAAATGTTTCGTGGTGGGATGTTTTTTACTTGTAATTTTGTACATCGCCGTACAGGGCAAATGTGGGAGTCATAAAACGACATAAATTCGTTATTAATGCTCAAAGCAGGAAATTTGATTGAAAATGCGATTATTTACGAAATTCGTGTAAATTATTTATAAAATATTTCACTTTATTATAACGTCGGGCGTAGGTAAACATTAATTGAACCCGTACGAAGTACAAAGGTCCTATACGTTTACTACAAACAAATTTATTGTAACATGGGGTAGATCGAGGTGGGAGGGGGGGATGCATCTATTATCGTCTAGAGATGACGAATCAGCAATACAAAAATGTCCGTCCGTCTGTCTGTCTGTCCGTCTCCACTTTTTTTTCCAAACGGCTCAACCAATCAGCCTAAACTTTTTTTTCCTGAAAGGTACATGTCTCCCATGATTCAAGTTCGAAGATGAGCAAAATTAATGAAGTGGTTCCGGAGATATGGTCGAGGAAGTGACCAAAAACATGGTTTTTCGAGGGTCGGTGAAGCTTTTTCGCAAATATCTTAGCAAGTATAGCACAGAAATTCCTCAATTTGGTGTCAAATGAAAGCTTTTGATGTCACGAAACTGGGAAAAAATTTTTGTGGGAATCGGGTCAGGGGTCTGGGCACTGAAACCAATGGAATGGACGAAATTGAGATTCTTGACCATATAGCAAAACCGTTTTTCGTCTATATTTCCTTGCAATATGGAGATTTACTGTCAAAGGCAAAGTTGTAGATAATTAAATTTAAGCGAACACATGTTTCAGGGTTTTGGGGAAATGTGGTACAATCCTGTTATATGTCCTATTCCATTATTGGGCAGGATGACCCAGATCTCCAGAACTATGAGAGTTAGAAAGTGGGTTCCAATGGCGAAGTTGTAGAGAATTAAATTCAAGCGAATACGTGTTTCAGGGCATTATGTTTCACCGGTTTCACCAAAATCCTTTTGGGCAAAATTTAATTATTTTGTTTATGTTCTAAACGAAATTAACGACATATGAACTTTTTGAATCGAGTAGCCTTGTTATGTTCTTACAACTAAGTGTTTGATTTCTAATCGTTGATTGTTACATGAATCCCTGGGATAATGGTTAGCGTACAAGACGCAGCTGTGAATGTGCCAGGTTCAAATCGCAGTATGGAGATAGTTTTTTTTCTTTATAAAAAAAAGAAGAGTTCATTCTGGATAAACTGGACCATAATGGCTCATTACGTTGGTCGCATCATTACTGCCTAGCATGTTAAATTGCATCTATACATAGCAAAGAACCTGTAGCGTATACTCAACGTACCGAGTGCGTTGCGTACACGTTAAATAATTTGAAGTTCAAGTGTGATCAATTTATTGGTCTCTTGCAAGAGCCTTATATCGTAAAAAACGAAGTTGAACTTATCGCCAAGGTAAAGTATCAAATTATTTCATATAAAGGTAAAGACAAACTACGAGCGTGCATAATAGCCTCAACGGGATGTGAAATCTTCCCCTTAACGCAATTTTGCACTGGTGATTTAGCTGTTATTTCTTTAAACATGCATAGTAAAAGTAGCTCGAAACGAATTGTTGTGGCGTCTTGCTACACCCCTTCAGAAACTGATTTCCTCCCTCCAAGTAAGGAAGTAATTGATCTAGTAAATTATTGTAACCTTAAAAATATACCGCTTATCCTAGGCGCAGACGTGAATTCCCATCACGTAGTCTGGGACAGCAAAGGCAGCTATGCCAAAGGAGACTCATTTCTGGAATACATCTTCAGCACTAACCTAGAAATTCTCAATCGAGGGAACGAACCAACTTTTAGGAATAAAATTCGAGAAGAAGTTTTAGACATAATTTAGCTTCCTACCACTTCTCGCGAAAGTCTCAACAGACTCATCAAAAGCCCATCAACTGAAATTGCCTCAACAGAAGAACTCGATCGTAGAGCAGAGGCTCTGTCGCATTCAATAATAACAAGCTACCATGTCGCCCGTCTTCAAAACGTTATAAAAACGGAAGATCTCTTCAACATCTACTGGAAGTCCACTTCCCAGGAAGTACAAATGAAACGCCTCAGTCCTCAACGGAACAACTTTTCTTTAACCCATCGTCTAATGAAGAAAATCTTAGCGTAGCCAAATCTTTATTATCGCTACAAGGCAGCGGCGCCGACTTGTTTACCGTCCATGGGGGGCAAGAAAATTTTTTTAATTTCATGATGTGTATTTGGCAAACATGCCAAAGTAAGCAATGAAACGGTAGCTAATGTTTGCTTTTATAGCGAAACTTTTAAGAAAATTTTTGAAGTAATAGATTCCGAATGAAGCTGCGGTATTTGCCGTTTATCTGAGAGAAGTGAGTAAGCACGCGAGCTAAGTGAGCGAAAAGTTTTCTATTTTTGTTATTTAATGGAACCCACAGCAATTATAGATTTTACAAGAAATATTCTTAAGTCCTAAAATACCCTAAGAATTTGAATCTCTCAATTTGTGAAACGATTTGTTTTTTTAAATTATTGGAAAATTTCGAAAAGCAAGTCTGTTCTGGCCATTAGGGTGCAATTCTGAGACATTCTTATGAAAAATTCAGGCCAGTTTCGTTGAAAACTCTAGAGAGAATAAATTTATTTAAATGAATAAATTGTGCTGGCCTAATAACACAGCATATTGATCTATATATGCTACTTGTAGTGGTTTGCAAGTTTTAGGTTAAGCACGACAGGCCCAAAAGCGGTTTAGGTGCTGAACCTCGGTTCACCCACGTAACCTATACATCAAGAAGTGACTTCAAAAATGCTAGAAGTTTGGAATAACACTTCATCGATACAAAATTGAGCTAGGTATTCCAAAATTTTCAAAAAAATTTGTCGGTCCTTGAAAAAACGTCGAATGTGAAATGGATTGCTAATCCTGTAGGATGGAATGTGCCTTGAATGTACCATTTCTGTTCAGAAAGTGATTAAATTTACCTTCCGTTTAATTTGTTATGTTTATTCCTCTCGTCATCACACTTGACCGCCCCCCCCCCCTATACCCGGTGAGGATAAAATTCTGTATAGGATTTTTCGTCAATTTGTAGCATGAAAGTAACGTTCCTAAGCACACCCAAGCTTCTAAAAATGGGTAGTTGTGGTGTTTGGTGTCCACAACGAACCGTACACAGAAGAACGACATGTATGACGCCACCCATACACGATGAATTCTGTGTATAGATATCTGAGTCTATCTTAAGGCAGAGACATAATGAACACCAGATGAAATCCTATATGTAGCTACAATATATAGGCGTGGTTTGGAATTCACGTTAAGCACGTGGTCCAACAAACAGATTAATGGTTGCTCACACAAATGCCATGGAAAAAAGGTGTATGTTGTTGGCACCACCACCATTTTGTGCTACTCTTTTAAGGGGCGTATTTATGCGCTATGTTTCGTGCTATTAAATGCTGCCTAGCAAAAGTTTTGTGCTGCCACCTGTTCGTAGCACAAAAAGTGTTTTTGTCGAAAACATGTCGTTTTACATGGCAGTCCCATATTCCAACGACTCTTTCCAAATTCTTTATTTTATACCGTAATCTACACATTTTGTGCTGTCGATATCACCGTTTTTTTTTCTGCACTACCGAAGCACAAAAAGTTTCTCTATCAAGAATATGGTAGTTTTATATGGGGTTAAAATTAAAGTAGTGATTATTCACTGACGCCTGCGAATAGTATTCACCTTGTACAAAATTCTATTCGTAAGCGCCTGCGAATAGCATTTCCCTTGTACGAAATGCCATTCGCAGGCGAAGTTGGATTGGAATAGCAGTTACGTAACATTATTTTCGTCAAGTGTTTTATTTATGACCGGCAACCATCGAAAACTTGCGGAAACAATGATTCCTACAGTTCTCTATCTTCTGATGGTATTTAATGAGTTCCGAGGTGATGCAGAGTAAAATATTATTTTTCGACAAATTGTTAGGGTTAACAAAACTAATAAAGATTATCGGCAACAGTCAAGAACTTACGAAAACAAAGATTCTTAGTGTTTCCTATAATTTAGGTCAGCAGCGCCGACTTATAATGTGTTCAGTGTTCATGCGGGACAAGACAAATTTTACGTAAAGCTAGGGACTAATTTATTCGAAACCAGGCTTGAACATTCACTGAAACGGATTGTGCACTCGAAATAACGCTTGCATATTCACTGAAACTGATTGTGCATTCGAAATTCGGTGTATCCGCCTCGACCAGAAAATCTAAAACATTTCGAAATTCATAAACCGAACTAAAATAATTTATTGAAGCGAAATTATGAGAGAAATTGCATATCTGAAACTAAATCTGAAAGAAAATTTTAACTCAACGACTGGGACCCGAACCCAGAATCTTAACCTTTCCGGGGTGCTGCTCTACCAATTGAGCTACCGTGGACATTTTCAATTCAGATCTAATTCCAAACCGCTGCTTACATACTAACACATGCATTTGTAGCCAAAGCCGGCGCATTTTCGTTCTCACGAACTGTGCGCGCTTTTCTTTTTTTGCCACCTACAAATAACCTGTGTCTGTTTATTCTCATAACTGCATGTCCATTAATTCGTATTTGTACTTGAATGTCGACATCAATTGGATGTCATCTAATTGTACAGGGATACCGCTATCAACACATTGCTGTATTGATTGATCGCATAGGACAACAAAGTAAATTAAATCATTTTTCTGTTATCAGTGACTGAAGTGAACGAAATTCGAGCATTTAAATGGTATTTCTCTCAAAATTTCAATTCAAAAAATTAAATGCTCGAATTTCGTTCACTTCAGTCACGGATAACTGAAAAATGATTCAATTTAAAAGAATTTGATTAAATAATTAACGAAGTGACTAATCTACACCGGTGTCGAATAGCCACACATTCATGCCATTCATGCTGATGAGTGACACATCAAGCTCCGAGCCCTATATTTTTCGATATAAAAAGAATAAATATGTGAAATCAAGAATAAATTAATTTGGATTAAAAGTCTGACATGTCTGTTCACTAAAATTCTTCTGTGCTTATGAATTTGAGAGTGAATTCGCAAATACTTCGACAACCTTATGGAGGTGAATTATAAGAGTTTCCAGGTTTGGAAACATGATGGTTTGTCCATTTTCGGTCCTTTCTGAGAAATATTAGCCAGAAAAAATGGTTCTTTTGTGATGCCTTTCAGGCAGGGTCCGAAGAAATTTTGAAAGGTCATGCTTGGACACCATGAAAATTTGAATACTAATTATAAAATAAGGTTTTTACTGTCAAAATCAGGGACTATTTTCACGAAAAAATATCGCGAATTTTTCGAAATTTGCGAAAAAATCACGAAAATTCTCTAAATTTTTTCGCGAAAACAGTTTTTGGTCAAAATTGAAATTTGGTCTAACTGAATGGCTTAAAACTTGGAGAAAATTTGGCCTGAGATGGGGTTCGGCACTGAATAAGGTGGTTATGGTCCAAACACGGGCCTTACCACTACATCGTCTTTTGACACTACAGTTTGAGACTTTGGGGCTTTGGTCGAACAAAAAACGTTTCAGTGTTTTCTGTAGCGAACAACTTCCTTGAACAAGCTTTTTCGTTAGGACTTCTACCGGCTAAGCTGCGACCTTAAATAGGTTTAGAAAGTAAGGGCCGTACAACGGAAACGCTATTACACGGTACTCTTTAAGATACGTAGTCATCAGATTTAGGAAGAGTCTCAGAGATTGGTGAGACTAACAATTTCTATAAAGAAATTTTTTCGATAGCACGTCATATTCGTTTCATGTTTGGAGCTTGTAGGTAATCGTCTGGAGATAAGAAATATTTTTCGTCTAAATTGAAATCAACGAAAAACTGAGAATAGCCACATAACACAGTTGATGCAATTCGACACCCAAGTTTGGGAACTAGAAATAAATTTGGCGAGCGCATACATTCACTGTGTTGTATGGCTATTCGACACTGGTGTCAAATAGCATGCAGCGTGTTGAGTGGCTATTCGACACCGGTGTCGAATAGCATGAAGCGTGTTGTATTTCTAATCGCACCCGGTGTCGAATAGCACCAGCTGTGTTGTTGATGCTATTCGACACCGGTGTCGAATAGCATCGGCCATTAATTAATCAACTAACTAATTATACAATATTAATCGTAGGTAAGCACAACAGGCCCATCTGAGGCTTAGGTGTTGGAAACGCTATTTCCACCAGAGATGACAGCCGAGATATTTTTTCAAGTCGGCTGAAGCCTTGGCTTGGGGTGAAGATGACGTTGTAGAGCTTAGGTGACTTCAGCAAAACATTAGATATTAATTAGAGGAACAATTTTTTGAAGGTGTCAGCAATTGGCTGCACACAAAATTAAAAGTTACAGCTCGGCTAAGGTCGTTTTTTCGCATTTTTGTTAAAATATGGCCTTAGCCGAGCTATAACTTGCTATAACTTTTAATTTTGTATGCAGCCGATCGCTGACACCTTCAAAAAATGATCCCTCTAATTAATATCTAATGTTTTGCTGAAGACACCTAAGCTCTACAACGTCATCTTCACCCCAAGCCGAGGCTTCAGCCGACTTGAAAAAATATCTCGGCTGTCATCACTGATTTCCACCCACTTAATCTAATCTAATGTAAACCTACATCAAGCTGAAGTCCTCGGATGTTTTTACTCATCTCTATATAAGATCATGCCCGGAGCGGTAGCGGAGGGCGTGACGCAGTCCCCATACCCCAAAAAAAACGTCCACAAACCCAAAAAACTCCATACAAAAACCTTTGGGACAAGGAGCCACCCCTCCAAATTATTAAAAACTACGTTGGAGCAGCTTTCCAACGAGCCTACACTCATCAGAATCGGTTGAAAATTGGCTGAGATATCGAGGTTTGAAAATGACATTTTTGTATGGAGAATAAATTTTTCTATTGTTCTCATCCTTATGGAAACTTTTTTTCTGATCTGTCGGTTTCTATCTATCTATCTATCTATGTTCTATCTATCTATGTTCTATCTATCTATGTTCTATCTATTAATAATTTTCGATCTCGAAAACTAGACAGCCGATCTTCCTGAAATTTTCA
>CM055406.1:95633125-95651469 GCA_029228625.1 Pseudolycoriella hygida
CTCAAAACCACTTCAACTCGTTCATATTTTTCCTTTTTCTGATTCCACTTTTGATTGTTTTCCCGACCGCGTCTACACGATAACTGACATAACATTTCGTCACTTTTTCACCTCGAAACCGCTCATCATCAATTTTATTGCTAAGCAATTTCGTGGTCATTCATTCTTGGCACAATTAACATTTCGATATTATGCACGCCCATAATATTGAAATGTATATTGTGCATTATGTGCATTAATTTTGCCGTGACACACTTGTAGGTTGTTGATATGATTTCCTCATATCAACAACCCTCGAAATAATTGTTCTAGTCATGATGCAAATAACTTCTTCAACTATTGTTTTGGTTCATATATTGCCCTCCCAGTAACGCCCGGGATACGACATAGTCATGGTCAACGAAAATTCTGGACCTGTCTAATATTATGTCCTCAATTTGTCCTTTGCGTTCTTTCAAAAATAAAATTTTGTTTTAGCTACCCGGCCGAGATAAAAGCTCTCCAAGGCGAAAACTATGAAGACAATGTTGTTTCGAAAAACTAATGATGCCAAAAAAAATGTCCTCAATTGGTCCTTTTTTAATCAATTCAGTATATTAGTAGTGACACTTCCGTAGTACAAATACTGTAGTACTGCTATTTTAATTGCCGTAGAAATAAATAAAAAGTGGGCAAAAAAATGACCTCAATTTGTCCTTTCAGGACCTACCACTCAAATTTTCATAAAATGTCCTAGGACAAGACTGTAGAGGATAATTTTCTCGGTCAAAAATTATTTTAGTACTAAAAAGTCGACTTTAATATGTCTTTGAGAATGTTTATTTCGTTTAATTTGGATAATCAGTTATTTCGCTACTCTTCTATACGTACTGAAATAATACACAATTTACTAGACTATGTTGCGGTAATATCGTCCAGTGGCATAATATTGTCATTCTTGGAACGATATTACCGTTCGGTGGAGTGCTAATCGCGCGTGAGACCATAATAACATCCAAGGAACGGTATTATCACCGAATGGAGTGATAATGTCGTATATGTAACGAAAATATCGATTTCTGGTATGATACTACTGTTTTTTGGAATGAGTGACTTACCATCAGGTGCATGATACAGTATCACAACAACATTATCTTTTCCGTGATGATAATCGTTCTCGTCATAGTGACAGCACCCGGTGGTATTATAATATCGTTCCAGTGAAGATATTATCGTCCGCTGACACGAAATTATCATTCTTGAAACGATATTTTCGTTACTGTGAAGACATTATCCTCCGGTGGCACGATATTATCGTTACTGTGACGATATTATCGCCCGCTGGCACGATATTATCGTTCCTGTGACGATATTATCCTCCGGTGGCACGATATTATCATTCTTTATCGTCCGCTGGCACGATATTATCGTTTCTGGTACGAAAATACGGTGGACGATTTTGCCCGTTCCCAAAAAAATTATACTTTTACGTCTATTAAATTAATTTCAAATGTAACCACATTTTGATCATTTGCTGTGCTGCGTTTAATTGTTGAGTTTTGAATCTGTTTTAAAATATACTTAGTCTTTGATGAAGTCCTAAAACTCGATGTAGCTCTATCTTTTTAATAAATAATTTGCCGTGTTCATCAAAAAGTTGCTAATTTCTAACGTGTTTTATAACTTCCAGCTTCTGCAAGCATTATTTCGCTTTCTTCTAGTGGATTTTAGAGAATTCGTTTTTGTCAGAAAGGTTTGTCTATTTTTTCAAAATTTTACAATTTTTACAATTTTGTGAAGTTTCAAATAATTTTTGTAATCAAAAATGTGTTTTAAACCCACAAAATTATCTCTCAAAACACAAAATTGTATACTTTTGAGATTGGAAAGACAGTAGTTACTCTAACCGTTACCGATTGATATTAACCAAATGATTTCGCTATACTTGGACGCACGTTAAACGTATTAATATTTTGATTCAATGGAGAGATTTGATGAAAAAAACATATGAAGGGACCCGTACGTATCAGAATAGATGCGGCAAACAGAGTTGATGTTATGAAAAGACTGGAACGTATTTAAGAAAATATTGCGTTCACATTAGACTGTATTGGAAATTGCCCGTAGGGCAATATTGAAAAACCCGTCCGAAGTAACGGTGTAAAAAAATTCTCCGAACGCACAAAATTGACCTCCAAATAGTGAAAAATGTCTCCTCAATTTTGTCTACAACATAGCAAAAAACTATTTTTTGGGCTAGGGCCGACCTTCATACTGACCTAGGGCCCTAAGTAGAGGCCTCGGACACATACTTCCATAGACAAAAATGTTTCCCTCAATTTTTTAGCTGGGGCCGACCTTAGAGCCGACCTTAGGACCGACATGAGGCCCACTTGAGCCCTAAGCACGGGCAAAAATTTGTCTATAAATTGTCGGCCGTGCCGAGATCTTTCAAACAAAAAAGAGTTTTTGAAAATCGGAAGAGATTTACTCGAGTTATGTACAAAAAACACGTAGGGCCCAACAAAGACTCTCTTTTAGTGCCCCCTAGCACTCAAATCGAAAAATGTTTCTTCCACAAATTGTCGGTCATGCCCAGATCTTTCAAACAAAAAATAAATTTGAAAATCGGTAAAGATTTACTCGAGTTATGTACAAAAAACACATAGAGCCCTAGCAGAGACTCGTTTTTAGTGCCCTAGCTAAGTCCAAGGACTCAAATTAAAAAAAGTTTCTTCCATAAATTGTCAACCATGTCCCGATCTTTCAAACAAAAAAAATTTATGAAAATCAGAAAAGATTTACTCGAGTTATGTGCAAAAGACCAAAAACTACTTGAACGGCCCTAGCTCGACGGCCCTTGGGCCGACAGTGCTCAGATTCAATCCCATAAAATATTTTTCGACTTCCTTTCAGGAAAAGAAAAGTTTTTGAAAATCGGTCAAGATTTACTCAAGTTATCTTGTTGACGGACAGACAGACAGACCGACAGACAGACCGACCGACAGACAGACCGAAAGACGGACAACGGACATTGTTTTTTTCGCTGATTTGTCATCTGGAGGCAACAAAAAAAATTTTCCCCCTTACTCCCGGGTTCAAATTCGCAATGTAACAAAAGTGGTAGTAAACGCATCAGACCTTCGTACTTCGTACGGGTCTAAAAAATTTGGTATTGTTAAGATTCAGGCAGTGTAATGGACCATTTGATGCTACTAGGTATTGCATTATTCATAAGGAGCACCTAAGTTAAAATGATTTGCTAATAAATTTTAAATGTTCCGATTTCACTTCATCACTATGTATAACCTACTTCAAAACGTCGATTTCGCGACAATTAACAACGTAATTGAATTGGAACTGTGTGAAAGATAAACTTTCAAATGAGTTCCCATGGAAAGATTTCAGCTGGCTTTGGTGCGTTTGTTTACGAAAAGTGCAGTCAGTGAAATTTCGAAATGAATACACTTTGAATTGCCATTTTTTTGTACCAAATTACATTAGTGCTAACAGTAAACTGAGAAAAAGTTTTTCTAAAAAATCTACTTGCAACATCAACAACTTTCGTTAAATGAAGTCTTTTTCAATATGTAACAATGTGAACATCACGCCATTGAAAAACTTAACCCTTTAGTAACATCTTCCAAGACGATCGTCTAAAAACATTCTCAAACAAAAACTCACATAGTGTTGTTCGCCATCGACAAATGAGCTTCACTTACACAGCTCTTGAATAACACGATTAGTATATTTCAACACAGCGAAGTATGGATACGAGTGTTAGCATACAACGAGTTTACTTGGTTGTTTGTCGCATTTCTGTGCGAATCAGCCTTGTGCGAGAAAGGAACAAATGTCCTTTCCATAAAGGTCGAAAGGAAATATACAACTGTGTCGCACAGGTGAATTTTTTACGTCGTCCAATGTAAAAGTATAATAGTTACGAATATTTCTAAATTTCACTTCCTAAACCCCTTCTAAATTTTTCTTATTTTCCAACCAAGTGATATCTAATCCGTCATTTCATTGGGCTCGCCGATTCACGTTATACCAAACCCAACAACTTGCCCTTTGACACCGAACACCTAAATTCAACCAAAAAAAAAGATTTGAAAAAAATTTACAAAATAATTCCCTTCTGCAGCAGTAAATTTTTCCCAACCTACGTTACAATAGTACCACTTTTTTAGTTTTGTAAAGCGGGAAAAGTGGAACTAATAAAGTGGTACTAATGTAACGTTGCATATATGAAACGTTAAGGCCGTTTCACATATAGCAACTACTGTCATAGTAAAATACACAAAATAGAAAATACAACGAAGGTGAGAATAGAGTCTATTCTCACTTCATACAAATTTTGAAAATTGAAGAATTCAAATTTTTTCGAATTCTTCTGTCAAAGTTTGTTATGGTTTTTTTATGTGTGCAAAATTAATATATTCGTTACGTAAACGGGATGCTAGCGTTATTTTAGCGATTAATTAGTAACTATTATTTACTATCAAATGTTTTGGATTGTTTTCTGTGCAAAATTAATTTTTTTATTTTTTATTTTTACACGACGCTATTTTTCAACCAAGAAATGAGTTGTTGTGTAGTACACACATGGAAATTTCGTCGTTATATTTTTCTGTCAAAGAAATTGTGAAAATCAGAGAATAGAACGAAAGTAATTGCTAATGTGTAACCGCCTTTACATTAGTACCACGTTTGCCGCTTTAAAAGAAAAGTGAAAAGTGGTACCATTGTAACGTAGGTGCAAAAATTACTGCATACAATTTATATTCTATCATCTTCTATCATTTACCGTCGCGTCGGTTTAAAATTTACCAGTGAACGATAAATTTCATAAAATTAACAGTAAATTTCGGTTTCTCCAAAACTAAAGTTCAGATAGCCTTTGCGATGAAATCGTAGAATTTTTTGATTGTTGATGATTTGACTGAAATTGGACATTCAACACTCATTTTATTCGGATTCTACATGTTTTTCTAGCAAAATTGTAATCATTAATTTTACTCTAAGAAATTTTTTTTAAGATTGCCAAATACATTCAAAATTTTCGTGCTCTCAATTTGCACCTTGCTTTCTTGCGTTATTTTTTCAACGCTGGTAACACCACGTTACAAAAATTTCCTTTGTTTACATGCTGAATTTGATACTTATTATTATCTGTATAAGCGCAAGTTTGTATGTAGTCAACGCGGTCAACTCACGGTTGTAAAGTTTATGCTGAAACAACATTCGAAAAATGCGTGGTCGAGGTCGTAACCGCAGAAGTGAACCTCATCTAGGAACAGCTCGCAGAAGAGGACGACCTACGAATACGAATATTGGCGTAAATGAAGATGCGCGACCTACGGTCGAGTTTATTCGAGCAACATCGTCGAATCTTCCTCCGATGTCTTTTTTGAAAGTAGTAGAATATTGTTATTCATTACGGAGCCCAGAGCTTGGACAAGCGAAGGACAATTCGTTAGTTTGAATGCTAAGTAGTCCGCTAAACTCACGTCGAAGTGGTCTTCGCATATAGCAAAATTCGTAGTGTTCGACAACGATCTTCTTTCAAAGGGGTATAGAAGTATTGTTTGTCCGGATTCGTGTCCGGTTTCGGGCAATTTAGAAAAAACACTTCACATTCATTGTTTTTTCTTTTTCTAGAGCTAAGAAATAACCAAAATAATGAAATGCACCTGTCAAAATATCAAACGTCAACACATCTCCCTTTCAGTTTCAACATAAACCAGTGGCGTCAATATTTGAGGTCATTGTTGATATTTAATCATTAAATTGAAGCTAGAAGTCATTATTTGGACTAATAATGCATAGGAACACAATTTTCGGTAAATATTTACATGAAACCGCTAATGAAAAACATAATTGGTGCGTATTCATAGTCATAAGCTGTATGTACAATAATTGTTACGTATGAACGTCGCTGCAACATTTCTCATGTATTTTAACTGGTGTTGCCAAAACGTTCTTCTTTTGTTAATTAAATGTCCTTCTTTTGCTAGCTATAAGACTTTAACTAGCTCTGTAAAAAAAACCAAAGATTTTGTGGCTCCGATAAAACATATTTTTCAATGTTTAGAAACATTGCAATAGCAATAATTTCTTTTAATCGGAATTTTCGATAGATTTCAAATTGTTGAAGTCGCAAGATCTTGTGATTCCAAAGCCAGAGGCAGTCAGAAGGAAAACATTTTTGCTTCTAAAAAGTACTATCGAAGTACGAAAATAGAATATTGAACGTTGAACGCGTGCTCTGATGTTATCAGACCCGTACGAAGAACGAAGTTCTTCGAAAAGAGGTCTTATGCGTTTGTAACCACCCCAATACCCGGGAGTAGGGGGGAGCATCGATCATGGCCCTTAGATGACGAATCAGCAATAAAAACATATGCAGAGGACCCGTACGCATCATAATATAGATGTGGCAAACAGAATAGATGTGACCAACATTATAGACTCGTCAAACAGAATAGATGTTGCAAAACGATTCGAACGTATCTTTAGATGTAAATGTTTCCTAAACTCTTAAGTGTATGAAATGGCGTCGACATTAAATTGGATTGGAAATTGCCGAAAAGGCAATATTGAAAAACTCGTCCCAAAAAAACGGAGCAAAAAACATCTCAAATCCTTGAAAAAGCCCGACGTAAAAAAAAACTTGAAAAAAAAATTGCACCAGGTCCGATCTTAGAACCAACCTAGACCACTTAGAATAGGCCTCTGATCCATACTTCCACGAACAAAAAAGTTCACCTCTTTTTTCTCTTCAACACTGCACAAAAACCTCTTCATTAAAGAAATATTCACAAAATATCGTGTAGTATCGCGTAGCGTGAGTTGGGCCCACACCGAGGACTCTACAGCCCGAACCACTCAACAGATTTTGACTAATTTAATTTTCGTGATTTTCTGTCGTTCATATTTTTGATTTTAAATGTTCAAGTGTGATTTCCGTTCTAATTTCGCTGAGATATAAGTGAAAAAGTTCCACCAACCTTCAAAAAACCACTTTTTTTACCACTCTTCAACCATAACTTCGAAAGTTTTCGACCGATTCCGACCAAATTCATTCTTTCAGGAAAAAAAAGTTTTTGAAAATCGGTTGAGTTTTACTCAAGTTATCGCGGTAACGGACGGACGGACATTTTTTATTACTGATTCGTCATTTTAGGACCATAATCGAAGCTCCCCCCGGCTCCCGGGTGGAATTTGAGGTGGTTACAAACGTCGTGGTAAACGCATAAGACCCCTTTTCGAAGAACTTCGTTCTTCGTACGGGTCTAAAAAATGTCCGTCCGTCTGTCACCGATAACTTCAGTAAAACTTGACCGATTTTCAAAAACTTTTTTTTCCTGAAAGTTAATCGAAGAATCTATTGAGATTGAATCTGGGCCGAGCTTGGGCCGTTTAAGTGGTTTTTGGTCTTTTGTTCATAACTTGAGTATATCTTTTCCGATTTTGATAATTTTTTTGTTTGAAAGGTCTGGACATGCCTGAAAATTTATGGAAGAAACTTTTTTGATTTCGAGCTTTTGGACTCAGTCAGAGCCCTAAAACTGAGCCAAACTTGTTTTTTCCACATAAATCGAGTAAATCTTATCCAATTTTCAAGAACTTTTTTTTCCTGAAAGATGATCAGAAAATTGATTACAAGAATGAATTTGGGCAAAATTGGTCCAAAGCTTTCGAAGTTACGGTCGAAAAAGTGGTCAAAAACGTGGTTTTTTAAGGTTTGTGGAACTTTTTCAAGTTTATCTCTGCGAAATTAGAGCGGAAATCGCTCTTCAAGGTTTCGAGTGAAAGATGTGGACATTAGAAAATCAAGCAAATTAAGTTAGTGGAAACCTACCGTCCAGGTAGCTCAGATGGTAGAGCGTTGGACTCACTGCCTATGGGTCCCGGGTTCGATCCCCGGGGGGAACAAGCTCACATGGTTTTTCCTAATCATGGATGATTAGTCTCTGCTATTAGTAACATCTAATTAGCTCTATTGACTCTGTAACAGTTGCACAAACTAAATGAAGTTTGAATGCTCATTTGACATAATCAAACAATTGCACTCACAAAGTGCGACATCTACATTCGAATAGTCTTACAACAACGAAAAGAAAATTCTCTCTACAACAGTGGGTATGCACAACAGGCCCATTGGAGGCTTAGGTGCTTAGGAAGGTTCGCTTTCCTTACCCACATTATCCTATCCTATCCTAGTGGAAACCTATTGAGTGGTTCGGGCTCTAGAGTCCTTAGTGTGGGCCAAACTCACGCTACTCGACCCTGCACGATATTTGGTGGTTATTCGTGGTTATTCTTTAACTAATAAATACCCCCGCCCAAAGGGCTACACAATCATAAGCATTCTTGTCCGCTAGATGTGAGATTTGCGATTTAAGTACCTCATACTAAAATGTATGTAAGGGTGTTACAAAGTTATTTGTAGATGAATAAGAAATGGAATTTAGTAGTATTTTAGTAGTTACCATAAGCGTATGCAAATCTGGTTTTCCCACGTACTACCGTTTCCATCGTACTACCGTTTGATATGTACTACCATTACCCCCGCACTATCATTACCACTGTACTACCATTTTCTCCCCTACTACCGTTTTGCCCAACTATGTACAATCATTTCTCACGTACTACCGTTTTCTATGTACTATAATTACGACCATACTACCAATTTACCCGTACCACACCGGTTTCCCCGTACTACTTTTTCTTATGTACTACTGTCTTCCCCATACTAACGCTTCCAACGTACTGCTACGAAGTAATAACACGAAACGTTAATTTACAGTAAAGTTTGTTACAATTACGTTGGCTGTATGACAGAAGAACAATAGATAACAGGAAAGAATCATTTTCGGAAATTCGCCGTACCTTACGGCAACTGACTTTCACCATTGTTTGTGTCAATGTGTTGCACCCGGCTCAGCTATGAGGATCTTTTTTAGACCCGTAAGAAGTAAATGCCTATTTACACCACTACGTTTGTAACATTGAGTGTTTCGACCCCGGAGTTGGTGAGTTTTTCCGTTTTGAGGTACAAATAAACGAAATCTACAAAAAAAGTGCTTTTGAGTGTCCGTCTGTCACCCCTCTTTTTTGGCCAAATCTGAATCGATCTTGATATTTTTTCCACGAACGTTAATCAAAAGTTAAGTTAAAAGTTCGAAGATGAGCAAAATAGGACAAGTATTTGCTGAGATATGGTCGAAATAGTGGTCAAAAGGAGGTTTTCCGAAGGTCGGTGAAATTTTTTCTCTTGTGTCTCCGCAAGGAAAACGGGGAAGAAACCTTTATGGAAATCGGTTCTGACTACTCAACCGCATATTTTCCATGATTTTCCATGAACAATGAACATTTTATGATGTTTTTGCTGTGCTGAACAAAAAAATGAGAGAAACACTTTCCACGGAACGTCTATGGAAGTATGTTTACTAGCTTCAGTGTTTTTATACGTTGTAGATGCAATTGAGGGAACAATTCACATTCACAGGAAAATATTTGCCCGCCCTAATAGGTCCGAATTTGAGACATTGAGTCTTTCATTCACCATTTCGCAATTACTGCTCTTTTGACACGAATCGTTCGGGTCTAGCGTAAGCCCTACGTTTGATTGTATGATTAAGTGACACATTGTGGGTGGTCTGTTGCTTCGAAGATGGAATCGTGTGACGTACCCACAACATCGTCAAAAGCAGAACTTCTATTTGATTTATCAAAAACAAATATATGTAACTGAAAACATAAAAAAACTACACTTTTGCGCTCCGTTCAACGAAGCTATGACAACCGGGTGCAAATACTATTATCGTATACGTAACGCAGCAAACGAGCCCCCTCCCCCCTGTCGCGCTCTGTCATGGATGTCACGCCAAGGGGGGGAGGTATTAAAAAGTCGCACATAGTTTTGAAGTTTCTAGAATTTTGAAAAAAGTTTAGCCTAAAATATTGGCGGTTGATGGGCAGTAGTCTAGAGTAAAGTGCATGAGTTGTAGAACAAATCCGGAACCGTCAAACGAAAATTGTTTTAATTTGTTTTTTGACTAGAACATAGAACAACTACTCCAGGCATTATAGCCGATTGAAAAGAACCGACGGACGGTGCGGCGGCAAGTCGAAATATTGCAGCCGATGGTTGCTGCTGTGCTGGCTCAACTTGCTTGAAACGGTAACTGGGAACATTTTTTAAATAAAACTTTAGAAAATCAAATAAAAAAATTTATTGAGCAAGTAGTAAATGCAATTACGATCTCGTAAATGTTGTGTATCAGATAAGAATGGGCAAGGATAAAGTATTTCTAAGTTACAAGAATCAAATTCAGAGATTTGTGTAAGTGAGTGAACCAATACCCGAGCCAAAACTAATCTTATTTCTATTTTTACAGGAGCAATAACCCCCTTTTTCAACCTCATAAATGATTTTGCACGTATGTATTATCTTTTCACAGATAGTGAACCTTCGCCAGTCCGTCAACAGTATACTTTCGCTCCTTAACCATAAAGCTTATCCATTTTTTATTAGACAGACATATTAGCTTTAAGCCATTCAAACCTACTCCGTTACACAGAGGCAAACAAAGGTTTTCTTGAATCTTCGTTGAAGCATCAGTTTTTGGAATTCAATTGATTCGAGAGATTCAATTGTCGAAGTATTGATTGGTACTGACGTCAAGCACGTAACATGTGCAGTTGTGCTAGTGAATCTTTACTACACAAAAGTATTCAATTTTTTAGCGGCCGTACGGGTCTACGGTACCTTATGTTTTTTTTCCTGTTTTATTCAAATCTTCTCTTCTTAATTTTATCTGTATGATCAAACAATGAGTCTAAATACCCACACTCATCAAGAACATAACATTACCGCCAACTACAACAATGTACATTGGAACGTGTTACATACAACCTTTCCAAACCTAAACTTCCTCCTCATATCCTCAACATACATAACATAAATATTCCCAACGGTGATGTTATAAAATTGCTTGGTGAGTTGGTGAGTAGTACAATAGTGGTGAATGGATGGTTCGGTTTTAATTGGATCCACAACACAACATTATTTTCACACAGGATATAACACTAAAGGGATTTTATGCTAAGTGAATATGATGGGTCACTAGTTATCGCCTTAATAGAGCAAATGTAAGGTGTTTAAATTTTGAATATTTCCCGTGTTATGCACAATCACATTAGATGTGTTATATTAATGTAAGACCTTGTTAAATACGTTTACATTCTCTATATGTGAAAAATGCAACATTTTCTTAATTTAAAAATGTGCTTTAGTTTTACAGTGGCTCTCTAAAATCTCTACACAACTTAGACATGATTAAGGGGTTGTTCACAAAATGACGTCCGGCTCTGTAGGTAGGGGCTGAATGTATTGCTATCTTAAGTGACGTCTCAGCCATTTACAGTCGACATGTTACTCTCTTGAAAGGAATGTCGCGTTAAAATAAATGAAGGATGTGAGGATATTATGGTAACTAGGAATGAAATGGTTATTACCAGCCCGATTAGTGAATTTCGAGGAATTTAGAAATTCTATCAAATTAACCGATTATGTTCTACCGAGTTGCATTGTGTTCTACCCAGTTGCACCCACCAACCTGTTCTTCTTTATAAGCCTTCGTTATATCCATTGTTGGAAGCAGGCCACCCCATTGGGGTATTTGATAAAAACTGATTGAATCGGTTCAAGTCATGTGAAGTTGAGTGTAGCGCTTCCGGTGAAAGGCATTGTTGGGAGGTGCCGGCATTCTACTCCTACTAGTTTCGTTCCTAGTATATCTCATAGATGGCACTGGGTTTGTCGCACAGCACACCACTGGCACAGTACAAACTTTCCGGTAATGAAAGGATCTTAAAAGATGGGCAATTACATTGGGTACGTTGTGTGCAAACGTTGTTTTCTTGCTAAACCAAGCACATACGAGCATTGTGTTGTAGTTTCTACAAAGGTTCGATCTTCAAGTTCTCCATACAAAAGAATTTCGATATCTAAACATTTTACGCGTTACATCGTTTGCACGTAACGCATTTACATTAAAACAGTAAAAAACGGTACGTAAGTGCTTCCAATTTTGACGAGTGGGAATACGGCCCGACCCGAAGGGGAGGGCTGTATTCCCACTCGTCAAAATAAAAATTTGGAAGCACAGACGTAATATACTAATACGATGCTACCTACATAAACTGCATAGTATTGTAATGTGCTATTACATGGCTCTCTTGGTGAGTTGATTCTAGACAAAGTGAGTGCTTTAGAATGAAGAAATTGCTATGACTAATGCAAAAGTCAACAAAAACAAGGGAACGACATAATAACGCAATGTTATTTCTTTTTCCTGCCTGTGCCTGTGTGTACATATCGCATTAACTAGTTACCTTAGAAAACTCACAACATCTCCCAGTTTAGAATGTATCTTTACATACGTGAAGTGAAGATGTTAGTATAGGCAAAGTAGGTACATTAACTTATCTTATTGCATATAAAGAAAAGCAATTTTCTTAAGTGAAAAACATAAATCTCACGTATACGTACTATAAGTTTTATGGAAAATGCATATCTCTCTAGGTAAACACATGCATACATCATGTGTGTATGTATGACTGGTAAGGGAGTCTATGCAACCGTTGTAGAGTTTTGCAAAGTTTAATTTTGGAATGGAAGTATAGTTTTTTTTCTTGCACATGAGTATTAAAATAATTTAAATGTAAAAATAGCCCATTTTTTTTTTGTTTTACATTATACTTTAGCTTCGTTTTTAGAAGGAAAATGGAATTTGTTCTTTGAGAAAATTACATTTTGCGTATTTCTTTAAATTTTGTTATTGTATGCTTCGAACCAAAGTGCGATACTCTACGTTGGCGGCTACTGAATGGCAAATTCTCAGACGATTTTGAATTTTTTTCGGAAAAAGAGTTTTTTGAAATATAACATCGCGCAGTTACGATGATTGTTTGTTGTGTTGATTGATGTTGAAGGTATTATCAACGCGTGCTTTAAATTTATTGTCAAAATGGACATTTATAAATTTGATGAAAACAGCAAAAATAGATACGCTGATATGATGAATGAAGCTGATGTAAAAAATTAGAAAAACTTCTTCGAACTACTATGTAATTTGACTTCTAATCAATCGGGATATCGTAGGATAGGATAGGATAAGTGGGCAGATTCCTAGCGAGAATCCACCCACAACTAAATCCTCAGTGAGGCTGTATTTTTGAGTATTAAGTGATCAACGAGCGGCTGTTCAAAAAATTGAGGATGTGCTTGAGATTTTTTTTATAAGGGTGAGTAAATCTTCATAGACACCCGGTCCTCCTGGACCAAGGTAGTGTTAGATACCATTCTTCAAAGACCTATCACCTAAAACTTCCTTCCTTACTCTCCATGCTCTCTTCTCCCCGGAACCGCCTCACAGCATTACTTCGGGGAGGCACTGTGCTTTCGCACCGACTCTCTCAGATCAACTGGCAGTCGTCTTTGATCTTTCTTCCCAGTTATTTTTGCAACTACATTATCCGCTGCTTTCCACATCTCCTCATCGCGGCACATCTCCGATATTATGTTTTCGTCTTTTACCTCTGACCTACTCACCGTCATCAGCTCTCCTCGCTCTTTTTCGAAGCGGGGGCAGACAAATAAATCCGCAGTCTCTTCCTCCCTCTCGCATGTCGTGGAGAAAGGTGACTCTGTGAATCCGAACCTGTGCAGGTACTTCCTGAAGCATCCGTGACCCGACAGAAACTGTGTCAGTTGGAGGTTAACCTTTCCATGTTTCCTCTGTGCTTGTGTGGGTGTGTTTGGGATGTATACTCCAAATAAAGCCGTAGCCCAGTCGATAGGCATCCAGATAATTTGCTCTTGATTTTACCAAGGCTGGACAGTGGCAGAGAAAGTGTTCGGCTGTTTCTATCTCTACGCATTTGCTACAATAAGGATTTTCCATCAGATTCAAGATGTTAGTATATCTTTTAGCCTCTTAATATTTCTTTTGGTTTGAGACAGGAAGCATTTCGTATGGTTCTCGTTTATCGATAGGCAGTTTTTGACTTGTCGAGGCGAGTTCAACAGTCGCCAGTGATTCGCAAACGTTTCGCTCTTCCACATACCAATGACGGTCTGCAGGGTCGAGAGGGACACTGGTAAACCAGGCTCTGGACCGCAGAACGGCGTTGCAGGTGCTTTCTTGGCAAATAAGTCGGCTTTTTCATTACCCTTATGACCATTGTGGCTCGAAGTCCATACCAGCAAGATTTTCCGTTTAGTAGCGATTGACTCAAGTTTGTCATGACAGTGGAGCATGAGAGATGAGGTCAAGACGCAGCTTCTTAGCAATTTCAAGACTGCTTGGGTATCCGTTAGGATGTACGTTGGCAGCTGTGATTGACAGCAGCCGTTGATTCCAGCGATTTCTGATTGATTGGCGGATGAGAATTTACCTAGTGGTACCAACATTTCTGAGCCGTCTTGAGTACAGTGGAGGCCTGCACCGGCCGACCGGTTGTTGAGCGAGCCGTCAGTGTACCAATTGACTTATGCTTCAATAAAAATATGGAGAGGTTCGGTGTTTAGCAGACATTGCTCCCGTAATCGAAGATAGTGCTAGGCGTTGCACTGCTGACAACTGAGTCTGTACAGTTGAAAGTGTACACCTGGGTTACCAGATTGACGCTGCAGAGCTGAACTTTGGTCTCACTATGGCAGTGTAAATCCAACAAAGAACCATTTGACTAAGCCCCCAATTGATACCTGTCGCCCTTTTGGCTTGCCACAGGATCACGGTGGCCTTTTGGATCGCTAGTCTTACATGAGTCCTCCAAGGTGCTTAATCAGGCTCGATGAAAAGTTACCGATGCGTGGTGGAGAGCGAACGTGTTTTTGCGACGCTCTCTCAAAGTTTTTCTTGTTTTTTTTTTATGTTTTAATCTGTGATTATTGTTTCATTTTGCACTATCTAGTTTTGGTTTCTTTCGTACAATTCTAAATCAAATTGTGTAATTAATTGTGAATTTATTTTACATTTCATTGTTATTTATTGGATTCAAACGACCGACACATGTCTTTTATACGCATTGCCTCATTGTTCTCTTTGTAGTCGAACATGTGCTTTTCTAAGTTAAATTACTGGTGTAATCGTCGTACAAAACGTTCTAACGAATTCGTCGCCGTATGGATCTATGTCGGGATTATTATTGAGCCTGACTCTAATGTTCCTAGGAACTCTTGCCTGTTGGCTCTCTTACTTTCGAATGTGAAAATCTGCTTAGATTGTACTTGGACTAGTTTTATTGAAATCTAAGTTGTGTAATGTTGCAATTAATTGTGAATTTATTTTAAACTCTGATGTACAAATCACTGGCTCGCTAATGTTTTCTTTTCCGCTGCAATCGGCACACGCTTTTATGTATGCCTTCTGCATAATCTCTTTTGTTTTCATACATGTGCTGTTCGAAAACCACGTTACCGCATATGAGACATTCAATTAAGTGTTGCAATACTAGCGGGAGGTTGGACTGCATATCTCAAGTCTTAAGCCAGGAACGAAAAAATTCATACGAATAATTTTGTTTGTCTCGTTATTTGCAATGATATTGCTCTTTCGCACATTCGATTGCACTTTGGTTGGTTTTTGTCGAAGCGTTCGTTGGTTTTTGTCGAAGCGTTCGTTGGTCTTGCGAAGCCTTTCATGGAATGTCTGACTTAACCCCGTTTCGTTTCTGTCACTTTCAACATTAAATAGGTGAAAATATATGTTGACAAAAACACACTCAGGCAAAGCCCTAGAAAACAGATGTTTGCAACCTGAGGATATCCCGAGCTAGCCCGAGAGTTTGGGAAAGTCCCATACGACAGTAAATGTCTAACTTAACCCCACAGCCAGTACAATGAACCCAAATGGTGGCCCCGTGCGTGCTCTATTCCGGTAGGGGGCTAACTTTAATAAAAAAAATCACTCTCGATAGCACGAATTGAAGAAATTTGGTGATTTAAAACCTAGAATATCATCAGCTTTTTTAGGTGGATTAGCAGTTTGCTTGTGGCTTTTGCACCATTTCTCAATCAATGTCATAACTGACTGCATAACATCCCTATAATCAAGATGGCTAAATGACTAAATTTCACTGAGACAAGATAGGTACTAACCACTCGGCTTTTGAGCATTTTCAACATCCACCCGTCGTAGTTTCATCGATACAGTGCTCCGTGCACGCTTTTGCATTTGCTTCGAAAATCATATTGTTGAATGCGCTGTCAATATAAATGAAGCAGCCTAAGGCCAACTCCTCGCATTCAAAAGAATTTTCGATATGATGTTGTTGTTGTTGATGTTGAATTTTCCTAAGCAATAAATTATGCTTTTCTTGGTTCTCGAATTTAAGCTCTGGAATGACAATACTTAGAGAGTTGGTTACTTTGGCAAAATTATAGAGATTGATTCGTAGAATTTTATTAGACACTGAGCTGGCTGCCAGCTGTTTAAATAACTTTGTCTGGGATTTTGCTCTGACTTAGAATACCTAGACAGTTGCTTTCTTCGAAAAAGTTAAAGAGATCGTTGAGAAGAATACTAAGGTAGCCGAAGGTGACACAAATTGTTTCTAAGGAAGCCGAAGATGACACGAAATGTTGCGAGGGTACCCGAAGGTGGCACGAAGTTATCCGAAAATAGCCGAAGGTAACACGAAGTGTTCCGAAGGTAGCCGAAGGTGAGACGAAGTGTTCCGAAGGTAGCCGAAGGTGACGAGAAGTGTTTCGAAGGTGACACGAAGTGCTCCTAAGGTGTCACGAAATGTTCTGAAGTTGACACGAATTGCTCCGTAGGTCATACGAAGTGTTCCGAAGGTATCAGAAGGTGACTAGAAGCGTTAGAAAGGTAACACGAGGTGTTCCGAAGGTACCCGAAGGGGATTCGAAGTATTCCTAAGGTAGCCAAATGAGAGCCAATACGTTTTTTCGCCAAAGTTTGTCTGTCAAAAGCGTGAATTATTTTGATCGTGCGATGAGATTTTTTTCGCTAACAAATTCAAACCTTCGGAAAATATGTCTTTAAAACTAATTTTAACTTCAGGACTACCAAATTTAATATGGGGAACCTTGTGGGTAATTGTGACCTCGCGTGGGGTAACGGCGTCCATAGAAGAAAATCCATAATTTTAACAATGAAAGTTAAATTTAAACATTGGAACCAGTTTATTATTGAAGAAAAATACTAAGTTATGCATTTAATGACAGTGTTTCGCAAGAACTGTTAAAAAACAAACTGAATTGCACACCCGAAAAATGTAACATTTTAACACATTACAACACATTTCAACACGCATTTTGCATTCATGAGATCCCACGTATATTTCCAAGGTCTCAAATACCCCTAAGCGTAGGTGAGGCAAAAAAGTCCTATTTAATAAACAGAAATAAATCAAATATATTACTTTAAGCTTTGATAATGTTGAAAAACTTCCACTTAAACTGCTGAGCCTTCCCTGGAAATACCGAAGCACAAATACGAAAGGAAAATCTTTCAATTTGATCTGACGAATGTAATAACGAATGAATCATTGATTGTCAACAGGTTACAAGATGCACTAACCTAAAATGTTTAAAATTTCTTTAAAAAAGCGCCAAATACGAAATATTGCCCTGGTCGGTTTTGCCGGCTGACCGGTATTTCCCCTCATTCCCCTAATAATAGTAATAACAATATGCTTTACTACCCTCAAGGACATCTGTATAGATCATTGTTTACTAGTTTCGCTGCTTGTGGTTCTACTTTTTGAGACCCTTTCATTACCGGAATATTTTTACGGTGCGAATGGTTAGCCGAGTAGCCGAGAGGAAAAAACTGTGAACATTTCCGATTGTTACGCAATACTTGTGTGATGGTCATTTTATTCTGTTGTTTTTGTAATGTGAATTAAGGAAAGAGGGCAGTCAAATGATTTCTTGGCAGCAGTTTATTAAAATTTGATGGAAATGTGTGAAAACATGCGAATCGATAGCGAGACATATTCGAAGTACCGCAACATCATATTGTTTCCTTGATTCTTTCCAGAATCTGTAATGAATAATTTCTCAGCGTTAAACAGATCAGAAATCATGTAGTCGGTTCATCTCCCCACAACGACTTAGGGAGGTATTTATAATTATAAAATTCAAAAGTTCGTCTGTCTGTTTGTCTGTCTGTTTGTCGGTCACAAATTTCCAGCGTGAACCAACATAGGTCCGACCTGCTTGAAGAGTTCCGAGGAACTGAAGCAAAAAGTCGTTTTGCATTGCCTTTTATAAGCCGAAAGCCAAAGAAAAGGCAATGCAATAATAGATTCTTTTGCATTGCCTT
>CM055406.1:95651969-95663014 GCA_029228625.1 Pseudolycoriella hygida
CTTCTGAATTAGAATAGTTACGCCTTCGGTTTCTTCGGGAAAGTTGTTGATGTTGATGAGTAGCATCTTTATGAATCCTAAGAAAATGGCTGCCACCTGTGAAAGTGACGCCATCTTGGATTTTTGCTATCTTCTGAATTAGAAATAGTTACGCGTTTGGTTTCTTCGGGAAAGTTGTTGATATTGATGAGTAGAATCTTTATGAATCCTAAGAAAATGGCTGCCAGCTGTCAAGGTGACGCCATATTGGATTTTTGCTATCTTCTGAATTAGAATAGCTAGACAGTTGGTTTCTTCGGGAAAGTTGTTGATGTTGATGAGTAGAATCTTTATGAATCCTAAGAAAATGGCTGCCACCTGTGAAAGTGACGCCATCTTGGATTTTTGGTATTTTCTGAATGAGAATAGTTACGCCTTCGGTTTCTTCGGGGAAGTTGTTGATGTTGATGAGTAGAACAAAGTAGAACAAAGCTGGACAAAGTAGAAATAATTTTTTAGTGCCAATCGATAGTGGAGGCTTGGGGCAACAATTTTGGTGAACAATGTTTGGTGAAAAAGTTTCATACTACCGAGTTATAGGTCATTATTTGGCGATTTTATCCAGAGCTGGAGCACTTAATAACCAATATCTCGGCCGGTAGTTGCTGGAATGAGGCCAGTGAGGTGTCACATGAAAGGTTTCGACAGTGTGAAGGTAGAGAAACCGATTTAAAGAAAATCGGTTAAGCGGTTCGGTGCCCAGGGTCGATCAAAGGAGGCAAAAATGGACAAAAATTTGCTCCGCTGCCCGAAAATTACTGAAAATTTTTTTTGATATGTTGTCGGGTATGGTGCAAAACGTCGAGGAAACATGTTCCGGGTGGGATATTGTTCTGAAATAAGGGAGTTATGGGTCAAGAAAGGGTGAAAATTGAAAATCGTCCAAAAGTCAGTTAAGATGACGTCTTAGAGATTTGGTCGGGGAAGTGTCAGAGTAGAATACATAGCAAGTGCAACGCTGAATACGGGGAACTTGAAATACGGGGAACGTTGAATACGGGGGAAGTGGAATACGGGGGAAGTGAAATACGGGGAACTTGGAATACGGTGAACGTTGCATACAGTGAACGTTGCATACGGTAAACGTTGCATACGGTAAACGTTGCATACGGTAAACGTTGCATACGGTAAACGTTGCATACGGTAAACGTTGCATACGGTGAACGTTGCATACGGTGAACGTTGCATACGGTGAACGTTGCATACGGTGAACGTGGAATACGGGGGAAGTGGAATACGGGGGAAGTGGAATACGGGGGAAGTAGAATACGGTGGAGTGTAATACGAAGAAATAAAATTCGGGGAAAGTTGAATACGGCGAACTTGGAATGCGGTGAACGTTGAATACGGGGTAAGTGGAATACGGGGGAAGTGGAATACGGGGGAAGTGGAATACGGGGGAAGTGGAATACGGGGGAAGTGGAATACGGGGAACGTTGCATACGTTCCACGGAGAAAGTGGAGTACGGGGGAAGTTGAAACATTACGCATCATTATTTAAAACGAAAAAAAATATGGCTCTCTGAATAGACAACACGCGAAAATGATAAAGCCTGCGTAGCCCCTAGGGGCGGCGGTTTCGACTACGTAACCTACCCCTTAAATGTTAAAGCGAAAATGATAAAGCCTGCGTAGCCGCTAGGGGCGGGGTTTATTTACTAGTGTTATATAGAGTCAAAGAGGTCTTCTTTACTTAAATATGACTTAGAGTTTCCCCAGCATTCCTAAATTTTCAGTTTTTCTGACGGATACAAGTTTCCAATTTTACGTAAGTGAAGTATTTCATCGTCGGTATAGGATAGATGCAACTTTCACTCGCAAATGAGCCTCACTAACAAATACCTATAGAATTTCTAGCCTGGGGACTTCTGTAATTACAAAACCATTAACTGCGAAACATTTCCCTCGTTACATTCAAGAGCACATAATTTCGTGTTAAACTGCAACAATTTGAACAATTCTAAATTTCTCAGACCATTCAGTCCCCCTCTCATCGATATTCGTTTATTATCGCAACTAGTCGAATTGGCTGTTATAAATCTAAACAAATCACAATCACTCATTGAATAGTAAAACATAAACAAAACTAAAAGTCGAGTTAATTTTCTTACCTTTTTCGGTTTCGAAGAGATTATAATAACCTCATTTATTTGACATAGTCACGACATTGTTCGTGATTTCAACATTTTCATCGCATATTTTCACCAAACCCTTAAAACAGACTGACTGAAAGCTCACCGTGCTCGGCATGTATACATTCCCCCATTTAAGTAGAATTAACACCAGGGGTGCAAACTATGCGGTCGTTAATTTTCTTTCTGACCTCGCTGATTTTTCGTTTCCTTTTACTTTCGAATGCTCACATACAACATACACTCACCGTAGAAACAATCGTAAAATCGGTAAAACTGCCCTTATTGAAACGTTGTGTAAATTATGAATGTTTTTCATGAAAACGTTAACATAATGGCTGTAATATCTCTGTCGCTTATAACCATTATGTTAAAGTTTTCATGAAAAACATTAATAATTTACACAACATTTCTATTCAATTGTACCGATAAAATATCAAAATCCGGTAAAAAGTCATGTTCAAATACTATGAGTGGCAGTACACCAAGCGAGTGTATGCTGTCCGCAAACGATAAAACATTCATGAGGCGATCAGAATGTAGATACAGTGAAATCACCTTTGCGACCTTTTTTTATAACGAATTAAAACATTTCAGGTCACTCAAATATCAAAAACTTGAAATTAGAATAGCAAAATTTTCACTTTTTACGAGTTTTAAAAAATATTGTTTGCAAGAATTAACTCCCTTCAAAGTTCGCTGTAGAGAGGCTTCACTGTAATAAGTCGAAGTTTATAGGTGACGCCCTCTTTAGCAATTTACAAAAGACATTAAGAATCTTTACAATCTGCGTCCTAAAATCAGGTCACGTGATTATAATATTCAGATAATATTAAAAATAGGTTTAAGATCAGGTAAACTTTGACTAATTTTTACTTCAAGTTTAGCTGCCAAATAATCTCTAATTCAAAAGTCTGATGTTTTGCTCAACTGAATAGTAAATAGTATTCAAAGCGTTGAAAAAAACTGACAACAGCGAATGATGATTCAAAGCACACATACACAAATGTTAAAGAGATCGAAGTTACCTGGATAACAGTCCAGCAGTGCGAATTGACGCCAACTTCATGCTAAACAAATTGTTTTCGATTTTCGTTGTATATTCTCAGTGAAGTTAGTCCCAAATTTGACAGTTCTATATGTTTCGATTACAATTAGACCCGTTTAACGTGAAGTTATCGTGGATTCGAAAACCAAATGTCGACATTTAAATAATGTACAGTCACCTGGGTGATCGACAAATTATTCAAAATTCGTGCACTGAAAACTCACAATGGTGGTATGCTGCCTATTTGGATCCTAGATCCTTTTCAAATGTATATGCTTACGTATTGTATAATATATTAGTTGTGGGCTGTATAATTATACAACATGTATGCAAGTTATACTAGTGTGTTGTATAATTATACAGCCCACAACTAATATATTATACAATACGTAAGCATTTACATTTAACAGAGGGTCAAGAATCCAAATACGAAGCATATCACCATTTCTAGGTTTTCTGTGCAATAAATGTAATAAAAACATATCAGAATAGATGCGGCAAACAGAGTTGATGTTACGAAAACACTGGAACGTATTTAAGTAAATGTTGCGTTCACATTAAATTGTATTGGAAATTGCCGATAGGGCAATATGGAAAAGCCCGTCCGAAGAAACGGTGTAAAAAAATTCTCCGAACGCACAAAATTGACCTCCAAATAGAGAAAAATGTTCTCCTCAATTTTGTCTGCAACATAGCAAAAAACCATTTTTTGCGCTAGGGCCGATCTTAGTACTGACCTAAGGCCTCGGACACATACTTCCATAGACAAAAATGTTTCCCTAAATTTGCTCTGCAACATAGCAAAAAAAATTTTTGAGCCTTAAGCACAGGCAAAAATTCTTCCACAAATTGTCGGCCGTGCCGAGATCTTTCAAACAAAAGAAAGTTTTTGAAAATCGGAAGAGATTTACTCGAGTTATGTACAAAAAACAGCCCTAGCTAAGTCCAGAGAGTCAAATCGAAAAATGTTTCTTCCACAAATTGTCGGTCATACCCAGATCTTTCAAACAAAAACATTTTTGAAAATCGGAAAAGATTTATTTATTCATTTATTCTCGGCCAATGGCAAAAATGCTTACTAGCTGACGTCATTACTTTACATCGGTGACAAAATTAAAGTATTGGAAATTTAAGAATTGTTATTACTCGAGTTATGTACAAAAAACACGTAGAGCCCTAGTAGAGACTCATTTTTAGTGCTCTAGCTAAGTCCAAGGACTCAAATGCAATAAACTTTCTTCCATACATTGTCGGCTATGCCCAGGTCTTTCAAACAAAAAAAAATTTATGAAAATCAGAAAGGATTTACTCGAGTTATGTACAAAATACCACTTAAACGGCCTTAGCTCGGCGACCCTTGGGCCTACAGTGGCCAGATTCAATTTGATAAAAGATTTTTCGATCACCTTTCAGGGAAAAAAAAGTTTTTGAAAATCGGTTGAGTTTTACTCGAGTTATCGTACGGACAGACAGACATTTTTTTTATTGTTGACCCCATCCGGTAAAAATTGCAATAAAAGTGGTTACGTTACTAATGATGTAATGTTACTAATGATGTAATGTTACTAATGATGTAATGTTACTAATGACGTAACAGTAAGCTTCTGCGGTACAGCTTTTCTGTTGTGGATGCAGAGGCATGATATGGCGGCTGGGTTGCCCACATCTCATGAAACAAACTGGCATGGCATATGGACAACTTTTTATTTGCATTTTCACAGTGACGAAATGTCAAATGATGATGACATTTGCTCACATTTTTAATTTAACTAGGGAACCCATCGACGTTACGAGGATAATAGATGTCTCACTTTTTGTTGAGAATGGCCTTAGAGAAATCTTTGTTTTAGATGGTGACGAAATGTCGAATTATGATGACATTAGCTCACTTTTTTGTCCATCTGCAAAACCCAGCTGCCACATCAAGTCTCTGAAAAATTGTATGCCTGTATACCGTTCACTTCGAACGCGTATAAAAAGTGCTACACCCGTGGACGAATTAACAAATAAAAGGCTTGACATTATAAATACATAAATACTTACTGCTCACTCACATTATAACCTCATATTATTTGTTAATTTCCAGGTCACACAATAACCTTTTTTTTTTGTTCCATTCGTTAATATAAATAAAACATACCGAAATAATCATTTTGTCTGCGCGTCTCAAACAAATGGGTCCGTGACATTGGCAAATTAAATCAAGATTGATCAATAAATGAACTTCAGCCACACCAGCTATCGAGAACCCAATACCATGGTGGTTCACTTTCCACGTTGAGAGTATAATATTAAAAGTTAAACATTAACATTAACCCTTACGACAAGAGAGGTAAAATTATTAAATTGAATGGTGGTGCTGTGTGCTTGAGAGTGGTTTGGGTGATTATTGTGAACGTTATTGCATATTAGTCAAAGTGGTTGAGCGGTGGTTGATTTTCATTTAGTAAATTGTTTCTTGTATTAATGGACTTTTTGGTGTAGGGTGTTGTTGTGGATTTATTTACTTTTTCTTTCGAGGTGTGGAAGTGTTATTGAAATCTTAAGAAAATGGGTTGTGTGTTGCAATTAAGCGAAATTTATCCATCATACCGTTGCTTTGCACGTTCTTTTCAATATTGCCTTTTGGGAAATTTCTCATGCAATTTAATAAAGTATTTCAAACAATCTCTGCATTCTGGAAATCCACAAAATATTATTACGTTTCATTATATTCATTCAATATCATGATGTGTTTGAGAGTGGATTTTCAATATTGAAGTGAAATTATGATTTTAGTAGGCAACTGACTGATTACAACTTTTCAGGTGTTCACTCAACGATATCTAAGTATAAATGCTTCCTTTCCTTGATTGCCTTTTTACAAGGTTATTTTTCCTTTAAACATGAAACACGTGTTCTCTAAAATTTCATTCTCTACAACATTGGCTTTGAAAGCAACTTTCTAACTTTCATAGTTCCAGAGATATGGTTCATCCCGACCAATTCTAGAAGTGGTCATATTCCAGCGTTGGGTCATTTTTCTAAAACCCTAAAACTTTATTCTCTACAACTTTGCCTTTGACAGCAAATCTCCACATTGCATAGCTTGCATAGTTAAGCAAAAATAGGCGAAAAACCATCTGCTTTCGTATATGGCCAGGAAACTCAATTTCATCCATTCCATCGGTCCCTGTGCCCAGATCACTGATCCGATTTCCGAAAAAAAAATTCCCAGTTTTCTGAGTTCAAATGAGTTCATTTGACACCAAAATGAACAATTTCCATGTCCTACTTACCAAGATATTTGCGAAAAAGTTTTATCTGCGCTCGAAAATCTACGTCCGATCTTCACTTCTTCAACCATATCTTCGGAACTACTTGTCCGATTTTGCTCATTGGTTGAGCCGTTTGGAAAAAAAGTGGAGACGGACGGACAGACTTTTTTTATTGCTCGTCATCGTTAGTCGATCATAAACCATTGTAATGTTATAAGAAAGTAAGGGATGTCCTAAACTAAATCCGGACGATTTCAATTATGAATAACTTTCTTAATTTTGCTCGAAATTAGCTGAAATTTTCAACTTTTGAAGTCTGATATGTTACAATTAAGTGCTGTAAATATGAAGACATAAAACTTTTTGCTCGCTGAAATATTTGCGATGGGGTGAAACTAGTGCAAAAAAATTCTGCACAAAAATACAAAATTTTCAGCAATCTCACATTTGACTCCTGTGAAATTGACGAAATTTCCGAATTTTATCGTCGGAAGAGGAATCATTTCTGATATTGCTTCTATTAGTAATGAAATAAAAGAAAAGAGAGCAAAAATTTGCTGTTACAGTTTGTGAAACTGTCAGCATAAGTAACACGATCAGTAGAGAAAACCACCGCGCAAGCCTTCAGACTAAAAGCTCCTAGCTACGCTCCTTGACATGGGAACATTTTACAATGACACTAAAATGTTAGTTTAGGGTCTAATGTTGCCTTAAAAACTGAAGAGCTTAACGAGGGACAACATGCCTCTTCTAAAAATTGAAACAAGAATATCTGTAATTTCAGCTGACCAAATTCTCAGCGCCTGGAGGCATTGGGTAAAAAGGATACTGCAAAAGTAAATTCATAGCGGGGTTTCAGTGGAAAATTCTTTATCAGTATGAGAGGTATGAATGTGTCTGATGACCACTCATCCATAAAGTTGGGTTACTCAGCGAAACTCGCTGCTTTTGGCAGGGAATGTACTGATGTGTCAAAAAAAACATCACTTTCGTGAAACCTTCAACTTCACCCTCATACATTTGGATCGAAGAGCGTCTTGACAACAAACTTTTGATATTTTTTGATAAAAATAATATTTTCCGTTACTCTTATAACAAATTTAAGGCGGTTTAGCAAAATATTGAACTCTACGAGAAGTTTTTGTTCTGGGAGATGTGGAATTGCTACTTTGCCAAAAAAGGCATTCGAGCAATCAGGTTCACGTAAGTTAACAGAAATTTGTTTTTTGGGTAAAAAATTGAGAAAATTCTCGTTTTGGTACAATTGCACCCATAGAAGTAATATTTTACTATGGCTGCTGTACCTTCGGCAGATTAAAGTCCACCCGCTTGAATCAACATTTAAAAGCCACTCACAATTCTCCATCCTTCTTCCAATTGTTTAACAAAAATCGAAAAACTAAAAGTGCTGATTTCGTCGTTTACGACTCATCAGTACACCTTGTCTTAAGACCATGTGTATATCAGCAACGATGGCCATAGAATGATACCCAGACTATGACAACTCGCCTTTTATACAATCCAGATCCTACGATTGGATGCATGTCATTTCGTTTGAACAATTTGGAAGTAAAAGAATTGTGAGTTTGTTTCGGTTATTTTTTAATTTGGATTATTCTAAACGACGAAATCAGCACTTTTAGTTTTTCGATTTTGTTGAACAATTGGAAGTAGGATGAAGAATTGTGAGTGGCTTTTAAATGTTTTTTGGGGTTTTTCTGTTCAGAAACATTAAATATATTTGTAAACGAATATTCTACAATGAAAAATTAGCATAAAACTGACATTCCTCTCATAGGTAATTGCGAATAAAGTAAGAAACTATTTTGTGCAGAATTCAAAGGCTCGTGTTGAACTGAAGGTCGAAAATTTTTGCAATTAGAACTGTCCTCAACCTTATCCCTATTTTAAATATAAATTGATATATTGAGGCTTCAGACACGTAACAAACATTTCTCAATATCAGTAAAACTCGCCTTTTTACTGCATTTAAAATCGTCCGGATTTAGTTTGGGACATCCCTTAGCGGTAGAAAAATTTTCTTGACAAAATAATTTATCCAAAGTTATTTTTACTGTTAAAACTGGATGAGGATGTTAACAGATATAGATAGATAGATTTATTTATTTCTACATCATGAAATACATTTTGCTTGAAATTTAAATACTTCACTGTGCATTGCACTTTTAAGAAGTTCTTTTAAAATGATTATTCTATATTCTGAAAAACAGTTTTAATTGATAAATGCATGATTGCACCTTGAAATTATTGAACACCTTGAAATTATTGAAAAACTAATTGAAAAATGGAATTCAAATTATAATAATACACGCGTTTGGTCTAGAAATCTTTAAATTGCGCTATTACATCGCTATCTTTCATACTGCCAAATTGTTCCAATTGAATTCCACCACATTGTGTTTTTTCGTTTGTACGTTACAATAGCAATTTGTGAACTGGTAGAAACATCAAACACTGCAAGCATTGACCATACGGTACATAGTAGATGTGTTGACAATACAGTAATTTGTAGCTGTATTTCACTCCTACAACTTCAGGTCGAATAAGTTTCATCTAATCATGACAATGTTATAAATAACTGTACAAACGTCCCCACTGCAATTTTTACAAAAAATTGCGAAAAAAACGAAATATTTCACTTATTAATAATTTGAGAAACATGAAATAAAATTTTTGAGCACAGCACTTTCAAACATTTATGGTTAACCAAAGTAAATTTTATTTATTCTTATTCCATGAAATTTCATGAAAACTAAAATGAAATAGTTGATGTTTTGCATTTCAACACGTCTGATCAATGCGAGATTCTGTACTGTACTCTGTACTTAACACAAGTTTCAAAGGAAAAATCATTTAGATTGTTTAAAAAAATTAACGTTGAAATATAACTATCGGCGATAGTATATCGGTCATAACTCTCCTTGATCATAACTACCGGTAATTACAACTTTCGGTCACATCTCCATACTCGTGCGAATTATAACTCTCGGCCATAACTCTTTGTGTTCATAACTCCATGGAATTAAAACGTGCACAGACAGGCAGACAGCCAGAGCATTCCCACAAAGTAGCTACCGCTACGTGCACAGACAGACAGACAGGCGCACAGACAGACAGACAACCAGAGCATTCCCATACTCAATAAACTAATCCCCCTTCTCCCAGCTCGATCTACCCCATGTTACAATAAAGTTGTTTGTAGTAAACGTATAAGGGATGGCTGCGAAAAAATCCGGGTAAAGAAATGCTTTTGTAAGTAGGAAGCTATGAAAGTAAACGAACAAAAGTCTATATTTTCTATAAGCTTGGTTCACTCTCCACAAACCTATTGAATGTTTATGTGTCATATCTCCTGTTCTGAAGAAGTGTCGAGATTGTCCAGTGACACTTTCAAATAGGGCGCGCACAGTTCCTTTTGTCGTACCAGAGGCTGCCTCTTTCCAACGAGTTAGCATTTCTTTGTCGGTTTTTATGGAACGTCCACTCTCCATGAGTTTCATTTTGCCAATAGCCCACAATTTTTCAATCGGACGGAAATCCCGGCAGTTTGGTAGATTGGGGATTGGGTAGTTAGATAGGGTAGCGCCTGATTGCATATGAGCGGAGTGTGGTAGTCCGTTTCATGTGCCAGGCGTGCAACTGTCCAACTATCGAGTGCTCTTTTTACGTCCACGACGTAGTCCCCGGGACCTCAATTCTCTTCGGAGTTTTGTGCTAAACTTAAGAGTGCTACCTGATGACTTGCCTACGGGTCATCGGGGAAACTGAAGTAGGTTAGGCGTTTGGTTAACCCCCAAACACTGGAAAAATGGATTCCGGTGATGAACTCAACAACACAGCCTCGGATCGGACAGGATAAACGGCAACGACTCAAGCAACGGAGAAAGGACAATGATTTAAAACTAGGAACATGGAATGTAAGATCTTTGTTGCAGCGCTAAGTGCGCTAAGAGCGGCAAAAATTGACATCAAGGCAGTGCAAGAAATGAGATGGCCTGGAAAGGACACCATGATCAGTGGAGACTATAAGTTCTACTATAGTGGGAAAAGTAATGACAGTCCAAGAGAGTATGGAACAGGTTTCATGGTTTTCGGCACAGCTAGTAACGCGGTGATTGGCTTCAATCCTGTTGATGAGCGATTGTGCTCTCTACGGATAAGAGGAAAATTTTTCAACTATACTCTTATTAACGCCTACGCACCCACGGAGGAAGAAAACAACGAAGCGAAGTAGCCATTTTACGAGAAACTAGTGGAGATATATGATGGAGCGCCGAAACGTGACATTAAGATTCTGCTTGGAGATCTGAATGCCAGGATAGGTCGCGAAGTCTTCTATCGTCCCACAATTGGTAAATACAGCCTCCACGAAAACTCTAACGACAACGGTACGCGGGTAGTTCATTTCACAGCATCAAGAAACATGGTTGTGAGCAGTACGTATTTCGAACACAAAAACATCCACAAAACGACATGGGTGTCACCTGATGGACAAACCAAAAACCAGATTGATCACGTTTTGATAGATGGGCGTCACTGTTCAAATGT
>CM055406.1:95663514-95717106 GCA_029228625.1 Pseudolycoriella hygida
CGTGCAACTGTCTAACTATCGAGTGCTCTTTTTACGTCCACGACGTAGTCCCCGGGACCTCAATTCTCTTCGGAGTTTTGTGCTAAACTTAAGAGTGCTACCTGATGACTTGCCTACGGGTCATCGGGGAAACTGAAGTAGGTTAGGCGTTTGGTTAACCCCCAAACACTGGAAAAATGGATTCCGGTGATGAACTCAACAACACAGCCTCGGATCGGACAGGATAAACGGCAACGACTCAAGCAACGGAGAAAGGACAATGATTTAAAACTAGAAACATGGAATGTAAGATCTTTGTTGCAGCGCTAAGTGCGCTAAGAGCGGCAAAAATTGACATCAAGGCAGTGCAAGAAACGAGATGGCCTGGATAGGACACCATGATCAGTGGAGACTATAAGTTCTACTATAGTGGGAAAAGTAATGACAGTCCAAGAGAGTATGGAACAGGTTTCATGGTTTTCGGCACAGCTAGTAACGCGGTGACTGGCTTCAATCCTGTTGATGAGCGATTGTGCTCTCTACGGATAAGAGGAAAATTTTTCAACTATACTCTTATTAACGCCTACGCACCCAAGGAGGAAAAAAACAACGAAGCGAAGTAGCCATTTTACGAGAAACTAGTGGAGCGCCGAAACGTGACATTAAGATTCTGCTTGGAGATCTGAATGCCAGGATAGGTCGCGAAGTCTTCTATCGTCCCACAATTGGTAAATACAGCCTCCACGAAAACTCTAACGACAACGGTACGCGGGTAGTTCATTTCACAGCATCAAGAAACATGGTTGTGAGCAGTACGTATTTCGAACACAAAAACATCCACAAAACGACATGGGTGTCACCTAATGGACAAACCAAAAACCAGATTGATCACGTTTTGATAGATGGGCGTCACTGTTCAAATGTATTGGATTTCAGGAGTTGTATAGGACCAAATGTTGATTCTGACCACTACTTGGTTAAAGTGGTTGTTAGGTTTCGCATATCGGTCCAACACAACCGACAACAGGCATTGAAAAAGTGGGACGTTGAAAAACTGCAGAACGAAGACATCAAACACAAATACGTGGATAGTTTGGAGAGAGAAATTATCGAAAAAATGGTCAGCGAGCAACACAGTATAGACGATGCGTGGAATCAAATCAGGCGGAATGCAGAGAGAGCCGCAGCAAAGACTTTAGGAACGACAACGGGAAATAAAAGAAATAACTAGTTCGACGATGAATGCCAGTGAGCTCTGGAGAACAAAAATGCAGCTCGACTAAAAACTCTGAGTCGATACACTAGAGCAGGCCAGGCAGAGTACCGTTCGAAGAGAAATTTCGCTCGAAAACTGTTATGAAACAAAAAACAGCTGCAGGATAGGAACGTTTTGATCGAAATTGGAAAGTTTGGCAATAGGTAGGAAACTACTAATATCGACGCTGATAAGGCGTAGAACAAAAGAAAGGCACCAGCGTGTTTGGGAAAACCTAAATACGTGCAGACAGGCAAAGGAATTTTTGGCAGGTTGCAACGAGCACACTACCAAATATCTTTTGAGCCTGGACAAGAGATCCTTAAGAAGGATAGTAGGAGTGCTGACGAGTCACAATAATCTGAGATACCATCGAAACAAGATGGGACTCAGTGATGACCCGAACTGCAGGAGGTGCGGAGACGTGCCGGAAACAGCAATCCACTACCTATGTCACTGTCCCGCTTTAGCGGGACTCAGGGCGTAATGTCTGGGGGACTTCTACCTAACAATAGAACAATTCCGTAAAGTACCACTCCCAAAAGTCCTGTCTTTTATCACAGGGAACAATTGGTTGGAGGTCAGCGCCACATAACCATCACAATCATCATACACGAATAATAGCCAGGAACCATAAAACTCACCCCATCACACTACACCACACACACACACACAAAATCGGGAGCAGCACAATGGGCCCAATAAAGATGGCCTCAGTACTAATAATTGTGGTCAATTGTATCAATTGTAGCTTTTATACCTGTTAAATAAATCAATCAATCAAGGAAACTCGGAACTTCTATCGGAAAGTAAACGAATCCAAAAATGGTTACAGTCAACAACCTGTGTTGTGTAAAGACAAGAATGGATTGGAATGTAAAAGTGCATTGCGAGATGGGCTGAGTACTTCAAAGAACTGCTTAATCCGAACACACCCCTCAACCGAAACGAAGAAAACAACGAATGACCATTTCATACTGCGCAACCATATATAGAAGATCCAACGATGCAAGAAGTTGAAGCTGAAATTTCGAGGCTCAGAAATTTCAAAGCCCCGGGGACAGACAATCTACCCGGTGAACTTTTCAAGAACGGCGGCAACGCGCCATACATGGAGATGCACTAGCTCATCACGCGTCACGTCACGCGACATTTCGTATGTCGAGGAGTTACCGGAAGAGTGGAAGACCAGCATACTTTGTCCCATATACAAAAAAGGTGTAAAATGGAGTGTGGCAATTTTCGAGGAATTGCTCTGCTGAATATTGCTTACAAGATATTTGCAAATATTCTTTACCAGTGCCTTCATCCATACATGGAAAACTCTGTAGGTAAAAACTCAGGTGGTTTTCGTGTAGGTCGTTCAACATCGGACCAGCTGTTTAATATCAGACAGATCTTGGAGAAGTGCAAGGAGTACACCATTTGTTCGTTGACGTCAAGGCAGCCTATGGCAGTGTTAGAAGAAATAAGCTATGGAGAGTAATGGAGGAATTTGGAATCCCCAACAAACTGATCTCGCTAACCAAGTTAACACTGAACGGAGCTAATAGCCGAGTAAGGATCCGTAACCAATTGTCAGACATTGAGGAAGGCCAACGTCAGGGAACGTCAAGGAGATCCTCTCGCGACGCTGCTTTTTAACCTGACCCTTGAAGCAGCTGTGCGCACCATGGACATAGATTCCAGCGGCACCATTTTCACCAAGTCCAGTCAGTTGCTAGGTTTCGCAGACGACCTGGACATACTTGGACGAAAAATGGATGTTGTTAAAGACAAGTTTATGGCCTTGGAGAGGAAAGGTACGGACCTTGGGTTGAAAGTTAATGACGAAAAAACGAAATATATGATCATCCCGTCGACACCAGGAGGAAACTGTAACGATTGACACACACACATTCTAAAATGGTCAACAAATTCTTATACCTTGGATCGGAGCTGAACACTAATAACGACATCGTGGACGAAATTAAGAGACGAGTAATTCTGGGCAACCGGAGTTATTACGCCCTTCTGAAAATCTTAAAGTCCAAGTCAGTAAGCCGAAACTCAAAATGCGCACTATACAAATCTATGATCAGACCGGTAGCTACGTATGGTTCGGAGTCGTGGTGCTTGACACGCTCGAAAGAAAAGTACTGCGGACAATATTTGGACCAGTATTCGATCAAAGGCAGAACCGATGGCGCAGACGATTCAATCATGAGCTTAGTCAGCTTTATGTAGAGCCGGACATAGTCAGAACTACCAAAATAAACCGACTGCGTTGGCTCGTTCATATACAACGAATGGAAGATTATCGTATTCCGAAAAAAATCCTTAAAGCCAGACCGGAGGGCAAGAGAGGTCCAGGGCGTCCAAAATCCAGATGGTATGACGCAGCTCTTGCCGATTTAAAAACTCTGGGATTATCCAGCTGGGAGACGTTAGCTGAGGATAGGTCCGGTTGGAGAAGCATGTTGCAGAAGGCCAAGACCCTTAATGGGTTGTAGTGTCGGTTAAGTAAGTAAGTAAGTTGGTGGATTCATGTCTTTATCCACAAAGTCAATTCCGTTGGCTTCGTATACCAGCTCGTAGTGGCATGTGAATAGAGAACACTTGCCAAATTCGGCCAAAACTTCGGTTATCGATACTTTTTGGAGAGTTTAATGAGAATTTATTGACCGATAAAGGCCGTTGTCGTTTATGTGTATGGGGCCGATGCACGCGTTGTAGGTTTCGCGAAGTTTTGGTTAAACATTCTTTAGCTTCATTAGGTACTGAACCGACTAATTGTGAACCAGGCCGTGCTCCGTCCCTTATTGATTTGATGGTAACGAACATGACAGGTAACATAAAATTCTTTAGTAAAATTTCGACAGGTTTGTCACATCATGACTTGCTGATATGCTCAGTTGATTGCGGTTTTGATTTTGCTAATGACATGCCTCGCTTCTGCAGATCTTATAAGAATATGAATATGGGAGTGCTTTTTCATGACTTACTGAGCCTGGATTGGAGTGATTTGTACGATGTAAATGATATAGACTCTAAAATTGAAATAATAAACCCGCACATAATGCTTGACAAACATGCTCCTCTCAAGCTAGTTCGTCTTAAATCCATAAATTCAACCAAGCCTTGGTTCACAGCTGACATTCGGATGGCGATTATTGATCGGGACATAGCTTATCGCTTTTGGAAATTTGAACTAACTCAATCAAGCTATGAGACTTATAGACAATCTAGCAATAGGGTAACTCAGATGATAAAATTAGTAGATTTTTTAGACCTATTTTGGATCCCTCGTTGGGATCTAAAATTGTACGAAGGAATTTGACAAATTTGGGAATTAATAATAAAGTCAACAAGGGCAAACGTAATTTTACTGCTGACGAGTTTAATTCCTTCCTAGCTACGGCTTCTAAAGAGTCGGTAAGCGTGAATGGGTTCAATTTAAACGCTGAGCAAATGACTAATGATGATTCTGAAAGAATATTAGATAGTACTCCCAAGTTTGCTTTTCGGTGTGTGACTGAAGGGGAGGTTTTCGCTGACGATTTTCAGATTTATGTAGAATCTGACTTAGATGTTACCTCAGTGATCGACTGTACGTCGAGGATTAATCATGATCTTAGGAAGGTTAGTAAATGGTCGGCGGATAATGGTCTAGTACCGAATGCACTGAAAACGAAATCAATTGTGCTTACAAATGGGGGATGGGGGTAACCCACCTGTGTTGCCCGGTCTATTTTTAAATGGAGAATTGATTGATACAAGTGCGAAGGTGACTAATTTGGGTTTGTTATTTAATGAAAGCTTAGATTAGGGGAATCAATGCAACTCCTTCACTACTAAGATTTATGCAGGATTGCGTACCTACTGGCAGAGTTTCAATTTTACTCCATTGAAAACACGCCGAATGTTGGTTAAATCTTTACTAATTGCCAAATTCACTTATGGAGACATTATCTTCTCTATGGGTCTAGACCAACCCTCCACTAAGACCATAAGGCAAGCGTTTGATGCTTGCGTCCTTTATGTGTTTGGTTTAAAGAGGAGTGATAATGTAGAAAATTTTAGGGCTCAGATCATAGGCTGTGATATTTTTGATTATTTTAGATACACTCACGGAAAAGTGAAAACCGACACATTTTTGTGTTTTGTGGTTTACTGACTTTATTGATTTCTCCATATAAAAATACATGCAAAAATTCACAAATTCAAGTAAACACAAAACCAAACATGTGTCGGTTTTCACTTTTCCGTGAGTGTACAGGGCAGACGTATTTATCCATGATATTGTTTTGGGTCAGTCTTCTTTATACTTAAGTGAAAACTTACTCTGGGACAGTCGGTCAGATCCCATAGCTTGCAGGTCCCGCTAGTGAGGACATCTGAGGACATCGGTTTTCATATTTTGTTTTTTAATTTATAGCGTAGCAATTTCGAGTTGAATCAGCATCAAGTTTTTATTTTATTTATTTTTTATTTATTTTTTCATATCTTTAGTTAATTTACATTAAGCATTCCTTTATTGTATAGCATAATGTCTATATGCTTCTTTGATGAAGGGCAAAAGTCTTTTCTCGAGGCACTTTTTGTGTATTTTTCAGAGTTCAAAGTCGTCGTTGTGACAAATGGTTCGCCACATCTGAAAATTGTCTGTTAAACCGTATTTGTCTTTCTTTATAAACTTGGCTTTGTCCGGCGCATTCAGACGCTCCTTGGCAACGTAAAATTTTTTGCCGGGAATCTGCTTGAAGTCGGCAGGAACGTAAGTTTCGTCGTCTTGCATTATATACAACCTTCAAATTTCGTCATTACTTTTTCGTACAACAAACGGGTTCCTGTTTTTGCTTTGTTATTTTGAATATCGTTGCGATTAGGTACTTTAATGGCTTTGTAGGCCTTGTATCCTGAACCCAGACGTTATTTCCGGACAGTGTCTTTGGAAGTTCCGTATCGTTGAGCCCGCTTTCTATCGGAAAGTCCTTGAATTGTCAGCCGGTCCAACTTTTCTCCCGCTTCCTTTGGCTCTTTCGACGAACAAAGAATTAGGGATTCGTTTTATCACGTCAGATACGGTGCTTTTCGGAATTCCGGTAGTTTTCGCGATTTTTGAATGTGACCATCCTAGATTTTCGCTAAGTTTGTGCAAAAATTTTTTTCTGTTCTCTAGTTCCATTTCTCTTTTGTTGATGAATAGACAACAAATCAAACTTGCTTTTATTTTCATAGTTTTTTACATGTTAGAGCTATCATAAGAATATAATATATAATATAATATATAATAATATTACGGCGTAACACATGCAAAAGCGTATAAATACGTTTTTGCATGTGCTAAGCCTGTTTCACACGGTCGACTTGAAATCATCCGAATTTTTTCGCAGCCATCCCTTAGGACCTTTGTACTTAGTACAGGTCCAATCACGAAAACTTTCCTGTTGGCTCTAAGAACCTGTTTTTTGGACATGACTCGAGTAAATCTCTTACGATTTTCAAATTTTATTTGTTCGAAAGATCTAGGACTGTCTTCCGTTTTATGAAAGAAAATTTTTTGATTAGAGACCCTTGGACTCAGTCAGTACCCTAAAACTGAGTTCCTACTAGGGCCCAACGCGTTTGCTTACATGAGTTGGATAAATCCTAACTGATTTTGTTGATTCTTTTTCTATTTGAGAGGTAATTGAGCACCGAATAATATTCAAAAACAATTATGGACCCGGTGCCTGTGCTTAGGGCTGAAGTGGGCCTCAGGTCTGTCCTAATTTCGGCCCTAACCAAAACAAAATTTTTTTTGCTATGTTGCAGAGCAAATTGAGGGAAACATTTTTGTCTATAGAAGTATGTGTCCGAGGCATTTCCTTAAGGCCCTAGGTCCGTCCTAAGGTCTGCCCAAGACAAAAAAAATGGTTTTTCACTATGTTGTAGGAAGGGAAATATTTTTGTCTATGTAAGTATTTGTCCGAGGCCTCTCCTGAGGACCCTAGGTCGGCCCTAGGCAAAAAAATGGTTTCTTTCTATGTTGTTGTAGAAAAAATTGAGATGAACATTTTTGTCTATTTTGGCGTCAATTTTGTACTTTCGGAAGGCCTTTTCTACACCGTTTCTTCGGATGGATTTTTAGACCCGTACGAAGAACGAAAAGGGGTCTTATGCGTTTACCACGACGTTTGTAACCAGTTGAATTTCGACCCGGGAGTAAGGGGGGCGGGGAGCACCGTTCATGCTCCTGAGATGTCGAATCACCAATAAAAAAAATGTCCGTCCGTCCGTCCGTCCGTCTGTCAACACGATAACGCGAGTAAAACTCAACCGATTTTCAAAACTTTTTTTTCCCTGAAAGGTAATTGAAAAATCTTTTAGGGGATTGAATCTGGGCACTGTCGGCCCAAGGGCCGCCGAGTCAAGGCCGTTTAAGTGGTTTTTGGTCTTTTGTGATAACTCGAGTAAATTTTCCTAAAAATTTTTCTGTTTGAAAGACCGGGGCATGGCCGACAATTTATGGAAGAAAGTTTTTTTAATATGAGTCCTTGAACTTAGCTAGGGCACTAAAAACGAGTCTCTCATAGGGATCTATGTGTTTTTTGTACATAACTCGAGTAAATCTTTTAGGATTTTCATATTTTTTTTTTTGTTTGAAAGATCTGGAAGACACTTTTTTGGATTTGAGTCCTTGGACTTAGCTAGGGCATTACGAACGAGTCTCTGTCAGGGCCGGACTGGCTACAAAAGGGCGCATCGGGCGATGAGACTAAAAGGCGCCGAAATTGAGATGAAAGGCTCAACTATCGGGTACACACCCGAACTGGCTACCAAAAGGCGAAAAATAGTCATGTCGAGCTTTCATAATTTTGAGAAGTTATGTAAATATTCGAGTGCTTGATTTAAATTTTGCTTTAAATTTGACGTTGTGAGAGTCTTTTATAATAACGCCGTTTTAGTTACACAGTAACATTTTTTAAGTGCCATAGATTTGATCAAATCAAATTTTATTAGGCTGACCATAATTTGAAATCGACGCGAGCGGAGCGAGCGAAATTTTTTTTAACGTTCTTCATAAATAGTTTTTGGTTTTGATCTCCTTACATTCCATTTTCCTATCTGACTTCCCATATATTAACGTATAATTTCAGCGCCGCAGGCGAAATTTTTAAGCTGAAAATCTCTGTATGTAAGATTATTAATAAAATAATTGAATGAGCGCCGCAGGCGAAAATTTTGAAAATTAGAGCATATACATTGGTTTTTTCAACAACGCAGGATACAACGCTGAAGGCTTCGCTGACGACGTAGTAATCCTCCTAATCGGTAAGTTAGAAGAAACCCTGTGCTCACTCATGAATTCTGCAATGAGAATTGTAGAAAAATGGTGTGAAGAAAATGGCTTAACAGTCAACTCAAACAAAACTAAACTCGTACTATTTACCAAGGCACGCAAAGTGAAGAAGTTGAAGCTTCCGAAACTTAACGGAAAGAAACTAAACCTTTCAGATAAGGTAAAATTTTTAGGAATCATATTAGACAAAAAGCTGAATTGGAACCCTCACATTGAGGAAAGAATTAAGAAAGCCACGAGAATATACTGGCAATGTCGGGTAGCCTTTGGAAAAACTTGGGGATTAAAACCCAAAGTCATACTCTGGCTATACACTGCAATCATCAGACCGATTCTATGCTACGGCAACCTAGTATGGCACCATAGAGCTAAAAACAAAAAGTTGAAATCGGGCCTAGAACACGTACAAAGAATGGTGATGTTGGGAATCACTGGAGGATGAAATCCACACCAACAAAGTCTCTAGAGACCCTCCTATCGATTCTGCCTATTGATCTCTACATAGAGCAGGAAGCAATGGCAACCGCCATCAGACTCAAAAATGTCAAATGCTGGAAAGACACTACCTTTGGCCACTCCAGTATCTTACTATCAAACGAAACAAAAATTCCGGAAATAGCAATGCCAACTGACAAATGTGCACCACAATACTTCTTTGAGAATAATTACAAAATTCAAATTCTAAACAAATCAGACTGGAATGTAGGAAATCTCCCAAATTCGAGCGATACTAATATTTTCACAGATGGCTCAAAAACGAAAACAGGCACTGGCATTGGTGTCTACGCCGTAGAACCATCGATAAGCACATCCAAGCCTTTGGACACATTCGCCACCATTACGCAAGTGGAAATCCTCGCCATTACCGAAGCATGCAATGTTCTGATAGAGAAAAAAATCTCCAACCAGCGCATTAATATCTGCACCGATAGCCAATCGGCATTAAACACGCTAAACAGCCATTGCTACACCTCATTGGTAGCAATAGAATGCCGCAATTCGATCTCGAACATATCAAACAAAAACATCATTAACCTCTTATGGGTCCCAGGACACAGCAATATAGAAGGAAATGAAAAAGCAGACTCCCTAGCCAAAAAAAGTAGTAACAAACCCTTTACAGGACCCAGTCCATCTATTGGACTAACATATGAAACACAAAGGAGTGCCATTCGAAACTTTTACAAAGAAAAACATACTAAATTATGGCAAAAACTAAACAATTGTCTACATAGCAGAACCATAACCAATGGTCCAAATGAACGTAACACAAAATTCATTCTGAACAAATCGCGGAAAGGCATACGATCTATCGTCGGCACAATTACCGGACACTGTGGTCTAAATAAACATCAACACACTCTAGGCCTCACAAACGATCCAACATGCAGCCGCTGCGGGAAAGAAAACGAAACACCAATCCACCTCTTAATGCAATGTCCAACGCTAATAAATCGTCGAAGAATGGCTTTTGGCAAACCATTTTTGAGTGGAAACGAAATTCAACAAATGCGGTTGGAAGACATACACGCATTCATGGAAAGTATTCAATGAATAACAGATACAAATGAAGGGCTTCAAATTTCAAATTTATAATTTCATCTAATTCTAAATCTAAATCTAAATCAAACGTAATTTATTATAATTTAAATCAATTTAAACTAACAAAATATAATGTAATTTTAGTATTGTATGGTAAGCAAAAGAGACCCAAAAATGAGGTCTAATTGCATAATTAATGATGAGCCAATAAACGAAACTAACTAACTTGGTTTTTTCATTATAAGAAACAGCCTAAGAAATTTTGGAGCTACATTAACTCTAAGTACAAGAAAACGACTCTACCTGCAGCAATGTTTTTCGAAGGTGATCAGGCAACGAGCGACTTGGAAAAAGCAAATTTGTTTGCAAAATTCTTTGCTTCAGTCTACAAGAAACACGCGAATGAAGACTCCGACGACATGGCGCTGCTATCGCTCATCAATAACAGAATAGACGACGGCTACCTGGATATCGAAATATCGCCGAACATAATAAGACAAATCCTCCTACACATGGATCTGAGCAAAGGAGTCAGTCCCGATAAAATGGCACCATTACTTCTTCGGGAATGTGCTGATCAACTGTGTCATCCACTTTCAATTATCTATTCAAAGTCGCTGTCTGACTTATGTTATCCAGAAGTTTGGAAACTTGGCTATCTAACCCCGATTCACAAATCCGGCAATAAATCAAACGTCACTAACTACAGAGGTGTCAACGTTTCACCGAGCCTTGCGAAAATTCTTGAGATCATAGTCTTCTCTCAAATCAGGTTCAACATCTTTCCTCACATATCCCCGACTCAACACGGTTTTTTCCGGGAAGGAGGGTAGAATCAAACCTTCTCGAATTTTCTGTTTTGACACATGATTCCTTTGAAAGCGGCAATCAAATGGACACATTCTACGCAGACATTCACAAAGCATTTGATGTAATAGCATACTTGTCTTTGCTGTTCAAGCTGGCAGATAATAAGTATCGTTTGAGCAACCGTTTGCTGCTATGGTTCCGATCAATGCTTCGCAATCGCAAGCAAGTGGTGAAAGTAAATTCAAGTATTTCTGATGTGATCGACGTACACTCCGGAGTTGGACAGGGCTCAATCTGTGGTCCAATATTTTTCCTGGTATTTTTTAATGACTGACGATGCCCTTCGAGTCACCAGAGGATTAAATTTCGCCGATGATAAAAAGATCGTTCACAACAAAATTTCTACCGAAGACGACACTCACCAGCTTCAGCAATCCATAAACAGCATCTTCGAGTGGTGCGACAATAATGGACTTGAATTGAATGAGGATAAATGCAAAATAATGACTATCTCTCACAAGCTCTCTCCAATCTTGGCAGATTACCAAATGAATGGCAAACCGCTAAAAAGAGTTCATGAAGTCAAAGATCTTGGAGTGACTTACAAGGACAATTTCTCGTTCAATATTCACCGTGAGCTGGTTTCGAAAAAAGGACATTCGATGTTATCTCTCATCAAACGTCAATGTTACGGCCGGTTCAACGTAGATACAGCTAAGATGCTCTACAACTCAGTGGTTCGGTCCCATCTCGAATTCGCTAGCGCGGTTTGGTCTCCTTATCACGACAACTATGTTCAGACACTTGAGAGTGTTCAACGACAGTTTGTTTTATACGCCAATCATAACCGATATGTCGATCCAAACGATGGAAGTTATAGACTTCGTCCATATGTTGACAGATACATTGAACTAAATCTACAATCGCTAGTGAGACGACGAGCGAATGCAGCAGTATTCTTCATTCACGATTTACTAACCGGAAAAGTCAATTCTAAATTACTTCGCGACAGCATCAGCTTGTACGATGGATCCAGAGCACTACGCTTAACCCATCGTTAATTCGCTTTCCTTTGTTTAGGCACGAATACTCGACGTACTCTCCATTCAATCTCGCTTGTCGTTTGTTTAATATGGTTGCTGCGCATATAGATCCAACATTACCATCACGAGAATTTCGTCGTTTTACACTGGAACTCGATGATTCAGTGTTTGGTTCATTTGGTAATTGCTGACAGTTGTGTTTCCTGATATCATCGCTTCCTTCCACAATTTGATTTTAGTTTTCTATTACATTTATTTGACGACACCATGATGGATTTGGTTTTGTTCTTTCTTTGACGCTGCTTTTTACAAATTTTTCTTACTTTTTTTTAATTGCAATTTGACTTGAATTATCTTTTGATTCATCTATGTTCTATGACAAAGCTCTTTAAATCTTAAATTTTTTTTGAGTGATTTTTTTATTTGTATTTGCAATTTTTAGAGCGATTTCTATCTTTTATCATATTTTTATCTTTCTTTTTTAGTTTTTGTTTTTCCTTTGTGATTTTTATTTTGGCCATGACTATGTTAATTTACTTTAAGTATATTATTTGTAACGTTTTCATGGTTTTAATGAGGGTTATGACAGCAGTCATAACCACTCTTTTTCCATGTCGGCTTGAGAAAAGTAGACAATAAAATTATTATCATATCATATCTGTAATGAAATTTAAATTTTCGTAAAAGTTTAGGCAAGGAAGAAATTCATCAAGTTTACCAACGATAAAAGAGACATCTCTTGCAATATTTGAATATTCGTCAAAATTCGAGAATGGCGTCGGTTGCGAATTTATAACACATTTTTTTAGAAGGGCGCCTGAACCTGTGAGGGGCGCCAAGACCGAGAGGCGCTTCGGGCTTCGCCTGATCACCCAGTATGGCCAGTCCGGGCCTGGTCTCTGTTAGGGCTTGTACTTGTACTTGTTGTACTTGTTTTTTGTACATAACTCGAGTAAATCTCTTCCGATCTTCAAAATTGTTTTTGCTATGTTGCAAAGTAAATTGAGGGAAACATTTTTGTCGATGGAAGTATGTGTCCGAGGCCTCTACTTAGGGCCCTAGGTCAGTACTAAGGCAATTTCCAACACAATTTAATGTGAACGCAATATTTACTTGAATACGTTCCAGTCTTTTTGTAACATCAACTCTGTTTGCCGCATCTATTCTGATACGTACGGGTCCCTTCATATGTTTTAATATTGCCCTCTCGGCAATTTCCAATACAATTTAATGTGGACGTAATTTCATACACTTAGGAGTTAAGGCAATATTTATTTAAATACGTTCGAGTCTTTTCGTAACATCAACTCGGAAAAACTTAAGATTTCTGGTCAGGTGTGGGAGGGGGGTGAAAGGTGGTGGTAATGATTGGGGACCACCCCACCACCAATAATCAGTAGTCATTTGGCGGCGGTCACCTCTCTGGAGAGAATGGAAAGGGAAAACAAAAAAATTTTTTCTACTTTTTTTAACTTTTTTAGTACTAGGAATTGTGGGGAAGTGCTGGGTAGGGCTTAGTAAGGCTGAATAGGGGTGGATGAGTGGTGAAATGGTGTTGGAAGAGTGGAGAAAGAATGGAAATGACCATGAAAATATATTAGGCGCTTTAAAAGGTCTACATTAGGCAAATTGGGCGCTCTAAAGAGTCTACATTAGGCAAAGGGCCTTTTCTTCGTACTGAGTTGGGGACCACTCGGTTTGTCACTACCGAAGTATTTACAGACTCCAAACCCCTCTCAGTACCATAATACCAAAGCAACTACGTTTACTATTCATCCTCCTTTTGGTTTGATGCGACCATCTAGATAGGTGACAGCCTATGCACGACTTCGTCTCTCTGCACCATGCATGGGATCATTGAAATATAAATATCGGTATGCGACATTTGCTCAACGAGCTGGCGTATAATTGTCTCGTAATGTGAAGCGGAGTACATCGAGCGACAAGAAAAACAAATTCTGGGCATTGCAAGAAGAGTTGCAAAAGAAAAGACAAATAAGCAACAAATTATACTTGCTTCGATATAATGGTACTGAGAGGGATTCGGTAGAGACGAACCGAGGGGTCCCCATCTCAGTACGAAGAAGAGGCCCTTTTCAGGGCCAATGGGTTACAAGTAAGCAGTCTCCACGCGGCGTATCCTGGGTGAGTGCACACAAAATTGATGTCCACTCAGCGAATGCTTACATTATCGATAAAATTTCTTTTTAAAGCGCCCAATTTGCCTAATGTAGACTCTTTAGAGCGCCCAATTTGCCTTATGTAGACTCTTTTAAGGGCCCAATATATTTTCATGGTAATTTCCATTCTTTCTCCACTCTTCCAACACCATTTCAGCACTCATCCAGCCCTATTCAGCACTCATTCAGCCTTACTAAGCCCTACCCAGCACTTCCCGACAATTCCTAGTACTAAAAAAGTTAAAAAAAAGAAAAAAATTGTTTTTTTGTTTTCCCTTCCCATTCTCTCCAGAGAGGTGACCGCCGCCAAATGACTACTGATTATTGGTGGTGGGGTGGTCCCCAATCATTACCACTACCTACCACCCCCCTCCCACACCTGACCAGAAATCTTAAGTTTTTCCGCAATAGAGGAAATAGGAGGGAAATAAAGATAATAGTAAGGAATATAGGCGAATAGAAAAACAAATACTTCTACATTTGATTATCAGGGGGAAATAGGTAAATACTATGGACTTCAGGGCAAATAGAAGGAAATGGAAATAAGTGGGATAGGAATATCTGGCGTTGTTTTCCCCGGCCCAAAATATTTCTTTTACTATGTTTTGGAGCAAATTGAGGGGAACTTTTTGTCAATATGAAGTCAGATTTTTTTTTTTTTTGTTTTCATAGTTGCTTCGGGGGACGGGAAATGCAATATTTACTTAGATTTAGCTCGAGGCTTGCATAACATCTGTTCTCTTTGACACATCTATTCTGATGCGTACGGGTCCCTTGCATATGTTTTCTTTTTCTCTAAGTGAGACGTCAATGCAATTTTCTACCAGTTTTTAATAAGATAAAAAACTAAATACCTGTTCGTTCGCAACATTCTGTGAGATAGCCTATTAGTAATACATAGAAAATTAGACCTATATAGAACGTCATCATTTTTTCACAAAGTAATAAGAATCCTCTTAAAGAAGGCTTTATACTACATGGGGTGAAAAGTCCGCGGCCTCACATAGAGATGGCGTCATTACTTCAGAATTTTTGTTAACATTCAGTAGTACCACCCTTTACTTGTCTACAGCCAAAATTTCCTGACATTTGGTGTCATAGTTTTCGAATTACTGTCAATAGAGTGACGCACGTTTTTGTTGTTCGTAAAAAATGGAAAATAATGAATTCCATGTGTTGATTAAACATTGTTTCTTAATGGGAAAAAATACGGTGCAAAGCAAAGAATGGCTGGATAAGTGTTATGGCACATCTTCTCCGTCGTATACAACGGTCAAGAAGTGGCATGCTGACTTTAAACGAGGTAATACAAGCACCGATGATGCCCCACGTTCCGGACGTCCAAGTGAAGCAGTTACTGAAGAAAACATCAAAAGAATCCATCGTATTGTTTTGGCTGATCGGAAAGTTAAAGTTAGTGAAATAGCTGACATCCTCAAAATATCAACAGAACGGGTGCGACACATTTTACATGAGTATTTGGACATGAAAAAGCTTTCTGCGCGATGGGTGCCGCGTTTTCTAACAATTGATCAAAAGCAGCACCGTCTTGACGATTCAGAGCGTAATTTAGCTTTGTTCGAGCGTAATCCAACGGAGTTTTTGCGTAGATTTGTCACGATTGATGAACCGTGGATTCATTACTATACACCAGAGTCCAATAGACAGTCTGCAGAGTGGTTAGAATTTGGTCAAAGCCGACCGAAGCGCCCAAAGGCACAGCGTTCTGCAGGCAAGGTTATGGCCACGATTTTTGGGGATGCGCATGGCATAATATTTATCGACTATTTGGAGAAAGGAAAAACAATAACTGGCGAGTACTATGTCACATTATTGGAACAGCTCGACAACGAGATCAAGAGAAAACGACCGCATATGCAGAAGAAAAAGGTCCTGTTTCGTCATGACAATGCACCAGCGCATTCATCCATAAAAGCAACTGTGAAACTGGACTCTTTGGGCTATGAATTACTCCACCACCCACCTTACTCTCCAGATCTGGCCCCCAGCGACTACTATTTGTTCCCAAACTTATAAAGATGGCTACAGGGAAAAAGATTTTACTCTAATGATGAGGTGATATCCGAAACAGAGGCCTATTTTGCAGGGTTGGAGAAATCCTATTATACCAAAGGTATCCAAATGTTGCAGGACCGTTGGACTAAGTGCATTTCCCTTCAGGGAGACTACGTTGAAGAATAAAATTAATTTCATATGTAAAAGTTAGTTCTTTCATTGCAAGGCCGCGGACTTTTCACCCCATGTAGTACTTCCTAAAAGACAAATAGCGAAAAATGTGAGTTAAGTTACTCAAGGAGATCACAAAGAGTGTAATTGCACTTGAGATATATATTTTCTAATAAAATGTTATTTGCAGCTGGAAATATATGTTGTAAGCAGATTATTACAAAGTGAAAAATTGTTCAAACCAATTTTAGATGACTAGAGTAGAGACTCAATTACAACTATTCTCCTCCACCAAATAAAAATCGATATAATGCACATCTTTTCCATCGGTACCCAGGAAAGACATAATGAAATCCTTTTTCTCCATTTGATACAACATTTAATTAGGAAACACACCCAATATCAACCCTCATATATTTCTGCAATATTATATTTATGTGTGTACATTGGGTAGTAACGTATAAACGTACAATCGTACACTAGCAGCTTAGGAATGATGTTGTATAAATTTCGTCCGTAATATTAAATGGAACTAAACTTAAGGTCTGTTTGACTACAGGAAGTCGATATTTAATGCTAGCTGAACTTAAATTTTTATACCAGAAGGTTTATTTGCAATTTCACAACCTCACTTTCAGACACATGATTATTGGTTGTATCGGATTGTGTACATCGTTTTAGTTTTATTTATGAGATAGATTCGAGTATTGTAATATAGCTTGTGTCACCAAAAAGTTTGCAGTTGATTGTGCTGTCGTTTAATTCATGGTGATCCATAAACAGATCACAGGGGCGATCGGCGGAGAGGGACCACGAGGGTGTCACTTATTATAAAAGTCTACATCGAATTTACACAATTTTTTGGAGTTTTTGAATTTCGTCTACATTTTATAGATTCCGTTTTTTAATTTTCAGTTTGTTATAGGATTCGGCAACATCGACAAATTTGCGTTGCATGGCCGAATCGAGTTACAAATCGATTGTTTCTTCTTCGGCAATAATGAATTATGAATGAATATTGGATGAATAAGTGACATGCACTGGAGAGGGACAGAGAAGAGAGAAAAAAACGATGAAGAAGACACAGGAGATTAACGACAAACTGTTTCAGGCTGGATTTGCATTTAAAAAAATATCAATTCGATTTGAAACTGCGCATTCGCATAGTGAGGGCTAATAACTTGATCTTTCCGCTCGCGAGAGTAAATGTTTCTGAGTGCAGACCATTGTTTAAGTGTAATTATTTGAAAACATTGCACGCAACACGCAAGAGTGGCAATGGAAACATCAAGCAGAATAGAAAAAGAACTGTGAGATGGAGAAGAGAAAGAAGAGAGAGACACGTTTTACGTACGGTTTCGACAAAAAAAACGATAAATAGATTGCTTCACTTGAGAGAATTCGGTACTGTTTGAACGAAGACTAATTTTGAATGTTTGGACGCCATTGTTTTTCTATTGTCCTTGTCTGTACGGAAATTCTCTCTTTGAATCGGCCTGTAAGAAAATTTTGTCCGGTTTGAAGGTTTGTAATTTCTATGACTGACACATTTAGGGCAGTTGAATGGTTGACAGGGTCACAAGTGATTCTGTGCTCCATGTTTTCCATGAGTATACCACCTACACTCATAGCTAATACATCTCGGTTCCAAATATATACGAAACTTCGGTTGTGTAAACTCGCTATACACGTTTATATTTAGCCGAGGGTATTTGTTGCTCTGCCCACTTTCTTAATGAGAAAAAAAAATCTTTGGATAAATATTAAATGAAATGAAATTCGTATACTCATAGTGAACATTAATATCTTTACGTGTTATTTAGGAAGATATTGGAGTATATGAATCAAAGTTTGCGACGGACGGTGTTTATTTTAATTGGTAGGATAATACCAGACCAAATACTCCACTCATTCATTATCTGTTAATGAGAGTTAGATTCATTTCTACATGTACTAACCGAAAGAAATAAAAATGAAATCGCCGATAATTGTTTTTCTTAACGAGCGAGTAGTTAGTTGGATGAGATTTTGAGGTTATTATCTTATTTGTTATCTCAAAATTTGATAATGAATATTAATTTTGTTGTAATATGAAGTTTAGTTGGTTGACAGTCCTTTAAAAAAAATACGGCGCCAATTACAATTAGAATTAGAACTTTGTAAAATTTCAATCGAAATCGATCAAAAAATGAAAAAATGATCATCCAATTCTCTTATTACATTCTCGAGGTGTATATTTCTTACTGCCGTCAAAAGGAAAAAAAAAACATATGCAAGGGACCCGTACGCAGCAGAATAGATGTGGCAAACTGAATCATGGGCGCCCGTGACGCAAGTCCACACACGAACAAAAAATTAGGAACATTTTTTTTCGTAGACTGCGGAACCATACATACAGCTAAGTTATGACTTCCCTCCTTGCAACGTACCCCTCGAAAAATATTTTTCCTGGATTCTACGGAAAATTCTAAGGCGAAGTGTCTTTTCACTCATTAAAATCGGTTCGGTGGATCCAATGACCTTCAGAAAATTGTCATATTGAAAAACCCGTCCGAAGAAACGGCACATAAAAACTTTTTAAATCCTTAAAAAATCCAGAAATGAAGAAAAATTGAAAAATATTTTTTTTAAAGTTTTTTATTAAATCTGGTCATAAAATGGCCAACCATTAATTTACATCTGAGTTTAGTTTTAGCTTAAAATTTCACAAAGTATCCATTGATACAATTGCTACAATTGGATACCATACATCCAGATTGGTTTCAGGATTTGATTGTATATGTATATCAGCAATTTGTTGTAAATTGATGTTCTCGATTTGCGGTTCAATATCCAATAGACTTCTCGAAATCGGATGTTCAACTCTGTTATTTTGGTTTTGATGTGCTCGATCCATTTAGCTTTGGCTTCGAGTAATGAAAAAATCTTTCATGGGATTGAATCTGGGCATGGCCGACAATTTTGAAAATCGGTAAAGATTTACTCGAGTTATGTACAAAAAACACATAGAGCCCTAGCAGAGACTCGTTTTTAGTGCCCTAGCTAAGTCCAAGGACTCAAATCCAAAAAAGTTTCTTCCATAAATTGTCGGCCATGCCCAGATCTTTCAAACAAAAAAAAATTGTGAAAATCAGAAAAGATATAGTCGAGTTATGTGCAAAAGACCAAAAACCAATTAAACGGCCCTAGTCGGCGGCCCTTGGGCCGACAGTGTCCAGATTCAATCCCATAAAATATTTTCCGTCTACCTTTCAGGAAAACAAAGTTTTTGAAAATCGGTCAAGATTTACTCAAGTCATCGTGTTGACGGGCAGAAAGACAGACAGACCGACAGACAGACAGACGGACATTGTTTTTTTCGCTGATTTGTCATCTGGAGGCAACAAAAAAAGTTTCACCCTTACTCCCGGGTTCGAATTCGCAATGTAACAAACGTGGCAGTAAACGCATCAGACCTTCGTACTTCGTACGGGTCTAAAAATTCAAAATAGTTCTAACAGGGTTATCACTTGATAATAATCTACACTCAAGAAAGAATCGAGTGTGCAAGGGAGTCTACATTTAAATGTGTTAATCTAGTTAACATAGATTTTTGTACGAGTCTCCGTTCATTGATTAAGTCACGCTCTCATAAACAAACATTCAGTGTGTGAACAAGTGACAACATGAACAAAACGTAGCGATGGACAAACGCGCATTTAAAGTGATAGACAAGTTCGTATATTTTTTTGGATTTCAGCTTAACTCTGATAACGACGAAATCAAAAGACTGATAACTCTTGGCAACCGGAGTTATTACAGCCTCATCAAAATTTTAAAGTCCAAATCAGTAAGCCGAAACTCAAAATGGGCACTGTACAAATCTGTGATAGTAGATTATGCACCGCTGTTCAGGATGCTCTATTTTGACGATTTGGAGGTTATTTCCCGTGCCGAAGGCGGTGCATATGCTATTTTATCTGCCGAGAAAAGATATATCGAGAAAAACAATTTTGCCCTAGGGAGAAAAATGCGAGATTATCGTTCTAGGCAGATAAAGACCAATAGTTCTGTATGGGTCGGAGTCGTGGTGCATGACTCAGAAAAATGAACAATCGCTGCTCACGTTCGAATAAAAGGAACAGACGATTTAACCATGAGTTTATGCAGCTTTATTAAGAGCCCGACGTAGTTTAAAATACAAGAATAAACAGGCTTTTCTGAAAACCAAACCGGAAGGTAAAAGAATTGCAGGGCGACCAAAATCCAGATGGTGCAGATTTTGCCAGCCTGAAAACTGTAGGGGAAACCAGCTGGAAGACGTTAACTGATAGGTCCTGTTGGAGAAGTTTGTTGTAAAATCCCAAGACTCTTAATGGGCTGTAGTACCGGATAAATAAATAAGTAGTGAGAACAAGTCGTTTTTATTAAAAGTTCGGATTGGAATCATGGGCGCGCGGTAGCGATGCGCCCGTGACGCAAGTCCCCATACAAACAAAAAATTCGGAAAATTGTTTTCGTAGACTTCAGAACCATATATACAGCTAAGTTTTGACTTCCCCCCCCCCCCTTGCGGCGTACCCCCGGAAAATATTTTTCCTGGATTCTACGGAAAATTCTAAGGCGAAGTGTCTTTTCACTCATTAAAATCGGTTCGGTGGATCCGAAGATACGACCTTTAGAAAATGATCATTTCCTATACAAAAAGGGCTGTTTCATAGAAGCCAAAGTTAATGCGAACATCCTACGATAGTTAGTTAGTTAGTTAGTTAGTGGGTTAGTTAGTTAGTTAGTTAGTTAGTGGGTTAGTTAGTTAGTTAGTTAGTTAGTGGGTTAGTTAGTTAGTTAGTTAGTTAGTGGGTTAGTTCCAGGGCCAAACCACTTTTTTGGCTCTTGCTCGAAAACGGCTCGATAACTTTTCTTGAAATTTTGCAGGGACCTTCGGGTGAGCATTCTACGTCATATGAGATTTTAAAAAAGGTGGGTATCGGCCTCGTTTGGGCGCCAGGGCTCTTAGAAGGCGCCATGTAAAGCCCATATGTATGTGTTTGTGTGTGTCGTGTGTATGATAGTACATTTTGTATGAGGCAATGGTTGTGTGTTCGAGATAGTGGTTTGGTGTCAAAGGGAAAGTTGTTGGGTTGGGTGTGCAGTGTGACCAAAATGGCGGAAAATAGGCGGGGACTCAAAAAAAAAACTTTTGATATGTTGTACAGAAAGTTGAGGTGATCATTTTCGCCCATGGAAGTAGTAGCCGCCGCGCTTCGGTTTGGCGGCGGCGACGTCTCAAAAAAACTTTTGATATGTTGTAGAGAAAATTGAGAGGATCATTTTCGCCCATGGAAGTAGTAGCCGCCGCGCTTCGGTTCGGAGGCAGCGGCGGCTCAAAGTAATGCAAAACATTACAATCACAACGAAAACCCTTTTTAAAAGGGAAACGTGACGCAAGCACTCGTCTCTTCTTCCAAAACAACTGATATCACAACAAAAACCCTTTTTAAAAGGGAAACGTGACGCAAGTCCTCGTCCCTTCTTCCAAAACAACTGATATCAATTTGAGTGACGCTTGCACCTTCGGAACGCACAAAATTCTTTTGAAATATTTTCACTTCTGAGTAAAAAAATGCGTCACAAATGCCGGACCCCCCAGTGTTTTATTTTTCTGTTCTTTCAGCTTTCACAATGTAAAAATTGGACTTTATGGGATGTATGGCGTATTTTTGTACAGGAAATCAAATTGCGTATGAAAGCTGAAAGCGTAGAAAAATTATTACATTGGCGGGTCCGGCATTTGTGACGCATTTTTTACTCAGAAGTGAAAATATTTCAAAAGAATTTTGTGCGTTCCGAAGGTGCAAGCGTCACCCAAATTGATATCAGTTGTTTTGGAAGAAGGGACGAGGACTTGCGTCACGTTTCCCTTTTAAAAAGGGTTTTTGTTGTGATACGTTAAATTCAAACAAGCCCACTAAGAGGAAAGGGTGAGACTTCGAAATCGTTACGATGTGTGACGGGTGAACTGGAGGTGATTTTTCAGAACGTGACGTCACACTATCTTTACACTCTTCAAAAAAATTAATTATAACCTATGCTGACGTTATAGAGATGATGTTACATTTTTATTCTCCCGAAAGTCCGGGCCTTAGAAGAGTCGGAGGAGGTTAAACGCAATCTGATCTGCTAATTTCTTTTTTCATCTTTCATCTTTCATGAACGGTCCTTCTGCACCAATCTATCAAAGCAGTAGAAAGGGTAGAATTGGACGTATCTAAATTACTCGCTCATTCTGGATGTACACGTAAATGTAGAAGCAGTTGTGATAGAACAGCGTTGGCCTAAAAATGGTTCTTTGAATAGTAAAGATTGCAACAAGGAAAACGGCAACGGCGTCTGTGAAATAATATATACATATCATACGATAGTTTATCACATTTGAGCCTATAATTGCCAATTATGCACAAAACATGACAACAAAATTAACATAAATGAAAAATCAAAACTCACCGAATTTGTTGCAAAAAATGTTGTCTAGATTGATTTTTCGATTTAGTTTGCGGTTGTCATAACAACACACGTTTCATTCTCATTCATTCGTATTGTTTCAGTGTAGCCTACGTCATCATTAAAGAACCGGGTTATAATAGCGTCATTATAACCCCACTTTTGACAAGAAAGTCGACTATAATAGGCGGATTATAGCTCCATTATTAGCGGAATAATTGGCTTATTATAGGCTCGAATGTGATAAATATATTTTATGATCTGTGCAGTTGTATGCTAGCCCTAGCCACTAATATTTAACCGGCGCACGGGTCTGTGCACTTCCTCAAAAATAGTTAGCCCAAGCACTTCGTTATTTTACAGAATAAGTTATTAGTTTTCCAATTACTGCTTGGGAGGTAAAACAATTGTCGTGAGCATTCATATTTTCATTATGAGAAAATAAAAGAAATATCCTGGAAACTCTTTCAATCGCAGTAATGGAAAAACAATTTGTTGCACCTCGAGGATATTTGCCGACTTCAAAAAGAAAAAAGAATCGAAAGTTGCCATCAAAAATGGTTGGACTCAATGGCTGTTTGAAGGCGCTCATCGATGAGTTATACCTAAAATCGATGAAATTACATGAAAATTCCGATGTAACTTGTAACGTGGCAAGACAACCATGCAGATTTCGTCTGATTTTTCAATCGCATCGTATAGTCAAAAATATAACGGAAAAAAATACAAGGAAATCAATAGATCGTTCTAGTTCCCAACCATTTATTTAATAGAAAGACTAAAAAAATTTAAATTCACTTCACGGGCACACTTTCATGAATAAATAAAGAACCTAAAATCGCTTTTTATTATTTTTTGAACCACTTCACTTCAACGTGTATATTTGGTCTGGTTTGTCTGTCTTCCTTGGACTGTGCTGGTGTGCGGGTGATGTGGCAAGCTACTTTTGAGGATTAAAATCAAGTGCACGTACACACAATTTCAACCCATCTGAAACTCGAATAATACAATTTAATAAAACAATCATCCCTGTTTAGACGACCCTTGACCCTTTCTCCATTCGACATTAAGTGTAAGTATACAAATTTGTTTGAAAAGTTTTGAGTTGCGTGTGTATTTGCCATGGGTGAGAATAATGCTTTTAAAAGGAAAATCGAAAGGTATAATACATTTGAGCAATTTTCAATTTGAAATTCAAATGATGAAGTCAACTTTCATCATCGGCCAGACCAATTCAAAACGGACATCTCAATAATATTGGCACTTGAGTGGTTTTGGGGATTGGGAAATGTGTCTCTATTGCGAATTGAATTGGTTTTGTTGGTCACTCGGAATATTTGTACTCATATACATATCCCACAGAGTAAACCCGTTTGAATTTTACTATATGCCGTACATACATAACAGTCTACTGTTTTTTTTATTCGGTCGTATGCTGGAGATATATTTTATAGAACGGGTTACGATGAATTGGTTCCGTATCGAATTTTGTTTTTATAGGATGGACAATTATGGGGCTTTTGATTATAGTCATGCAATATGTTTGTGTTGTTTTCTTTACTATTTGAACTTTTTCCTGTTCCAAATGTATTGTTTTATCGTATTTTTAATTCGTTGGCACAGAAGATTCATTACGGGTGCTTTTAAGTGTTAGTAGGTTTAAGGTTTGGCTCGAGCCACAATTGTGCTCGAACACAATACAATGAAATATTCAGTAAGACGTTTCTTCATTAGTACCATGGAAGACTGAATGATATGGTCTGGTCTTTCGTTCACTCTCTGTGAGAGGTTCTGATCACATTAGTATTGGGATATTGGGTACGTATGGGGCTATTTAAATAGTGTGCACGCTTTTTTGGGGGGAAGGGGGCTTGAGAAAAGCGTGCGCTCCGTACATTTGTTAATTTTGTTTTTGAGAATATCTCATATATTACTCAAGCTTTGCTTGATCGTGGAACAATTAAACTGAAACGTGGAAATTTTACTTTAATTTTCGATCACATAGACAAGTAACAGAAGGTCACAGGTTGAGAATTTTTATTTTGAATTATTTTGTCATTGTAATGACGCTCAGATTGAACTCAACTAGAACAGTTGTGTTCTTGAACATATTAGAAGCATCAACATTTCGGCATCCAGTGCCAATCATCAGTCAAGTCATGCACTTTGATATGCTGATATGGGGTGAAGTACCGACTATTTGATGTTCTATATGAACAATCTACGGTTAAACTATATCGGCATATCAAGGTGCATGACTTGACTGATGATTGGCACTGGATGCCGAAATGTTGATGCTTCTAATATGTTCAAGAACACAACTGTTCTAGTTGAGTTCAATCTGAGCGTCATTACAATGACAAAATAATTCAAAATAAAAATTCTCAACCTGTGACCTTCTGTTACTTGTCTATGTGATCGAAAATTAAAGAAAAAAAATTTCCACGTTTCAGTTTAATTGTTCCACGATCAAGCAAAGCTCGAGTAATATATAAGATATTCTCAAAAAACAATTTGATAAGATGATAATAAATTTCATCAGAACATCTAAAATAAGTATGTTCATCAAAACCCATATGGTTCCTAACATCATATATGTAGTTCCATGCAATGTAAGCACAGCATTGTAAAAAATAACGTGCTATTCCTCACAACAAAAACAGTGGTTCCGCCACTAATCGGCTATGACACAGCAAGAGTTTCAGTGCTTGAGTTAGGATTAACTTTGGAGTTTTGACGTTAGATGTAGTTATACATTCATTCTCAGATATAATTCACTAGTCCTAGTTTAACCGTAGATTGTTCATATAGAACATCAAATAGTCGGTACTTAACCCCATATCAGCATATCAAGGTGCATGACTTGACTGATGATTGGCACTGGATGCCGAAATGTTGATGCTTCTAATATGTTCAAGAACACAACTGTTCTAGTTGAGTTCAATCTGAGCGTCATTACAATGACAAAATAATTCAAAATAAAAATTCTCAACCTGTGACCTTCTGTTACTTGTCTATGTGATCGAAAATTGAAGTAAAATTTCCACGTTTCAGTTTAATTGTTAATTTTTTTCCATGTATTTTTTAGTGTAATTAGTCATTCCGAAGTGGAACCTGGTATAATCAACGTTTGAGCAATCTAAAAAACAGAACAAGCAAAGCTCACAAGCGATATGAAAATGAAACAAACCCAGACGAAAAACGGAAACTAAAAATGAAATTTTTGTCCATAAGTAAAGAATTTCATTCTGTGCGTGACCGAGCCTTTAACAAATATTTGGCTAACACCGAAGAAATGTTAACTTCTGATCCCACGAAATTCTGGTATTACGTAAAGTAGCGAAAAAAGACTACAGAACGTAGTCTAATCCTAACGAAACGTTTGATCTTTTTGCTGAATTCTTTGAAAGCGTCTATGTTGCTGACAACGAGAGTGGTTCTAACTTGTCGGGAAAAATGTACCCCTTAGAATAGCGCATTGACATTGGATCAATTTCTTTTGAGATCCAAGACGTTTTGAACCATTTGAGTAGTATAGACACGAGTAAGGGTGACGGTCCTGATAAAATCTCTCCTATTTTGTTAAAAGCCTGTGCTGAGAGTCTGTCATCTCCGCTACTTCGCAACGTCTTATATAACTCCAATTTTTAAAAGTGGTTCTAGAAGTAATGTTGAAAATTACAGAGGTGTAGCTATTTTACCAACAATAGGAAAACTATTTGAAGCCATCGTTACCAGTATTTTATCCACGAAGTTCAATCGAATAATTTCAAAGTCGCAACATGGCTTTATGAAGCGCAGATCTACAGCAACAAATTTAGCTGAATTTGTTAGTTACCCCACTAAAGTTATGGAATCCAGGCATCAGCTAGATGTCATATACACCGATTTCCGAAAATCATTTGATAGAGTCAAGCATTCGATTCTTTTGAACTAGTTGAACCAAATAGGTGTTCATTCGAACTTGCTAGCATGGATTGCATCTTATCTGAATGTTGCTGCCAACACTGCCAGCACCGAAACATGTCTCCGCACGGCTCCGAATTAAAACAACTTCAAGTCCTACCATTTATAATGTCCAAAAATTATTGCTTTTCCGATTAGAACTTCAATACGAAATAACGTTTTACTATATCATTTTTAATTTCGATATTCGACTATTAAGTAAATCGATCGTTTGCAGCGATTTTTATTTAACGTTTGAGCTTGCATTAGCTGTAAGTATTTTAGCCAAAAAGGCATTTCATCCGTCATCTAAAATCCGATTGTTTATACAGAAAATCTATACCGTCGAAATAATCAACGGTTCCGGACCAATTAAAAGTTTCATCCGTTGTACCGACCGGTAAGCTAAATAATTGTCTTACCTGATCGGTGTTAAATTAATTGTTTGTTTATGGAATCGTTTAGGGCTGCAAACGATTATTCATTATCATTTCAAAGTGTCCGAATTGTAGTCAGAAACAATCGTAAGTTTAATTAGTTTACTCCAGATGAACATAACCTCATTACTGTATACAATTCAGAAATTTGTAGCTGATCAACCTGAGTTACTGCAATAAACATTTGAATACTCAACGCTTGACTGCTTACTCATTTACCTGACTACAAGAGAGATCTCTGAAGAATCAAATCCCCGCCAGTAACACTGAATGGACGTTCACAATTCATCAAGCTAGGGAATTGCTCTTCCCGAACGTTTAACGTGACCTTTGGTGTTCCTCAGGGTAGCCATCTCGGCCCTCTCTTGTTCATATTATTCATGGACGACGCTACTAAAGTCTTCTCTACGTCAGTTTACCTAATGTATGCTGACGACTTGAAAATTTTCATGAGAATTCAAAATGTTATTGACGCAAAAGTGATCTTTAACGTGACTTGAACAGGTTTCTACAATGGTGCAAAATCAACCAACTTTATTTGAACGTTGATAAGTGTAAGGTAATCTCTTTCACTCGAAAGAGTTCCAAGATTGAGTTTGGTTACAATATCGATGATGTTACGCTGACTCGTGTTAAGGTAATTGAAGATTTGGGAGTCTTCTTGGACCAAAAACTGATGTTCAGTAAACACATTGAATATATAATTGCAAAAGCTTACTCAATGCTTGGCTTCGTTATGAGAACTTGTAAGCAATTTAAGAATATTAAAACTTTAAAAAGAATATACTTTGCCTATGTCCGTTCTTACTTAGAATATGTTTCAGTTTGGCACACTTATCAAGACACATTTGTTGACAAGATTGAATCAATTCAGAAAAAAATTTTTATGTACGTACTGAGGCGGACGGAGAAGCGGGGTGAAAACCACAAGCTTCCGCCATATATTGAGAGATGCGAATCGATCAACATCGAAACACTCGCCCGACGCAGAATCAATGCCTGTGCAGTTTATGTATCCGATCTGATGAATGGAACCATCGACGCACCTAAAATCAGAAGCGAAATTCCAGACCCACTTGTGCTGATGATTTTCTCGTAGTTGACAAACATAGGACTAAATATGGTCTTTATGAGCCTATCAATAACATGTGCATGGCATTTAATCGCTTTTCATTACTGTCTGTGGTTTCAAAACATACCACGTGAATCGTTTAAGACGACTACTAGGAAATTGAGAATCACATATAAACTGAACGATAAGATCAGAATTTCATAAACGAACCTTTGGTTCTCAATCTAATCAAAAGCTGGTTAGTCAATCGGGTCTCACGACTCTGAAATGTAACTCTAAGTCACGTCGACTTGCGCAAAAAACAGCTAGTCTAGACGACTAGTTTCCGCTAATCCTTTTTATTTCAGGTGGCTACATGGCGGTGCTTGATGGAACCGCGGGCTATTTTCATTTCCAATTTTCGTCTAATTTCAATCGATGCTGTTTTAAATGTTTAACTTAACTATAAATAAATAAATTTCGACAATTTACAGGCGTGACTGTTGACTCCGACGGGTCGACCGGGTCGGCAACTCACTTCCGGACCTGCTCTTAATTTATGTTCTTTTCTTTGTTAGCTGTTCATTGCTATTATTATTTTTAATGTAACCAGTCAGGAGGCTTCGGCCATTGATGAAGTAAATAAATAAATAAATAAATAAATAAACTTTTTTGATTTACTCTTATTATAAATAAGATACTTTGTTACTTGCCTTGATTTTACTAACTTTTTACTTTTTCGGCGCTACAGCCACTTGTGGGCCTTGGCCTGCTCGAGGATTCTGATCCAATTGCGTCTGTTCCTTGCCGTGTTTTGCCAATTCCTTACTCCGAGCGTCCGAAGATCTTGTTCGGCACCATCGATCCATCTAATTCCATTCTAAATCATTACGGAAAAATTTTGAGGGGGCTCTGTTTTGATCCATGCGTGCTTAATGTCCCGCCCATTTCAGCCTTTGGACTTTCCCTACCGCCATTATATCCGGCTCGCCAAAATCAAGTTCCAATTCAAAGTTACATCGTAGTCGCCACCTTTCACACTCGCGCATCGCTCCAAATATAGTGCGAAGTACCTTGCGCTCGAACGTTAGAAGCAACTGTTCATCACTTTTCTTTATCGAATGCATGCGTAGTTCAATACTGGACGAATAAGCGTTTTGTAAATATGGCACTTCGTTTTCTTTGATATTAACTTTGATCGTAACTGTTTGATTAGACCAAAATAGCATCTGCTTGTCGCCATGATACGTCTGTGAATTTCAGGTGTGTTGTCACCATCTGACCGTATCAGCGCTCCAAGATAAATGAACTCACCCACTACCACGAGGTGGAACTCTCCCATGCGTATTTTGTCTCCCTGTTGATTGGCTACCGGATTGGGCTCGGTCTTCATGTACTTGGTTTTAGATTCGTTTATCATCAAACCTATTGACTCGGCTTGGATTTTCAGATTTGTGAAAGCGTCAATTGCTGCTGCATGTGTACGAATGGCGAGATCCAAGTCATCTGCAAAGCCCAGAACTTGAACCGTTCCATTCACCAGCATTTTGTTTGTTTGGTTTGCACGTCTTATGGCGATTTCCAAAGCCAAGTTAAAGAGTAAGGAAGATAGAGCGTCTCGCTGCTTCAGTCCTTCTCTAACAGCAAACACATCTGACATGAGGTTTTACACCCTGAAACGACACCTGGTGCCGTTTAATGTCGCTTTCACAAGACGAATGTGCTTTGTTTCAAAGCCCAGCTCTTTCATCGCAGAATGCAATTCCATACGATTGGTCCTGTCTTTTGAAGTCGATGAAAAGATGGTACGTCCGGACTTGAAAATCTCTGCCCTTTAGCAGAATCAGACGAAATATGAATATTTGGTTAGTTGTTGAGCGATCTCGTCTGAATCCGCCTTGATAATCACCAATGACGCTCTCAGCCAGCGGATTTAGTCTTTTGAATAGTACTCGAGCAAAAACTTTGTAAGCTTTGTGTTCACGTGTTCAGCAAGGCAATTCCACGGTAGTTTTCGCATTCAGTTTTGTCACCTTTCTTGTGTAGAGATAAAATGGCATCCTCTAGTCACTCGTCAGGCAACTCTTCCGTGTTCCCTATTCGTTTTACGAAATCATACATTACATTACATGATTATTCCAACGTTGGACCAAAACCATTATGAACTGGAGACCACCTACAACACGACCTTTGGGCAGACCGCCAGAGCAGAGACGAGAGCCGAAAAAAAATCAACGGCGGCGTCTAGCCGACGAAAAAGAGCTGGCGGCTGGCGGCTACATCGGCTAAGCCGTCGGAAAGTTGCTGGCGGCGTTCGGGACTAGCCGCCGGTGAAAAAGTCGGCTGGCGGCGGCTTTAGTATAAATTTTCGTTTTTCCGTTTTTCTTTTTTATTTAAGTAAAATAAAAAATGTAATTCAAAGAAAAATCAATTTACAATCATTTCTTTATTGTTTTTTTTATAATGAAAAGAAAAGAAAAAAATTAACCGTTAGTTAGATAGTGAAGTAAAAATCCTTTATCAAATTGTAATTTTCGTGCATAAAAAGGATTTTTTGAAGATTAATCGGGTTTAAATTAGCTTTTCGTTTGGTCAATAAAATTCCCGCTTTTGAAAAAAATCTTTCGACCATGGCAGAAGCTGAGCCATCTCGAGTTCATGATCAATCAAGTACTCCTGAACTATTCGCAAGTGTTGCAATGATGGATCTACGATGCCACAATCATGTACTCGTTAATTGTAAAACGCTTGTCCAAATTATCCTGTAATATTTGAACAGCGCGCTTAGCGAGTGGTGACAAACTCCTATCCTTAGAAAGAGTTTCCATACTAAAATAAAAAATGAAAGAGAAATGAAAACTATATCGCACATTTTACTTTAACAAAAATGAATTTTACTTGTCTCTGATTTCCATGTAAAAGTGTATAGTCAGGTTGAGAGTGGGATATTTGGATCCTTGAAATACGTCGGTTGCTTTCTCGAAGATTTGAAGAATTTTGATGAACAGTAATCAGAGAGAATGAAACAATTAAGGGATGTCACAAGATAATCTGGACGATTTCAACGTTTAAAAAAATGCCCGTAGAGTGTACATTAATATTGTTCAGTTTTATTAACAACTTTGTATAAGCTTTCAGAATGTAGAAAAAATACATTTAATATTTCATCTCCTTTGTGCGGAGAAAATGGCGCACTTTTGTCTTAATAGACCCCATCAGGCGCTGCACAACTTCTTCACCTATCTTTGCGACACAATTGTCCCATGAATATTGCATTAGTTTAACAGTTTTTACCGTAGCCCGCTTACCCTTGAAAATTCTTTTCCCAATTGCCCAGTATCGCTCAATTGGACGGAATTCCGGGCAGTTTGGTGGGTTCATGTCTCGATCTACAAAATCGACTTTGTTGGTAACGTACCATTGTAGAGTCTTCTTTGAGTAGTGGCAGCTAGCGAGATCGGGCCAAAACATAGTTTTCACTTTAGAAGCATTGCGACTTTTGATAAAAGGCATCAGGCGTTTTTCCAGACACTCTTTAATGTAAACATCCGACGATATAGTTGATGCTGTTACAAATGATCGACTTTTTCGACCACAGGAACAAATTGCTTGCCATATCATTAATTTCTTTACAAATTTGTCCAGTTTCACAAACTTGTATTTGTCGGGAACATTCAATCGTTTATTCGCAACATAAAATTTTTGGCCAGGAACTTGTCTCGGATCCAATTTTACATAAGTTTCGTCGTCTACGATGAGGCATCCATTGAATTTGGTGAGAACGTCATCATAGAATTTTCGGGAACGTTTTCTGGCTGTTACATTTTGTTTGTCGTCACGGTTACGCACTTTAATCGCTCTATAAGTCCCTAAACCTTGATTTTTTTGTATTCGCCGAACCATTTCGTGTGATGTTTTGTACCGTATTGCACGTTGTCTTAATGAAAGTCCCGGATTTTGTTGGATCGAACGCACAATTTTGGAAACCAGTTTTCGGTGTTTTTGTGGCAATTTCTGATCATTTCTTTTTTCTCGGTTAACAGATAGTGAACGACTGTACCGGTTAAGAACACTACATACAGTAGATTTTGGCATTTTCAACGATCTTGCAACAGCCGAAAACGAGTGATTCGGATTTTCGAGATATTTGTGCACAATTTTTTTTCGATTGTGTAACTCCATCGCGTGTATCTTGTCAACTAGTCGGTCAATTGTGTTAATATTTTTGTGAGAGCAAATTGGAACAATAAGCTTTAGAATTAGTAACAATAGCACAATCTTAAACAACGAGAAGCAAAACTGTAGTCTGTCGAAATCGTCCAGATTATCTTGTGACATCCCTTACACAATAGACAGACTGCAAGGTACAAGTATTTTACAAGTGACGCATGTGCAAATATCCATATTTTTCGTCATTGTAATTTATTGCCAGAATAAAAAATTTCTATGTGCAGAGTTAATTAATTTATTTATATTTTACCTAAGAATTTTTTACCTTATAAATTACTCCAGCCGCCGTGTCTGCCGCCGTTAGCCGCCGCCAACTTTTAGCCGACCTAAAATCTTGGCGGCGGCGGCGGCACATTTAGCCGTCAGCCGCCGTTTTTCGGCGGCTGAAAATTGGCGGCTCTAGTCTCTGCGCCAGAGCAATGGACAAACAGTATAAAGCGGACAGCAAACACGAACTGGCAACAAGTTGCAATGGATCGAATGAGATGGAAGGAGTTAGGTAAGGCTTACATCCAGCACTGGATAACATAAAGGCTGTAAAAGAAGAATTAAAATATATGATTATTCGGGGGTTCAATCCTTTCCTTTGATTGTTTATACGTTTATAGAACTTTCGTGACTTATTTACGGTACACAATCTCTGAAATAGCGTCCTATCTTCGAGCTCTCTCTCTTTTTGCGTCGGTGTAAACGTTTTTCCTCCTTCCTCAGTACTTTGTATCTCACATCTGCAGTCACTTTCTGTTCTCTCGTTCTTGCAGCTTCATTTCTTAATCGCGCTGCGTTTTTACGTTCTGTAACATCAGCACACTCCGCATCACATCAGGTATTGAAGTCATTGATATGACTCACTAGTGTGGCAAAACTTCAGTTTTCACTAGTGAGGCAAAACTTTTTGTTTTTGCTTTCACTAGTAAGAACTTTTGTTTTCACTAGTGAGGTATAAAAGACCAGGGCTATATGTAATGCATGGGTTTCGTAGGGTGTAAACATACATGTAATGCTAAACTTTCGGATGGACACGCAATAAACATCATACAGTGGATCTTGCTACATAATTCATTACTTCGGACACAATTGTGAGAACTCGCAAACTCACTCGTGTTACTTTGAGCAACTCGCTTTAAAAACTGATATTTTGACTCGTGGAGTTGCATACCTCGCCTTCGGCTCAGATACGCGAGCTCTACATCCGTCAAAATAACGTTTTCAAAGCTTATTGCTCAAAAAACACTTTTGAGTTTGACTCTTATAACAAAATTGTGTCCTCAGGTAATGAATTACTTTCAATTAAGAATTTTAGTGCGGTTCTAGTGTGCAAGTGTGCATTTGTCAAAATACCGAATTTTTAGTGAATTTTTTTGATTTTCTTCATGGAAGTAAAATTGTTCGACGTCGACGCCTTGCTCTCTAACGTAGTGATTGCAAACCGGTTTTTACCGAACCCGGTTAACCGGCCGAAAATCAAAACCTGTTAACCGGCCACTATAAACCGGTTAACCGACCATCATCATAAGAATCTTTATATTTTTTAAAATTTCACACTAAAAATCAAATAAAAGTTTATTTGATAAACAACGCACGCATCCACTTTACACGTCAGTTCAGTCGATTTTTAGGCGATGTTCTTTTGTATTGAATATCCTCCACTTAAAATTTCGAACAGAAAGCGTTGACCGTGTTGTTTATTAAAAAGAAATTGATGGTACTTTATTTGTTGAACACCCTAAGAGTCAAGATGTTAGCAGTATCTGGAGATTTTTTCGAACCAACAAAGAGCGAATAAGGCAGAATGTATTAAGTGCAAAAGAGTTATTAAAACTAACGGATCATCAACCAGCGGATAACATAACCACATGACGTTGGCACACAAGGAAAACACTTTGAAGAAGTCAGCAGAATCAAACATTGCACCGTCGAATGCAAAGATTAGTTCGTTTTTCCATAACAGAGAGGTCGAATCTCTTGATGAGGTATTGTCGAGAATGGCAGCATTAGATGGAATTCCATTCCAGTTGTTTTGCTCATCGGATGATATACGAAAAGATCTTACATCAAGGGGCTTCACAGACATACCGAAATCACCTAACACAATTCGAAAATATATCTTGAACTATGCAGAAAAGATCCGTGATGAGACCAAAGCTCGTTTCGAAAAATTAATATCCGAAGGACAAAAATTTAGTTGCACATCTGATGAGTGGACATCTTTACGCAACAGGCGATTCATTAATGTCAAAATTAGGGACAGCGACCCGGTTTTAAAACGAACCGGTTTTTCGGTTAACCGCAAAATTTTGAACACTAAAAAACCGACGGTTACGCAATCTTAAGATATTCTGCTGATCAATTATGTAAACAGTAAAATAGTTCTAGCTACCGGGCAAATCAAACCATTTTTTTCATATCGAGGCGACAAACGACCTCCGACCTCAGACAAGTTTTGAGCGGCTGTCAAATGTGGGTACAGTGCTCGTGTTATTATCATAACAAAATTAATTTTATAAAAAAATCTATGCATTTTTGAGCCATAGCGTAGAACAACTTTTTGCTTATAATAGCGTTCTGCGTATAAATGTCCATAAAAAAGTTTATTAAAATGAAGTTTTCCATAATAAAAATGCCAGGTAAAATTACTTCGGTTAACCGGTTAACCGCGGTTTTTTTGCTCTCAATTTTGCCTTCGGTTTACATTCCCTACTCTAACGTCAATTATTTTACTTTATGTTGCAATAATCGGTCTAAAAACACAGGCAGAACATCAAAGAATTAGTAATTTTTCAAGTTTTTTTCATGACCTCACTAATATAGTTCTCTTGAGTCAGGTCCGCCGATATCCAAGGATGTATCTGTTACTGCAGATACTAGAGGATACAAACCTTCGATTATATTGCAAATATCTTCAGATATTGCCGCGCTGTTGTCCTTCCGGACTCACTGAAAATGACTATTTTTTGAGCTAAAAATCTTGTTGATGTTGACCCCGCCCACAAATCCTATTAGTTTTGGCTTTGTTCGTTTTTATTTGCTGGAGTTGATAAAAGTCAGCTGTCTTTCGCTTAATAATTCTCGGAAAAGAATAAGCCACCTGGCTTCGATATCTGGAACCACTTGTATTTTAATTGCCTGAACTCTTCGCTAATTGACTCTTAAAGACAACACACTATCAAAAATGGTCTATCCTGAACGAGTCCAAAGTATTCAGTCCAGGGAATCCTCAAGAAGGAGAAAGTCATGTCGAACGGAGTAGATCTAGACCAGGGCACTCAGATATTGTAGACGAAGCAAACGAATTAACGAAAATGAGAAGAAATGAGGAACCAGCAGCCCGAACGCCGTGTTCACCTTTCTTATACAACGAGTAAAGTAGCGTTACGATTATGGAATATTTAATGGCTACTAAGTACAACATACAAGGATGCAAATCAGGAACTTCGAGAAATTTTCATAATTAAGACATGGCGGGGTCATCACCATCAGTAATGCAGGACGAAAAATCTATTGCAGTAATGGGTTGGATTTCAGACAAAATAACTCCGGGTTTATTGAACTTATTTCCATAAAACATCTAACAACAACAATCCAATCATCAAAGAGTTTGTCTCTTTTACCCACTTTCACTATTTCTAAATTTTGTTTTTACTTTATTCTAGACCAAGGCCATCCGATAACATCATTCTGCAAATAAAAAATCATTTATTCAAATAACCTCCGACAAAATCATTTTTCGTCGAAAAGTAAAAGTTTTACCAGAAAAAATCATGTTATGCGATCAGAAATCGGTTGATAAAACTATTTGTGTTGGACCAGGTCCATACAAATATGCGTTACACTGATCATTTGATCATTGAATTGAGCGCTTTCGAAGAATTTTAATGCAAAACAGCAAAACATTTATGGATATGCGTACGTGTGCCTTTTCTTTCGTCCACAAATAGTATCCATCATTTAAATATATTATAGCCAAAAATATTATTATCGATCTCTTCATTGTCCATTTCTTGAATAAATTTTCTGTTTTCATTTGTTTGGTCCATTCAATTTTTATTTGAAATCGTCATAATACGGCAGTTGGATGGATGGATCTTGTTGGTCATGCGTTAATAATGTACTAAAAAATAAATGATCGTCAAATTTATCATAACTTATGAATGATGAATATATCTGTAAAGAAACGATATCGTGTGCTTCAAATGTATTTTATTTGTATATTTTGAGTCGTTATCTTGTACAATTTGTGTTATTTTTCAAATTTCGTTAATAATTTATTGCCTACGATACGAGCGCCATTATGCAAATCAGGTAAAAACTAAGACATATGGAAATTATGAGATTAAAACGCTATGACTCGACTTATAACGGATCTAAAGTTAATGTTGATGTATTTAAGACTGTTAGTGAGTGTCAGAGCCGTATTACCGAAAGGACGCCTGGTAAATAATAATTGAGTTAAAATGTAGATTTTCGTGAAAACTTTCTGCTCATGAACTGTATGCGGCCCCCGAAGGGAACTGGGCTAGAGAATTGCTGAGAGTGGACAGGCGACGCATCAAGCGAGTGGTGAGTGCGAAAGCCGGACACTATGGATTGAGCAAGCATTCTCTGTTTTTCTGGACAGGTTCCTCTTTGGGACTGTAAGGTTTTCGAGATTTACATAATGAACGGGTGACAAAACGAAGGATCACCAGAACTGTGTTTTACTGACCAGAAATGGACCAGCTTAACCTGATGAACCTAAGGCTCTAAGGCAAAAGGGAGGCTTAGGGAAACCGCCTCTTAACCAGGGACTATTTTCGGGAATCTTAATTCAACTAAATTCTAAAAATTCCTGAAATTGATTTTTGGGAATTTTCAGGAATTAAAATTCCAGAAAATTACTCTGATTCTAGGGGCCATTCATAAATGACGTCCGGTTTTTTTGACGATTTTCCGAATTCCGAATCACGATACAAAGCATGGATTTTTGGAAGCTTCCACGAGCTCTAGCTCCAAAACCAATAGGTCGGCTTCAGTCAGATGTTTCGTGGTAGGGGAGGGTAGGTACGACACAAGGGAGTAATTTAAAAAACTGGATGCTTTCTCCAATTTTTAATTGGAAAAGGCGCTGCGAGTGCGTTGATCTATAGCTAGAGATTGCAATACCCCCCTTTTTTACAATACAAAATAAATCGGTATTAGAAATTTCAATACCGGGTTCCTATGGTGAAAAACAGTTTTATTTCTACAGGAACGGTGAAAACCGACAAGTTTCTGATTTGTATGGTAAATTCGTATGGTAAATCAGAAACTTGACGGTTTTCACTTTTCCATTCCTGTACGAAGAATATTTAAGCAAAATTTGTTTATTTATTGTAAATTCAAGAGCCAACATTCATGTCTCTAATAATTAAAATCCGTTGAAAAAACTACCGGAAGTCAAGATGTGCTAAAGATATTTCCGTCATTCCTCCCAATTCTAGAAGTGAATTCCAGAACTGGAACATTTTTCGGAAAAACATGGAACACATGTTCACTAAAATTTAGTTTTCTACAAATTTGTATTTATAAGTAACTTCGTAACTGTTATAGTTCTAGAGACACAATTCATCCCTCGCGATTATAGAAATCAAAAATAAACACAGGAGTAGGGCGACGACGACCCATACCTTAATGCTATCCTGATCCGTCCTAGTCATAATTTTCCATGCGGTATTCGCTGAGATGTATGAAAAATAGTTTCTCCCGAACTACTCGACCGTTTTTTTCTCAACTCTGAATTTGAATCATGGGATACTTGTACCTTTCACGGAAAGAAGGTAGTTCCATTGAAAAAATACTTTCAATTTTTCGGTATTTTTTCTGTGCTGCGTTTTTTCGGTATTGACACCGGTATTAATACCGATATTGCAATCCTCGGCGTCGCACTGTACTGACCTTTTTCAAATAGTGTGACAATAATAGTTTCTCTATCTAGTTGCACAAGGACACTTTTTATTGCATTATTTGTACTAAATCTTAAACGAGCCGAAGGCGAGCTATCACGCATCACAAAATGTACAGTGAAATACGTAAAAACCTAAAATCCATTCTTTCAACAAACATAAAAAATCAAGTTCTTTATCTTAGCCTAGGGCGCTGAAAATCTTAATTTGGCCCCGACAATTGTCGCATCTTTACGAAGACTACTTAAAATAAGTTCAAAAATCTATTTTTATTTGTCGCTTTTCTGGGTCTGAGAAGTCGTCGTTCTTTTGAAAGAAACGCAACGCCACATCTTCATACGGATCAATGGTCCATACGGATGGTCCATTCAATCGTAGAAAGATTTTTTGTAATTGTACCGGCAATGCATTTATGTCAAAATTAGACGAATTTGATCTAGGACAACAAATTGCCGAGAATGCTGCGAAACGATTGCGGATTGTAATACAAAAGGAGAACGATCGTTTTATGCGCTGAAACACGAAGAATATTCTTTGAGATCAGCAATTTAAGTCTTGGAGAAATTACATTGTGATCTGGTGATCGATTTGTTTGCTAAATCTGAAGCGCGACGCAAAACATTCCATTTAAAAAAGAAATCATCTCTGAAAAAATTTGGGAATTTTAATATAGTTACTCTAAGGGACAGGCCAGATTAGACGGAGGGTGAACGGGGATAAATCTCTGGGTCCAGGACTTATAGCCGAAAATTAAAAAACATACGCAGGGACCCGTACGCGTCAGAATAGATGTGGCAAACAGAATAGATGTTACAAGAAGGCTCGAACGTATCTAAGTAAATATTGTCTTAACTCTGAAGTATGTGCAATTACGTCCTCATTAAATTGAATTGGAAATTGCCGAAAGGGCAATATTGAGGCAAAAATTCAGATGAGCCACCCACCCCGAGTGGAGGGTTCCAATATTACAGAATAGTGTAGTTACTAGCCCTCTTTCATAATCCGTACATAAATCTCGTCGCTGATGTGCACCGATCAGCAAGTGAAAAATATGGAATTCCATTTTTCGTTTTTTGCTTCCTATTCCTTTATTTTTTTTTCTATATCAACTACATGGGTAGCGTTGGAAAGGTACAACGTTGTATTTAACAATTTGTGGGGGTGGCCAGAGTTTTAATGAATTTAATATTCAAACATAACCATCGTATCAGAATAGATGTGACAAACAGAATAGATGTGACAAAGTGACTCGAACGTACCTAAATATACAAATAAGCAAACAATCCAACGTTTTCTGTTCTTTTATAACTGTAAGAATTTCAAAGATCATAGAAGTTACCCAAGGTAATGTAAATGCCCTACCGAAGTACGTCTCAGGCCATTCAAATCTAGAAAAGCTTATATCCAAGGACTGAGTCGTTTTTCCCTAAAACCCTGAAACACGTCTTATCTAAAATTTTATTGTCTACAGCTTTGCCTTTGGAAGCAACTTTCTACCTCTCATAGTTCTTCCAAAACCCTGAAACATGTGTTCGCTTAAATTTAATTCTCTACAACTTCGCCTTTGAAACCAACTTTCCATCTCTCATAGTTCTGCAGATTCGGGTCATCCTGCCCAATTATGGAAGAGGCCATATACCAGTATTGGGCCATATTTCCCCAAAACCCTGGAACACGTGTTCGCTTAAATTTAACTTTCTACAACTTCGCATTTGGAACTAACTTTCTAACTCTCACAGTTCTGGAGATCCGGGTCATCCTGCCCAATTATGGAAGTGGCCATATACTAGGATTGGGCCATATTTCCCCAAAAACCTGAAACACGTGTTAGCTTATATTTAATTCTCTATAACTTCGCCTTTGGAACCAACTTTCTAACTCTCATAGTTCTGGAGATCTGGGTCATCCTGGCCAATTATGGAACTGGCCATATACCAGGGTTGGACCATATCTCCCCAAAACCCTGAAACAAGTGTTCGCTTAATTTTAATTCTCTGCTACTTTGCCTTGGACAGTAAATCTCCATATTGCATTGTTAAGGAAATATAGACGAAAAACTGTTTTCGTATATGGCCAAGAATCTCAATTTCGTCCATTCCATTGGTCCCAGTGCCCAGACCCCTGTACCGATTCTAACAAAAATTTTTTGCCAGTTTTGTGACATCAAGTGCTTTCATTTGTCATCAAAATGAGAAATTTCCGTGCTATACTTGCTGAGATATTTGCAAAAAAGCTTCACCGACCCTCGAAAAACCATGTTTTTGGTCACTTCCTGGACCATATCTCCGGAACCATTTCATCGATTTTGCTCATCTTCGAACTTGAATAATGGGAGGCATGTACCTTTTAGGGAAAAAAAGTTTAGGCTGATCGGTTGAGCCGTTTGGAAAAAAAGTGGAGACGGGCAGACAGACAGACGGACAGACGGACAGTCGGACATTTTTTTTATTGCTGATTCGTCATCTCTAAACGATAATAGATGCATCCCCCCTCCCACCTTGATCTACCCCATGTTACAATAAAATTGTTTGTAGTAAACGTTAGGACCTTTGTATTTCGTACGGGTCCAAAAAACTCTTATAATAGAACGATAGGTTAATATGGGTACCGTTGGAAAGATGCGGGCGCCACCTTCGCAACGGTGATCATGTTTTCATCTGTATCAACCGCTGTCACGAGGAATTCTGTACCAATGTAGTTGAACGAAAGACACAAAAATTTATGCTTACGGTTCGGAAGTGTGTGTGTGGAGTGTTGTGAAATTGAAGTATATTTCTTAAAAGGGAAAACCGGACTGGCTTTGTGTAAATGCTTCCTATTCCAAAGTGCTTTCAATACATTTCGTAAAAGGGAAAACCCGACTGACTTTATGAAAATGATTTCTATTTTAAAGTGCTTTCAGTATGTTCCGTAAAAGGGAAAAACCAACTGGCTTCGTGAAAATGTTACTTTTTTGAAAGTTCTTTCAGTACATCGCGTAAAAGAAAAACCCGACTGACTTTGTGGAAAAGGAGGAAATTATCAAAAAGAAAAGAAAAATCGAAATGTTTACTTTCAAAGTACATTTTAATAATTCTTGGACTATAGCGGCGTCGTTGCATATGAAGAAAAAATTTAAAATTATTCGCTTGTAGCTATATTTCGAGCCGTGTTTTGGCTCTTCTTCAGGCTAAAATTAAAAATATATTTTCAATTTACTTACATTAATATGTTACATAAAGCTTGAAATTCCCTCTTTTTATAACTATTTACATAAATCAAACATTAAAATTACTAGAATTAAATAAAACAAAATGAACTAAATTATATTGCAAAACGATCACATATTGACGGAATTGTTATTTTGACTATTTTACGTTGTCATTTCAGCGAGGTTTATTTTCGAATTCCATATGGCCTGGGACTGGTTCACTTATCGTTATTTTTAAATAGATTCATGTACGATTCATGTAATCCATTCGTGTCGTTTAATAGATTAACTGCATTTTTCGTTCTACAAATGTGCATTTTTTCAGCAATAAGTCTTTGATGATAATTTGGTATGTGGTCTAAGATTTTTATATTGTCAAAATCACATACCAAATTATCATCAAAGACTTATTGCTGAAAAAATGCACATTTGTAGAACGAAAAATGCAGTTAATCTATTAAACGACACGAATGGATTACATGAATCGTACATGAATCTGTTTAAAAATAACGATAAGTGAACCAGTCCCAGGCCATATGGAATTCGAAAATAAACCTCGCTGAAATGACAACGTAAAATAGTCAAAATAACAATTCCGTCAATATGTGATCGTTTTGCAATATAATTTAGTTCATTTTGTTTTATTTAATTCTAGTAATTTTAATGTTTGATTTATGTAAATAGTTATAAAAAGAGGGAATTTCAAGCTTTATGTAACATATTAATGTAAGTAAATTGAAAATATATTTTTAATTTTAGCCTGAAGAAGAGCCAAAACACGGCTCGAAATATAGCTACAAGCGAATAATTTTAAATTTTTTCTTCATATGCAACGACGCCGCTATAGTCCAAGAATTATTAAATTATATCAACGGCGAAGAAACAAAACTCAATATTTCAAAGTACATTAACAATTAACAAACTTCATTCATAGTAGCGTCGTCACTGGTGCCATCTGTGGAAGTATCGCTATTTTCTTCTTCAGCGTGACCAGACTGCTTACGCAACGGATTGAATAGTTCGCCGGCGAGACGACTGAACTTGACAAACGGATCAATGTAAATGGTCAAGAAATGAACCATCTCACAATCTGCCGCATCTGTACTTCCAAAAATATTAACAAAAATGAAGAGTTTTGTTAATAGATTGCGAAAGTTTTTCAGTGTATAAAAGCTAGCGCTGAAAGTTCAAAATTTGTATTTGTTCTGTGTCTGCGCTGATATACACATAGTCCTGCAAGACATTAGGTGTACTGATGAAATCACATACTTTGTTTGGTATGTGAGGGCGTGATACGCCGAAATCAGCATGCTTTGTTTTGTTTCGTTAGATTGTCTTTCCTTAAACGAAACGGATCAAGTTTCTTCGTTCGACATCTCTTAAGAAAAATATATTTGGCTAAGTAGCCAACGAAGAAATGTTTTCTGCGACCAGATGACCCATACGTAGCTTTAGCGGCTCGCCAACTAGCCTCAATCCTATTTGTGAATGCGCCGTTGTCAGGATTTACAAATGTATTTGAATGGTTTACTTTTGAGTGTTCGTAGCCTTCTTTCGATAACGTATCGTAGGCCTTCCAGCCGTCCGAGTGTATTTGACTGCCAGGCAGAATCCACTTTTTAATCAAAGATGCTACCATGAATACCTTCACACTATCCAACGGTACCCATATTAGACTTATGCGATGGTTCGTTTTATTATACAAAAAACCTTAAACATGAAAATCACTAAAACTCTAGCCACTCTCATAAATTGTAAAATACTAGGTCGGGTATGGGTATCGTTGAAAAGCAGGCAATTGTACCTTTCCAAAGATACCCATATAGTTGGTATAGAAAAAAAACCAAAGAAATAGGAAACGAAAAACGGAATTCTACATTTTTCATTTGCCGATCGGTGCACAATTGCACATAGATCAGCGACACGATTCATGTACGGATTATGAAAGAGGGCTACGGGGTGGGTGGCTCATCTGAACTTTAGCCAATACTGATAGACCCGTCCGAGCAACGGCGCAAAAAATCTCTCCAAACCCTTAATATAAGACTCAGAAACGACCTTAGCAGCACTTAGCAGAGGCTTCTGACCCATACCTCCATGGACAAAAAAGTTCGTCTCTTTCTTCTCTACAACACTGAACAAAAAACCTCATTATCAAAGGAATATTCACGAAAAAACCAAATACCGTGTTTGGTCGCGTAGCATGAGTTGGGCTCACAGTAAGGACTGTATAGCCCTCACCACTCGACAGATTTTCACAAATTTAATTTTCGTGATTTTGTGATGTCCAAAGCTTTCATTCAAAACCTTGAAGAGCGAATTCCGTTCTAATTTTGCAGTGATATAAGTGGAAAAGTTCCACCAACCTTTAAAAAACTATGTTTTCCACCACTTTTTCGACCGTAACTTCGAAATTTGTCAACCGATTTTGCCCAAATTCAATCTCGTAATCAATTTTCTGATTATCTTTCAGGAACAAAAAAGATTTTGACTATCAGATAAGATTTACCTGATTTATATAAAAAACATATGAAGGGACCCATACGTATCAGAACAGATGCTGCAAACAGAATAGATGTTACAAAAAGGCTCGAACCTATCTAAGTAAATATTGCCTTAACTCTAAAGTATGTGCAATCACGTCCTCATTAAATTGGATTGGAAATTGCAGATAGGGCAATATTCAAAAACCCTTTCGAAGAAACGGTGTAAAAGAACCCTCCCAAAAGCACGAAATGCATCTCCAAATAGAAAAAATTTTTCGCCTCAATTTTCTCTACAAAATAGCAAAATACAATTTTTTTGTCTCTAACACATACTTCTATAGACAAAAGTGTTTCCCGCAATCTGCTCTGCAATATGACAAAAAAATGTTTTTTTTTGTTAGGGCCGGCCTTAGGACCGACCAGAGGCCCACTTGAGCCTCATGCACAGGCACAAATTTGTTTAAGAATATAATTCGGTACACGGTTACCTCTCAAATAGAAAAAGAATCAACAAAATCGGTTAGTACGAGGGGCACCCTAAAAGTTTCGGGAATCGGCTATAAAACGATTTTATTGCTTCTCAAAATAATCACCATTACAATCTATACACTTTTTCATCCTTAAAAACCAGTTTTCGAAACATCGAGTCCATTCGGAAGTTGGGATTTGGACCACTTCTTGTTCATATGCCTCGACAGCAGCTTCCGCAGATAAAAATGGCTTCCCACGCAACTTATTCTTGACACTCGGAAACAAATAAAAGTCGCACGGTGCCAAGTCGGGACTGTAGGGTAGATGCAGTATCAAATTGATTTTTTCCTTCTCCAAGGACGTCGTGGTCAGAGCACTTGTGTGGGAGCTTGCATTATCATGGTGGAGGACGATCTTGCGATTTCGACTCTTTCCACGTAGTTCTTCAAATACTTTTGGCAAACAAATCGTAGTATGCCACTCTGAATTGATTGTTTTACGATCCTCAAGTGGTACAGTAGCCACATGACCACATTTCCTGAGGAAAGTAGCGACCATTTTCTTGGCGACGCTTCGAGCGCGAATTACCTTTGTTGGTAAATCTTCATTTTGAAACACCCAAACGGTGGATTGCTGTTTTGTTTAGGGATCATAGCTGTAAATCCAACTTTCGTCACCTGTTACGATGCTATATACTGAATCAGAAGCCCCATTGTCGAATTTTTTGATAGAATCTCGGCACCATTTCACACGAGCCTCCTTTTGGTCGTCTGTCAATTTGTGTGGGATCCACTGAGAACAAAGCTTCCGTGTGCGCAAATGTTCGTGTAAAATTGTTTGTATTTGACTTTTCCCGATCCCAAGGGAATCGATCGGCTTCAATCATGTTCCGGACATGGTCAATGTTTCCATCGGTGATGGCTGTGGAAGGTCGACCTTCACGAAAGTCGTCACTGAGGTAAGTGCGTCCCGATTCAAACTCAGCGAACCACCGATAAATAGTGATCTTGGATGGGGCCTCATCTCCAAATGCTTTTTGCAAACGATCAATACACAATTTGGGAGTCAAGCCAGACTTAAAGTCGTAGAAAATCATGGCTCTAAAATTTTCACGTGATAAATCCATTTTTTCGCTGCAATGACTTTTTGGAATAGTTGTATCTTTTGACTGCTACGATCGATTTTCATTTTGATCATCATTTTTAAATCAGGAAAGACCAATTTAATTTTTGTGTAAATTGGCGAAAAGTTTACACGAGCCGATATAGCCGATTCCCGAAACTTTTAGGGTGCCCCTCGTATTTGCCCGATTTATGCAAACAAAAACACTTTGGGCCTAATTTCAGAGTCCTGGCTGAGTCCAAGGGCATCTCATCAAAAACCTTTCTTTTATAAAATGTGAGATATTCCTAGACCTTTCGATTATAATTTTTTTTTGAAAATCGGAAGAGATTTATACTCGAGTTACGTACAAAAAAAATGTAGAGACTCGTTTTTAGTGCCCTAGCTAAGTGCAAGGGCTCAAAATCAAAAAAGTTCTTCTACAAATTGTCGGCCGTGCCGAGATCTTTCAAACAAAAAAAGTTTTTGAAAATCGAAAGAGATTTACTCGAGTTATGTACAAAAAACACGTAGGGCCCTAACAAAGACTCTTTTTTAGTGCCCTAGCTAAGTCCAAAGACTCAAATCGAAAAATTTTTCTTTCACAAATTGTCGGCCATGCCCAGATCTTTCAAACAAAAAAACAATTTTGAAAATCGGTAAAGATTTACTCGAGTTATGTACAAAAAACACATAGAACCCTAGCAGAGACTCGTTTTTAGTGCCCTAGCTAAGTCCAAGGACTCAAATTCAAAAAAGTTTCTTCTATAAATTGTCGGCCATGCCCAGGTCTTTCAAACAAAAAAAATTTATGAAAATCAGAAAAGATTTACTCGAGTTATGTGCAAAAGACCAAAAACCACTTAAACGGCCCTAGCTCGGCGGCCCTTGGGCCGACAGTGCCCAGATTCAATATCATAAAATATTTTTCGACTACCTTTCAGGAAAAAAAAAGTTTTTGAAAATCGGTCAAGATTTACTCAAGTTATCGTGTTGACGGACAGACAGACCGATAAACCGACAGACCGACAGACAGACGGACATTGTTTTTTTCGCTGATTTGTCATCTGGAGGCAACAAAAAAAGTTTTCCCCTTACTCCCGGGTTCGAATTCGCAATGTAACAAACGTGGTAGTAAACGCATCAGACCTACGTAATTCGTACGGGTCTAAACATATGAAGGGACCCGTACGTATCAGAATAGATGCGGCAAACAGAGTTGATGTTACGAAAAGACTCGAACGTATCTAAGTAAATATTGCCTTACGTCCACATTAACTTGTATTGGAAATTGCCGATAAGGCAATATTGAAAAAGCCGTCCGAAGAAACGGTGTAAAAAAGCCTTCCCGAAAGCACAAAATTGACCCCAAACAGACAAATATGTGCATCTCAATTTTGTCTACAACAGCAACAGCAAAAAACCTTTTTTTTGTCTAGGGCCGACCTTAGGGCCGACCTTGGGGCCGACCTTAGGGCCGACCTTGGGGCCGACCTTAGGGCCGACCTAGGGTCTTCAGTAGAGGCCTCGAACAAATACTTACATAGACAAAAATATTTCGCTCTATTTTCTCTACAACATAGTGAAAAACCATTTTTAGACCCGTACGAAGAACGAAGTTCTTCGAAAAGGGGTCTTATGCGTTTACCACGACATTTCTAACCAGTCGAATTTAGACCCGGGAGTAGAAGGGGAGCATCGTCCGTAGATGACGAATCAGCAATAAAAAAATGTCCGTCCGTCCGTCTGTCAACACGATAACTCGAGTAAAACTAAACCGATTTTCAAAAACTTTTTCTTTCCCTGAAAGGTAATCCAAAAATCTTTTATGGGATTGAATAGGGCAGCCGAGCTAGGACCGTTAAAGTGGTTTTTGGTCTTTTGTACATAACTCGAGTAAATCTTCTCCGATTTTTGGACCCGTACGAAGTACAAAGGTCCTATACGGTTACTACAAACAATTTTATTGTAACATGGGGTAGATCGAGGTGGGAGGGGGGGGGGGAAGCATCTATTATCGTCTAGAGATGACGAATCAGCAATAAAAAAAATGTCCGTCCGTCTGTCCGTGTGTCCGTCTCCACTTTTTTTTTCAAACGGCTCACCCGATCAGCCTAAACTTTTTTTCCCTGAAAGGTACATGTCTCCCATGATTCAAGTTCGAAGATGAGCAAAATCTATTAAGTGGTTTCGGAGATATGGTCGAGGAAGTGACCAAAAACATGGTTTTTCGAAGGTCGGTGAAGATTTTTCGCAAATATCTCAGCAAGTATGGCATGGAAATTCCTCATTTTGGTGTCAAATGAAAGCATTTGATGTCACAAAACTGGGAAAAAATTTTTGTGGGAATCGGAACAGGGGTCTGGGCACTGGGACCAATGGAATGGACGAAATTGAGATTTTTGGCCATATACGAAAACAGCTTTTCGTCTATATTTCCTTAACTATGCAATATGGAGATTGACTGTCAAAGCCAAAGTTGTAGAGAATTAAATTTAAGCGAACACGTGTTTCAGGGTTTTGGCGAAATATGGCCCAATCCTGGTATATGGCCACTTCCGTAGATAGATTCGCATGACCCTCTAACAAAAGGAAGGTCTCTCGTTCTCCATCTCTAGGTTCCCCTTGTTGATTTCTCTTGCCATTCGAAGTTAGGCTTGCATTGCTTTTCGGGTTATAAAAGACAATGCAGAACAGTTTAGTTCCTCGGAACTCTTCAAGCAGGTCGGACGTATGTAGATTCACGTGGGAATCTTCTTTTGCATTGCCTTTTCTTGACTCATAGAAGGCAATGCAAAACGACCATTTGCTTCAGTTTCTCGGAACTCTTCAAGCAGGTCGGACGTATGTAGATTCACATGGGAATCTACTACTGCATTGCCTTTTCTTTGGCTTTCGGCTTATAAAAGGCAATGCAAAACGACACTTTGCTTCAGTTCCTCGGAACTCTTCAAGCAGGTCGGACGTATGTTGGATCACGCTGAAAATTTGTGACCGACAATTTACAAACAGACAGACAAAGAGACAAACAAACAGACAAACTTTTGATTTTTATAATTACGGTCGTGTGCTTATAAATTTACTTGTTATCAAGTTTATGCTGTTTTCAAGGTCTGCCATAGGAAAAATACATTGAAAAAAGAGATAATTTAGAGAGACAGAGACATTATCGACATGTTGAAAACAGCATAACAAGTAAATTTAAAAGCACGTGTTCGTAGTAATACAATACTATCTGATCTGATACTAACGTGGGTCCATGATAAAAAAAAGTAAAAAATAAAATGTTAGATAACTTCTTGGTATAACCTTTATTTGATATGAAAAAATATGTTTAAGTCATTAATTATTTTATTTTCGTCGTTAAGAAGATAAGTTCCTTCAATAGATTTCAAAGAATCAGTTCCAATTTTCATTTTGGTTGTGAGCCTTGTGAATGCTGTTTCAATATTCCTAAATTGGACAATATACTGAACTTTTTGGTGGAATTTTCTGTTTTAATTTGAGTTTAACAAAAGTAAAGAGTATTTCCAGAACAATGACCTCGAGTGAAACGAGTGAGTCTTCGATTTACATCACCTTGGTTTATTTCTCATTGCATTTTTTTCATATTGAAAGCTTTACGAGTATGTTTGCTTCAATTTGCAAAGCAAGACAATTTGGACAAAACGTTGATCCATTTGGAAGAATTGTTTGAAAAAGCCGTAAATGCACACCGGCCGCAAATAATTGCACTACCTGAATTGTTTAATAACGAGTATACAGAATCACTCTTTCCTTCTATGGCTGAAACAATAGAGGACGGCAAAACTTTTCGCACCTTATCCAAACTCTCGAAAAAGTTTAGTGTGTACTTTGTCGGTGGATCGATTGCGGAACGCGATGGTGACAAAATCTACAATACATCGACAGCTTGGAATCCAAACGGTGAATTGATTGCACGCTACAGAAAGGCAATTAAACAAAACCGTTGAATCTTTTAGAGTAAGAATTGATAACGAAAATTTTCCGATTTAGGTTCAGTTGTGCAATTATCATGGTGAGGATGGATTTGAAGTGGTGGAGGAAGGTATCTTTACGCCTGGAAATGATATTGCTACATTTCAAGTGAATGGCTTTAAATGTGGCATTGAGATTTGCTATGATATTCATTATGAGGAACTCGCCAAGACGTACAGAAGAGCTGGTGCGATAATTATAACAACAAACATATGTTTTTACTCTCTTTTTTGAACATCTTGTTTTGTCGTTTTGTAGGTTGCGATTTGATATTCTTTCCAGCTAACTTTCCCAATGTCTTTGGAAAACAATGGTGGGAATTACTTCTTCGTGCTCGAGCCATGGATAATCAACTGTTTGTGGCTGGAATATCGGGGGCACGAAATGAAAAAGACGGTCTTGTGGCTTATGGCCACTCCATAATTATCGGTCCAACTGGCAATGTTCTAACAATAGCTGGAATTGACGAAGAAATTGTCTTCTACGAAATTGGTTTGCCTCAATCAACGAGTTCATTTGATTTCAGAAAGCAATTTTTTCAAATTTTCTTTGCAGATAAAATCGATATCCTAAAGTTTCGCAAGGAGATGCCGTTGTACGAATCAAGAAGACCAGACGTTTGTTACAAAAGTTGCAAATAAAAAAAAAAATTACATTTTCAACAACACTTATAATTACTAATTATAAAAGTCAAAAGTTTGTCTGTTTGTTTTTCTGTAAATTGTCGGTCACAAATTTCCAGCGTGAACCAACATACGTCCGACCTGCTTGAAGAGTTCCGAAGAACTAAAGCAAAATGTCGTTTTGCATTGCCTTATGATTCAAAAAAAAAAGGCAATGCAAAAGAAGATTCGCATGTGAACCAACATACGTCCGACCTGCTTGACGAGTCCAAAGGGACTGAATTAAAATGCGCTTTTGCATTGCCTTTTATAGCAAAAAAAAAAAAACCATTATGCTACCTAGATTTCAATTGAAATTTTTTCTTGATGTAATTTAAAATTTTGTTTTTGTTTTTTTGGACAGTTGGTTTCTTCGGGAAAGTTGTTGACATTAATGAGTACAATCTTTATGAATCCTAGGAAAATGGCTGCCACCTGTCAAAGTGACGCCATCTTGGATTTTTTGCTATCTTCTGAATTAGAATAGTTACGCGTTTGGTTTCTTCGGGAAAGTTGTTGATATTGATGAGTAGAATCTTTATGAATCCTAAGAAAATGGCTGCCAGCTGTCAAAGTGACGCCATCTTAGATTTTTTGCTATCTTCTGAATTAGAATAGCTAGACAGTTGGTTTATTCGGGAAAGTTGTTGACTAGGGTGGAGCGTTTTTGACCTTTTATTTTTTTCTTCATCTCCCCTGCAAGAAATAAGATCTAGGGGTCCCCACGATTCCGAAAATACCGTTGAAAACTTTTGAAGCTCAAATTTGGACCCCCCGCCATCGCTCTGAAGAGTTTCGTCTCGTTCGGGTCATATATGACCACTTTTCACCCAATCGATGAACGTCCTACTGTTGAGTGACCACTCAAAATTTTCTTAAGGACTCAGGCAACAACCTGGAATCACTTTTAGATTTCAAAAATAACGATTTACCTGTCCGCGTAGCCCCTAGGGGCGGGGGTATTTACTAGTTCCCAATAAAATTGTAACGTTTTTCATAGTTTTTAACTGTGACAGCAGTTATAGTCACTATTTTACGATGTTTGCTATAGTGTCATGGGCGTGGACTAAGGAAATACAGAAACTTACGACGTACTTCCCTGAAAATTAATATTTTTCCTGGATTCTACGTAAAATTCTGGTCTGCTTTGGTCTTTCACTCATTAAAATTGGCTCAGCCAATCCAGAGATATGAATTTTTTAAATTTCCATTTTTCCACAGAAATGAGTTAAAGTCGAATATTTTTAGACCCGTACGAAGAACGAAGTTCTTCGAAAAGGGGTCTTATGCGTTTACCACGATGTTTGTAACCAGTCGAATTTCGACCCGGGAGTAGGGGGGGGGGGAGCATTGATCATGGTCCTTAGATGACGAATCAGCAATAAAAGAGAAATTTCCGTCTGTCCATCTGTCACCACGATAACTCGAGTAAAGCTCAACCGATTTTCAAAAACTTTTTTTCCTGAAAGGTAATCAAAACGTTTTTCATAGGATTGAATCTGGGCACTGTCGGCCCAAAGGCCACAAAGCTAGGGCCGTTTAAGTGATTTTTGGTCTTTTGTACATAACTCGAGTAAATCCTTTCTGATTTTCAAAATTTCTTTTTCTTTGGCATAGCCGACAATTTATGGAAGACATTTTTTTTATTTGAGTCCTCGGACTTAGCTAGGGCACTAAAATCGAGTCTCTGCTAGTGCTCTATGTGTTTTTTGTCCATAACTCGGGCAAATCTTTTCAGATTTCCATAAATTTTTATTTGTTTGAAAGACCTGAGGATAGCCGACAGTTTATGGAAGAAACTTTTTTGAATTTGAGTCCTTGGACTTAACTGGGGCACTAAAAACGAGTCTCTGCTAGGGCTCTATGAGTTTTTTGTACATAACTCGGGCAAATCTTTTCCGATTTTCATAAATTTTCTTCTGTTTGAAAGATCTAGGCATGACCGACAGTTTATAAAAGAAACTTTTGCCTGTGCTTAGGGCTCAAGTTGGCCATGTCGGTCCTAAGGTCGGCCCTAACCAAATGTTTTTTGCTATGTTGCAGAAGAAATTGAGGGGCCCTAGGTCGGTACTAAGGTCGACTCTAGCCCAAAAAATGGTTTTTTCTATGTTGTAGAGAAAATTGAGTAGAACATTTTTCTTTATTTGGAGGTCAATTTTGTGCGTTCGGAGAATTTTTTTACACCGTTTCTTCGGACGGGTTTTTCAATATTGCCCTATCGGCAATTTCCAATACAACTTAATGTGGTGCTGCCACAAATGTGTAGTCGTCGAGCCAGATTTTTATTTTATCTACACAAATAATTTGTCCTCAATTTGTCCTACGCGTCCGACACAAAAAAAATTGTCCTAAATTGCTTTTTTGAAAACGATAAAAATTTGAGCAAAATTGGTGATGCCATTAATTTGTCCTCAATTTGTCCTAAATTCTTGACACTTTCAAATTAGTGTACTGACACTTCGATAGTGTAAAAGTGTGTTGCTAGATTTTAAAGTTTAGTACACCCAAAATTGGTCCTCAATTTGTCCTTTCAGAATATGCATTCAAAATTGTCAAAACATTTCCTCAAACAAGACTGTAAAGGATTATTTCTTGGACTTGTACTAAAACCTCTATTTAAATACGTTGACTCTTGTATTTTCTAATTCAAAAATATGTCCTCAATTTGTCCTTTGCGTATGTGAAATCAGAAAATTGCATAATGACGTAGATAACTAGAAAATAGAGTGTACTAAAAAAATAATAAAAGCTCTTCGAAAGCTCCCAAACTTTGTCCCAAGAAAGGACAAAATGAGGATATATTTCTGCTGCGCATTAAATTCTCATTAGAGTGAAGGACTAAAAATGTCTTTCAATGAGATATATGAGAAAGTTTGCTTGGGCTGCGAACTTTCTCATATTTTTAGCCGTTCATCATCATCATCATCATCAAACTTTATAGACCGTTTATACCTTCCGGTGTGGGGTCTTTAAGCCGCAGCCCGGTGGTCATTGACCACCCCCCTCCATACCCTTCTATCCTCTGTTAAGGAGATAGTTTGCTCGCCCAGTGAAAGCCCCCTAACTTCTAAATCTGATTTAATTGAGTCTATGAACCTTCTCCTTGGCCTACCCCTAGGACGTACACCCGGGACCTGTGCATTCAATATCCTCTTTGGGAGCCTACTATTACCCATCCTTTGAACGTGCCCGTACCATCTCAGACGACTAACACTTGCCGCCTCCTCCACTGACCTAACCCCTAAATTTTCTCTGATGTCGTCGTTCCTGATATGATTGTCCCACGGTTCCCTCCGATT
>CM055406.1:95717606-95731852 GCA_029228625.1 Pseudolycoriella hygida
ACCCAGATCTTTCAAACAAAAAAAATTTATGAAAATCAGAAAAGATTTACTCGAGATATGTGCAAAAGACCAAAAACTACTTAAACGGCCCTAGCTCGGCGGCCCTTAGGCCGGCAGTGCCCAGATTCAATACCATAAAATATTTTTCGACTACCTTTCAGGAAAAAAAAAGTTTTTGAAAATCGGTCAAGATTTACTCAAGTTATCGTGTTGACGGACAGACCGACAGACCGACAGACCGACGGACCGACAGACCGACAGACGGACATTGTTTTTTTCGCTGATTTGTCATCTGGAGGCAACAAAAAAAGTTTCCCCCTTACTCCCGGGTTCGAATTCGCAATGTAACAAACGTGGTAGTAAACGCATCAGACCTACGTACTTCGTACGGGTCTAAACATATGAAAGGTCCCGTACGTATCAGAATAGATGCGGCAAACAGAGTTGATGTTACGAAAAGACTGGAACGTATTTAAGTAAGTATTGCGTTCACATTAGAGTAGGGCAATATTGAAAAACCCGTCCGAAGTAACGGTGTAAAAAAATTCTCCGAACGCACAAAATTGACCTCCAAATAGAGAAAAATGTTCTCCTCAATTTTGTCTACAACATAGCAAAAAACTATTTTTTGGGCTAGGGACGACCTTCATACTGACGTAGGGCCCTAAGTAGAGGCCTCGGACACATACTTCCATATACAAAAATGTTTCCCTCAATTTGCAGCATAGCAAAAAAAAAATTTTTTAGTTAGGGCCGACCTTAGGACCGATATGAGGCCCACTTGAACCCTAAGCACAGGCAAAAATTCTTCTATAGATTGTCGCCCGTGCCGAGATCTTTCAAACAAAAAAAAAGTTTTTGAAAATCGGTCAAGATTTACTCAAGTTATTGTGTTGACGGACAGACAGACAGACCGACAAACGGACATTGTTTTTTTCACTGATTTGTCATCTGGAGGCAACAAAAAAAGTTTCCCCCTTACTCCCGGGTTCGAATTCGCAATGTAACAAACGTGGTAGTAAACGCATCAGACCTTCGTACTTCGTACGAGTCTAAAAATTAAACAATCGAACTTCGTTTGTAGTGATTTCTTTTTCTAATCTATAGCTATTTCTAATCGAAAGCCTAACTGAATTCAAAACAAAATTTTCTTCCGATGCCTGTAACACTAGCCAACAAAGTTTTTGTTCATCAATCAAAATCATCTTTTTTTGACAAGGTTATTTTTCCATGCAGTTTGGCTCTGGAACCCCTAAAATTTTTTGAACTTTGTATAGGTGCAATTGGTCTCCATATCAAATCATTCCCTTGCAATGTAAAGGGAGAGAATGGCCACATTGCCTCCTTAGTAAAGTAAAGTTAAGTCCTGATCCGGTTTCTTCATATGACGAAGTATTCATAATTGTTATTGTAAGCTAAGTTTGTGAAACAAAAAGGATTTTATTTATATTAGTTAAATTAATTTATAACACCAAAAACACTTCTTCGAAGGTAAAGTGTGACGCAGCCTGTAAGTCCACTTACAAAATTATTGACATCGGTAGAGGTCAGTGCCGACCTTCTGTGGTGTATGCAAAGATTACAAATTTTAAAAACATAGCTAAGGCGATCCGCACGTATTTGCAAAGAGACCTGGGAGTATCAGAACAACTGTTACAAAATCTTACTGCATATTAAAACAAACGCTAAACTTCCGTAGAGTGTCGAGGAATGCTTTGCAATTTTATTGAATTGAAGTCTTAGATTACATTGGAAATCGCCAAAATGACAAATTGAAAAACCCTTGTCTAGTAACGCACCGTTCAGGGCAATAAGGAGTGGCCTTAAACCCATACTTCCGTGGATGAAATTGTTCCCCGCATCTTTCTCTAAAACATAGCAAATAAAGTTTTTTTTTTTTAACTTTGGCCGACCTTAGGACCGACTTGGGGCGCTCAGTAGAGGCTTCGGTCCTACTCTTTTTCTCTTGAACCTTCGACCGCATCTATATCGCACCAAAAATAATTTATATGTACCAGTGAGTTTAATCAACTTTTTTTTTGTTTTTTGAAGTCCGTATCTTTCATTCAAAACCTTGAAAGGCTACTCGTAAATCGCGGAGATATAAGACAAAAAGTTTCACCAGCCTTCAAAATGTCACGTTTTCGACTACTTTTTCGATCTTTACTACGAAAGTTCTTGACTGATTTCACTTATCTTGATCACACCTTTCGGGGAAAACATACTTTTGGAAATCGGTCAAGATTGACTCGAGTTATCCTGTCGACAGACAGACGGACTGACAAATTTTTTCTTGCAAATTCGGAGAAGGGTAAATCTATTGGACCCGGGCTGTCATTTTGGGGACCCAAACTGAGGCTGAAAATAAGAAAAACGAATCCAAATTTTCAAAATTTTCAGCTGCGGCGCTAAAAAAATAACTCGATTGTGTTTAAAAACTGCCAAAGAGCCCACAAATTGTCGCCTGCCGCGTTATGCGAAATCATTCAATTATTAAAATTCCTACATAAAGGATCCCTAAGGTCAAAAAATTGTGTCTGCTGCAATTAAGCGTTCCTCGATTTACCTAAAGGATAAGTGAAGGTAGTCCAAAATTTTCCCCTGTGGCGCATGATAACCTTACCTGAACACCAAAAACACCAAAAAAACACTGACAAAATTTGCCTGCCTGTTTTTGACTTCATTGAATTCCATTTGTTTGCGAAAACAGCGCCCGAAAAATTGGGCTTTTTCAGATTTCGCCGCAGAGCCTTTTGGTAGCCACGTCGGCACTGGTAGACGTGACGCTCTCGCTTAAAAGGCGCAAACATTTGTGTAAATAGAATGTTAGCTTGTGGTCATAGTTTTATTCTTAACAAAATTGGCACCACTTTTTTTAAAACGAAATTACAAAAAAATTACAACACAAATACCAGACCCACCAGCGTAATAATTTTTCAGTTTTCACGCGTAAAAATATAAATTTATGTTAAGCAATTTTCGCAAAAAGAAAGAATTGTTATATTTCTGCAGTGTAAAAACTGAAAGTACAGAAAAATTATTTCGCCGTTGGGTCTGGCATTTGTGTTGTAATTTTTTGAACACAACGTAATTTTTTTTAAGAAAAAGTGGTGCAAATTTTTTTAACAATAAAACTTTGACCACAAGCTAATATTCTATTCAAACAAATGTTTGCGCCTTATCAGCGAAAGCGTCACCTCTGACGATATCAATAATTTTGAAAGTTTACTGCTTCTACACCTTACCTTCGAAGAAGTTTTTTTGTTGTGATATCAGTAGTTTTGTAAGTTTTGTGAGGCGAGCTCTTCGACGTATGCTACCATGGACAAAAATGATCTGAGAATTTCTGGCAAGTGCTGACAACTTTTCGAGTCTAGGTTGCAATGATAAAGATTGTAATTACAACTTGGATTGGTATCTAAAGACACACGGACGCGGACACACGGACGCGGACACACGGACAAAATCGACCCTAATTCGGCCGTAAGACCCTTACTAACGTCAAGGGAATTTGGTGTCAAAAATCTGGTGGGACAGCCTAGCTTTAGATCGTTGCGTACTCGACCGTGGTCTAAACTAGAATTAAACCTTCATAGTCCAGAATTTTTATGATTACCTAACCAATCTCAACATTTTTCTGTAAAACTGCCTACCTAATGATTTTATCCATAAAACTATGACAAGAAGGGGCAACAACCGGACGGACATTCTCGAAAGACTCGCAAAATTTCGGCATCTGTTGTAATCGCTACTTACATGCCTCACCTCATACAAAATTTGCTTTCTCCAACTCGAAGAATAAATCGCTATTCTATTCATAAAGACTATAGCCTGAGAATGAATATCTGATGCAAACACTTTCTTAAAGGTCTTATGCAACCTTGACCTCGTCGAAAACGTACTCCACTATGTTCCTAGCCCGGTCTATAGGAACACTAGTATACATCTTGCAGACCACACTCAAAAGCGAGTTTCCCTTTTTATAAATCGGATCCAGTCCGTCTGCACCGCGGAAGAACCAATGACCAGATGGGTGTGAATTGTTAAAAAACATTTTGAAAAGTTCAAACCAGAAAATCAATCAAAAAATCAAACGCACTTAAAATTGTAACCAACTGTAATTTTACACATAATATTACACAGATTTTTATCTCCATTTCTTATATTCTAGCTGATGAAATCGTTTTTGTGCACATGTGAATGCTGGAATGGGGAAAATGGAAAATGAGAATTCAGACGACAATTTTTTTTATATATTTACTTGATCAACGAAAAGAGCAAGGGAAATTCTCCCTCGCACTTAGTTCATTTCACATACCACATTGCTTCCATTGCTTTAACAAAGTGGTTAGTGGTAAGATGCGAATATGTGTATTTGGGTTGCAAATCCACTTTGCTAGCTAGACCAAAACTTATAAGTCAATTTGACCATCAATTGCCAGCTAAAAGCATTATGATTCAGAGTTAAAGTAGGATCAATGACAGCATTTTGTGTATAATGAAATTGAGGCTATTTGATATTTACGTGATATCCGGTTTCAAAATGTGTGTATATTGCAGTGTGTGTATTGTACAAAATATCCACTTATTCTATGGATGGAATGGGGATACATGTAAAGTATTGAATGTTGTATATTGTTTTTCAATATTTGCTTTTAATTTAATTGTTAAATGGTCTGGAGTGTGGAATTAATTAATTGAGAGTTAATTTAGGCGAATATATTAAACGCATCGTTTTAATTTATAATTGAGTTGGATGCACTCGAATTGTCGATTGTCCTTCAATTTGTTAAATAAATCAAACTGAAAGGACTGCTCGATATGGGATGCATTACCAGTTACCACTATACATGAGGGAAGTATGTAACACTTTTGTAGATTAATTCAGTCAGTAGTGATGTGAATGTGACTGTGCCGAATCAGCACCATCTATCTGTAAAAATGGTCATGAGATTTTCCTCGCTAGCTCATACGCTCTGTTGTTTACCCTCCACCCCAAAGTGCCCAAGATCCGAGACCAGCGTTACCTGCTTTCTTAGTACCATTTCGTTCAGGGTTTCATTCAACTTTTTTATCTTATGTTACGACAGGCAACATGAGCCCCTTACTCACCACCTCACTGTCGGAGCAAACTGTGACATTTTCTCCGCATGCCTCTGCTGAGACACTCCCCTCCACTCCAATCAGAAAGTTTACGCCTGAAACTTTTTACCGACAGTTCCAGAGAGAATACTTTGACTTCCGTGCCTTCTGAAAGTTTTAGGACAGGCAGCTTGACTAGGGGTGTGCGGGATTACTTTCCCTAACCAAGCCCGAATCAAAATATAAAATCAAACCCGACTCGAACCGAGCCCGAAAGTCTGACCCGAACCCGAACTTTTTTTAAAAAGATTTCATTTGAATTGTTTGTTGCTTGACACCGGCATGACAGCCTTTCGTTTGGATCTTTACAATTAATACTCAACGTGAAGTTGGCTGCAGTTGCGAACGAAGCTAACTCTATTGCGAGATAATCAGCTGATTTTTGAACGTTTCAATGAAGTCAGCCGATTTTGGTAAATTTCTGAATGAAATCAGTTATTTTTTCTAATGAAGTTAGCTTCGGCCGCAATTGTAACCGACTTCAAGTTGAATATTACTTGTAACTAAGATTGAAACAAAATACTTTCCAACCCCAGGTTGAAGTCTTCAAAGCCCGACCCGAAAAACGAAAACCCGGCCCGACAAAAAAATAAATTCAAACATATGACGGGACCCGTACGTATCAGAATAGATGCGGCAAACAGAGTTGATGTTACGAAGAGACGAACGTATTTAAGTAAATATTGACTTAACTCTTAAGTGTATGAAATTACGTCCACATTAAATTGTGGTGACGTGACATTTCTCCGCCGCAAACAACGCCCGGGGCGTTATTAACGCCAGAGGCGCTAATAACGGCCGCCCGGGCGTTAATAACGCCCGCACTCCGGGCGCTAATAACGCCCGAGGTGTTATTAACGCCCGCACTCCGGGCGCTAATAACGCCCGGGGTGTTATTAACGCCCGCACTCCGGGCGCTAATAACGCCCGGGTGTTATTAACGCCCGTACTCCGGGCGCTAACAACGCCCGGGGTGTTAATAACGCCCGCACTACGGGCGCTAATAATGCCTGGGGCGTTATTAACGCCCGCACGCCGGGTGTTAATAACGCCCAGCTATATAATTCCATACACGGTCACTATTGAGCTTCAAGAATAAATTGGAAGTTATTTAAATTCAGAAGCTTAGGACATTTCAATGTACACATCTCGTTCTGTATTGTTTTTATTCATCCCTTTTACTCAAATTTTTAAATTTCAAAATCGTAGTGCTCAATGACTTTCATAAATTTTTCATGTAATTTTTTAATTTTTATTGACAACTTTTTTAAAAATAAAAGAGCACAGAAAAAAATTCTTCCATCAAGTGGCATTCTGTATGATTCTCCTAATCAATCCCTTCCAGTGACGTTCTGTACTTTCCCCTTGGTCAACTCTTTCTAGTGACATTCTGTATAAGGAAAATGTTCCTCTTACTAAACTCCTTCTAGTGACATTCTGTATAAGGAAGATTTTCCTGTAGCCAACTCCTTCTAGTTACATTCTGTATAAGGAAAATTTTCCCCTTAGTCAACTTCTTCTAGTTACATGCTCTATAATTAAAGTTATTTGTTAAAGCGCCATTTTGTAGCGTTTATCCAATTATTCAGCTGGGCGTTATTAAAGCCCGTAGTGCGGGCGTTAATAACACCCCGGGCGTTATTAGCGCCCGTATTGCGGGCGTTAATAACACCCCGGGCGTTATTAGCGCCAGTATTGCGGGCGTTAATAACACCCCGGGCGTTATTAGCGCCCGGAGTGCGGGCGTTAATAACACCCCGGGCGTTATTAGCGCCCGGAGTGCGGGCGTTAATAACACCCCGGGCGTTATAAGCGCCCGGAGTGCGGGCGTTATTAACACCCCGGGCGTTATTAACACCCCGGGCGTTATTAACACCCCGGGCGTTATTAGCACCCGGAGTGCGGGCGTTAATAACACCCGGGCGGGCGTTAATAACACCCGGGCGGGCGTTATTAACGCCCCGGGCGTTATTTGCGGCGGAGAAATGTCCTGCCACCTTAAATTGTATCGGAAATTGCCGAGAGGGAAATATTGAAAAACCCGTCCGAAGAAACGCCGTAAAAAAGGTGTTCCGAAAGTACAAAATTGAACCCAAAATGTTCATCTCAATTTTTTCTATAAGAAAGCAAAAAATAATTTTTTTGTCTAGGGTCGTCCCCAGGACAGACAGGATTAGACGAAAAGAAACAAGAAAAAACTCGGCTCCATCATCGCCATGCGTATTTTGTGCTGGCATGCACTGGCACCGTGATTGCCCATTCAAAGATCAAGATTGCGCTACTTGCAAGGTCAAAGGGCACAAACAAGGACACTGCTCTGCAAGTCACGACTTCCTGCGCAAGGAAAATCAGCACCGGATCAAGAGAAGCTCAACTCAATCAAATATCGTTTCGCCAACCACTCAACAAATCACTCAAACACCGCATCAAACATTTCAAGTTTCATCGCAACGTAAACCAACCCCTAAAAAACGCAAATTCGTTTCTCAATGGTGCAAATATTCGCCTTCAGTTGGATTCAGCCTCTGACATTACAATGATTTCATACGAAAATTGGCTTAAACTTGGAAAACCAACACTCGATAAAATTATAAATTTTCCTGGAAGTGCGTCAAATCATCCAGTTAACCTTTGGGGTTCATTCAAATGGTTAATGGAATTCATCGGCAGGTCAGTAATTGGAATGATTTACGTTTCAGATCGTCTTAACTTGTTCGGAATCGATTGGATCGAAGATTTTGGTCTGGGGGATATTCCGTTTACAACAATTTGCAAAAGTGTGACCTTACATGACGATGCTCTGTGTTTGAACTCAAAGGCAAATTTTCTAAAGTTTTCCCTGAAGGCTTAGGACGGTGCACGAAAACAAAAGTTTCATTGACACTCATGCCAAATTCGAGACCAATTTACCGGCGAGCAAGACCGGTCCCATATGCGGCAGAACCGAAGATTGCTGATGAAATCAAACGGCAAGTTCATCTTGGAGTTTTTGCTCCAGTAACCTATTCAGACTTCGCCGCCCCAATTGTCGTTGTCAAAAGGAAAAACGACAGGCTACGAATCTGTGGCGATTACTCTGCTGGCCTCAACAATTTACTTGAGCCGAACAAACTTTCAATTCCTACTCCAGAAGAAATCTTTAACGACTTCGTCGGCAGCACAGTATTCAATAAAATCCATTTTTCAGAAGCTTTTCTACAGTTAGAACTTGACGATGATTCAAAGGAAATCCTTACTGTCAACAGTCAACACTCATCTCGGACTGTTTCAAATTAATCGCATGCAGCCAGGCGTGAAAACAGCCCCTGGAATTTTTCAACGGTTAATGTGCACAATGTTGGCAGGATTGGACGGAGTTTACCCGTTTATGGACGACATACTGATGGGTACAGTTGCCACAAAGTGCTTCTATTTAAAGTCTTTGATCGAATTCAATCTCACGGATTCAAGCTTCGCATCGAAAAATGTAAATTTTACAAGGATGAATTGATTTTCTGTGGACATATAATCGACTCTTCTGGCATTCGACCTGACCCTGAGAAAATTCAAGACATTCGTCAACTCCCTGTCCCTCAAAATGTCAGGCGCTTCGTTCATTTCTCGGTTCGATTAATTATAATGGGAAATTCTTCAATAACATGAAAGCTTTGCGAGGACCACTTGACGAGCTGACGAAGAAAGACGTAAAATTTGATTGGCAACAAATTTATCACCGATCATTCGACCAGCTGAAAGAAATTTTGTCGTCAAATTTGATTCTAACTTATTTCGACCCTGCAAAAAAAATTGTCGTAGCTGCCGACGCATCAGATTACGTCATGGGAGGGACGCTCATGCATGAATTTTCTAATGGAGAACTCCATCCTATAATGTTCTTCTCTTCATCTTTCTTTCCGGCTCAGAAAAATTATCCCCAGATTGAGAAAGAGGCAACGGCGCTTGTCACTGCAGTGAAAAAATTTTATAGATTTATTTATTCACGAGTTTTCGAACTTCAAACCGATCACCAGCCACTTATCGCTATCTTCGGTTCAAAGAAAGGAATTCCAGTTTATACGGCAAGTCGATTGCAACGCTATGCGCTAAAACTTTTGGCTTACGACTTACTACGCTGACGTTCTTTCAAGGCTTATCGCAATTCATCCCCGGGACGATGAAGAGGTGATTGTGGCTTCTGTCAAAGTAAGTGAAGAATCATCAGAGCTGCAGTGTTTTGCTATCGAAACAGCTCATACTCTTCCAATCAAGTTCCTCGACATTCAAAGCGAAACAGCAAATTGCATAACACTCAGCAAGGTGGCAGAATTTAGCGAATATGGATGGCCATCTTCAAAGCAGATTTACGATCAGGAAGTTCGTAAATACCATGATATACTCAATAATCTCATCGTTATCGATAAATGCCTCTTTCGTGGTGATCAAATAGTTGTTCCAAAACGATTCGGTAAACAAGTCCTTGATGAACTTCACCGTGGACATCGAGGCATGCAACGTATGAAACTTCTCAGCCGCAGCAAAGATTACTAGCCCGGAATTGGCGCCGAAATCGAAAACTTTGTGAAGACTTGCTCAAACTGCGTGACTTCATGCAAAAATCAAACAAAATGCACACTCAACTCATGGCCAATTGCAGCAGAAACTTATGAAAGGGTACATGCCGACTATGAGGGGCCCATTAAAGGATTTTCATATTTCGCGGTCGTCGATTCCTATAGCAACTAGCCAGAAGTGTACAAAACAACTTCAACGACAACCGTCTAAACGATCGAAATGATTAACGAGTTATTTTCTCGCAACGGACTATGTAAAACACTTGCAACGGATAATTGTCCCCAATTCATAGCAGAAGGTTTCGATAATTTTTGTAAGCAGCAAGGAATCGAACACATAAAGACAGCTGTTTATCATCATCCATCTTCCAATGGTCCTGCTAAAAAATTCGTTGACATTGAGAAAATCGATTGAAACACCGATCAAAAGCTTCGTGACTTTCTTTTCCCTTCAGAGCTTTTGAATAATCGGAAAATGCGTACGCGACTCGATTTACTTCTACCACTACGACCACAAGGTATGCACGACATCCCTCTGGAAAATCGATACAACAAGGCTCACGGCGCTCGTTGGAAAGAATTTCGAATTGGTAACCGGTGAACCAACCGGTTATCAACTTCATAAGCAAAACAAATGGAGCTGGACCCCTGGAGTAATAACGAAACGACTAGGTGAAGTGAACTATGAAGTTCAGCTCAATAATGGTCGACTGATTTCAAATGCTTATGCGGATCAGCTCAAAAACCGTTGGATTCAAAATGAGTTGTCGCATGCTTTTGATCTTGTGACTCCTCCGAAATTGAGCCTGTGATCATACCACAAACTGGAAACAGTCAGCAAAGTAATGTTGACGAGCCAGCTGCAGATGCAATGGATCAGCAGCAGCAAGTTCAGCCAGAAATTTGCCACTCGGAGCCAGCTTCAGAGGCAACAGATCAGCAGCAGCACGTTCAGCCGGGAAATCGCTAATCGGCACGATCAAACTTCGGCGTCTCACCAAGTCGGTATGGTTGGGAGAATGAGTCTTTGAAGGGAGATGTGACGAATCCCTTAATGTAAAGTATCTCGATACGTTGATACCTTGACACTTTATTTTGTACTTACATACTCTCTTGTACGTTCGGCTAGAAAAGACATGTTGTTGCAATAAATGTCGCTTAATTATATTTCCGTGTACAGTGTTTAATTACCATCTAATCATCACTCGTCCAGACCTGCGGTCAACGGGAGACAGTCCTAGACCTTTCGATAAAAAAAAATTTGAACATCGGAAGAGATTTACTCGAGGTATGTACAAAAAACACGTATGGCCCTAGCATAGACTCGTTCTTAGCGCCCTAGCCAAGTCCAGATCTTTCAAACAAAAAAAAATTGTGAAAATCGGAAAAGATTTACTCGAGTTATATACAAAAAAAAGGTATGGCCCTAACATAGACACGGTTTTAGTGCCCTAGCTAAGTCCAAGGACTTCAATTTAAAAAATTTTCTTCCATAAATTTTCGGCCATGCACAGATCTTTCAAACAAAAAAAAAATATGAAAATCGGAAAAGATTTACTCGAGCTATGTACAAAAGACCAAAAACCACTTAAACGGCTCTAGCTCCGTGGCCCTTGGGCCGATAGTGCCCAGATTTAATCCCATATAAGATACTTTGATTTTACCTTTGAGGGAAAAAAGTTTTTGAAAATCGGTTGAGTTTTACTCAAGTTATCGCGGTGACGAACATTTTTTTTATTGCTGATTCGTCATCTAAGGACCATGATCGGTGCTCCCCCCTGCTTCATGGTCGAAATTGGGGTGGTCACAAACGTCGTGGTAAACGCATAAGACCCCTTTGCGAAGAACATCGTTCTTCGTACGGGTATAAACATTCCAAAAGAAAGACCACCCAACTTTCCATTCGGCTAGATGGCAACGAGGGTACAATCCGGATTTATGTTTTGTGTCGAGAGATGAACTCGACACGCCAATGACAGTAGCCAGAAATGTAATCAAAGCATTCCCTCGTAGCCAACACAGGCCAGTAATATTGACGATAGGAACGCAGGTGGTACCAGTGAACTCGATTCCAAAACCACGATGGAATTTTCAAAAAGCCGACTGGAAAAGTTTTACCGCTCGAATTGAGTCAAACATTCGTTTCATTCCAAATGAACTTAACAATTATGAGCGATTTCTTGGCATTGTGAAAGGAGCTGCGAAAAAGTCCATTCCTAGAGGATATAGAAAGCGGTATATTCCGTGCTGGACTAAAGAAATGGAAAATCTGTATCAACAATTCGAAGAAGATGGAGATGAAGAAATTTCCGATCAACTGCTGGAACTACTACATGCAGCTAGAAAGACAAAATGGCAACAAACAACTCAAGATATGAATTTTACACATTCCAGCCGCAAAGGATGGGCAATCCTTCGACATCTTGGTGAAACGTCCAAACCCATAAAAACGTGGTCGAACATGGATCCTGAAAGAATCGCCTCGATGATCGTGAAAAACTCAAAGGCAGTTCCAGCCAACAAACATCAGAACCGGATAATGAAAGCTAAACTGCGGAATCTAATTGCATCCATCCCGAATGAGTCCGAGTACGACCAACCCTTTGAAATTCATGAACTACAGAAAGCTATAAACAACACTAAACTTGGAAAGGCGGCAGGCCTAGACAGCTTTTATCCAGAGTTTCTGCACCACCTTGGAAACAGAGCTAAGTACTGGCTTTTGAAATTTATCAACAAAATCTTAAAATTTTCAAACCTTCCCTCTGTGATGATGAAGAGTGTCATTGTGGCAATATTGAAACCAGGAAAAGCGTTTGACGACCCAAACAGTTACCGACCAATAACACTCCTTAGCGTAATGTATAAACTGATTGAAAAGATGAATTACCACCGTATCAAAGACAAAATCGAATCAGTGCTACCTCCCGAGTTTGCTAGTTTTCGATACAAACGAAGCTGTTCCGAACTAGTCTTGGCTTTGACAACCCACATCGAAACGGGTTTTCAGAAAGGACTTAAGACTGCAATGGCTCTGGTCGATCTGTCGTCAGCATATGACACTGTGTGGAGGATTGGATTTATGAGTATTTATCAACGATAAAAGCAGCCGTCCCCGAAGATTAAACGATGGTTTTGCGCAAGACTCGGTATGTGCTCCGCCATTCTTTAATTTGTACACCAGTGACATGCCTGCCACTTCCTCGAGGAAATTCGGCTATGCAGATGATCTGGGAATGACCATTCAAGTAATCCGTTTCGAAGTGGCTGAAAAAATCTTACAGCAGGACATTCTCAGAATGAAACGATATTATGTTAAATGGCGTCTGAAACTGAACGACGGAAAGACAGAAGTGTCAATTTTTCACCTAAATAACCAAATGGCTCACCGACAACTGAACGTTTCCATCGATGGTGTTCAACTCAAACATAATAGTGTACCGTCTTACCTTGGTGCTCCAGTTGACAGATCGCTAACTTTCAAGCCACTTACAGAGAAACTGTCACAGAAAGTAAAGTGTCGCAACAACCTCATTCAGAAGCTATCTGGAACGAATTGGGGTGCAACCGGAAACGTGCTACGCACCGCAGTGCTGTCACTCGTTTATTCGTGTGCAGAATATTGTGCCCCCGTTTGGTACAGGAGCAGTCATGTCGACGTCTTGGACACTCAATTGAACATATCTATGCGCACAATTACAGGAGCTGTTCACTCTACACCGGTTCCATGGCTACACGTACTGTCCAATATTCCACCACCAGAGGTGAGAAGAAAAATGGCGGCACAAAAGGAATGGAGGAATTGTTTTGACGACTCGAGAGGGTATGAACTTCCGATTAGAAGTGATCTGGCAAACCACCCACCCAAACGACTCGCTTCACGTTCCCTATCTGGACTGACACAGAAATACAGGGCGAAAACTACGACGTGAAAACCGCATGGAAGCGCTATTTGAATGGATGTCAGTATTTTTCTAACAAACATCTAATCAACGACCCCCACCAGAAACTGGAAGGTTTTGATCTACCAAGAAGAGAATGGAAAATGCTCAACCGGCTCCGTTCAGGGCATGGCTGTTGTGGTGAACAAATGTATCGGTGGAATTTCAACACATCGCCGCTTTGTGACTGCGACAACGACGTAGAACAATCATTTAACCACATTCTCAACTACTGCCCATTGCGTCGTTTTGAACATGGATTGGAAGCAATACATTCAGTCACACCAGAAGCCTTAGAATGGCTCCAGAATTTGGATGTCGAAATTTGAAATTTGAGTGAACTGTGAATAAGAAATAAACTGAATCATGCTCGGAGCGGTAGCGGAGAACGTGACGCAGTCCCCACACCCCAAAAAAAACGTCCACAAACCCAAAAACCTCCATACAAAAACCTTTGGGACAAGACACGATGTATAGGCGAAGTTTTGAGTTTTTTCCCCTCGCCCCCCTTCCCCTCCAAATTATTTTTAAAAAAAACTACGTCGCAGCAGCTTTCAAACAAGCCCTCACTCATCAAAATCGGTTGAAAATTGGCTGAGATATCGCCAATGAA
>CM055406.1:95739014-95754309 GCA_029228625.1 Pseudolycoriella hygida
GGTGCGACCTAACTACTGCGGAATATAGCATTTTTTCTCCGACAAAAAATTTTCTCAGAAAAAAATTTTCTCCAAAAAAATAACTCGCCTCGATTTTGACCAACTTCCGCGCCTCGGCGACCCCACTTTCTATTCATCAAAATGATGCCCAAGTCAATATCTATCGATTCCGACGAAAAAAATTTTATGGCGAAAACTTTCGCCTCGATTTTGAGCAACTTCCGCGCCTCGGCGACCCCACTTTCTATTCATCAAAATGATGCGCAAGTCAATATCTATCGACTTCAACGAAAAAAAATTTTTGGCGAAAACTTTCGCCTCGATTTTGACCAACTTCCGCGCCTCGGCAAACCTACTTTCTATTCATCAAAAAAATTCTCCTCACCAATCTCTATAACTTTCCCGAAGAAACTGTCTAGCTATTCTAATTCAGAAGATAGCAAAAAATTCAAGATGGCGTCACTTTGACAGCTGGCAGCCATTTTCTAATGATACCAAAAAATTTTCCTGATGAATCTCTATAACTTTCTAGAAGAAATCATCTCTCTACGTAGTGTCATTGCGGAGCTAAAATTCGAAAACCGAAAAAGCATAAACGAAAATCCAAGATGGCGCCGCTATGACAGCTGGCAGCCATTTTCTAATGATACCAAAAAATTCTCCTGATGAAACTCTATAACTTTCTAGAAGAAACCATCTCTCTACGTAGTGTCATTGCGGAGCTAAAATTCGAAAACCGAAAAAGCATAAACGAAAATCCAAGATGGCGCCGCTATAACAGATGGCTGTCATTTTCTTATGATCCGAAAAAATTCTCCTGATAAAACTCTATAACTTGTAGAAGAAACCGTCTCTCTAAGTAGCGTCCTTCCGGAGCTAAAATTCGAATACTCCTTGCATTACCACTTTGAACACTTTTCCACATGATGATGATGATGATATTTAATTTTATTGTCTCACTATTTTCTAGCCGACATGGAAAAAGAGTGACTATGACTGCAGTCATAGTCCTCGTTAAAAAACCATGTAAACGTTACAATAATACGCCTTAAGTAATATTCACATTAACATAGTCATAAATTAATTGAAACATAAATAAAAAATTAAAGCAAAAGAAAACACATTATGCAAATAAAGCAGAAACAAAAAACAAAAAAAAGTCAATGCAATAAAAAATAAATAAATAAAAAAAAATAAAAAGTCAAAAAGTGGTATCGAGTCCACATCGAGTCAAATCGTGAAAAGGAAAAAGAGAAAAAAAAAAACGGATTATAAGTGAATCCTGGTCAATAAAAAATAAATTATAGTATTTTGCCAGCTGTGGCATCGTCAGTTTAGTATGTGCAGCAGTGCAAGCGTGTCAATAATAAAAGTAGTTTCTCCGTGATGAAGTTGGCCGAGCACAACGGGTTTTCACTGGGATAAGGAAATATTTTTAAGTTTTTTCCATAAACAATATTCAAAATTCAATAATCACCCAGGTAGTGCTTTCATAATTCTTTTAGGTAGTGAAAAGAAAGCACTAAACAAAAACACTAGTTTACTGTACCAAACGTTCCGAATACTGAATCATCCAAGTCTTGCACTCTTCGTCTGAATTCTCGTGAAGGTATAGTAGGATTCACGTGGTTAACAGCGAGGTTAAATAAACGACAAGCGAAATTAAACGATGAGAATTGTATGTATTCAGGGCCACCCTTGAGACGGATCATCGATGTGTTCCGCAACACCCTTGATCCATCGTTCAGGTCAATTCTTTCACGTAAGAATTTCGAGCTCACCTTACCAGTTAGGACATCATGGATGAAAAAGATGGCGGCATTGGTGCGACGTCTTAGCAATGATTTAAGGTTTAGCTCAGTACATCTATCTATGGGCGTAAACGATATGTGTCTTGGCTTTGATCGACATATCTGTTACGATTTGCATAGAGAACGAACTGTCTTTGTACACTTTCCAGCGACTGGATGTGTACGTTTTGGTAGGGTGCCCAGATTGTGCTAGCAAATTCTAGGTGCGACCTAACTACTGCGGAATATAGCATTTTTGCGGTGTCAGTGTTGAAGCGTCCGTAGCATTGGCGTTTGACTAAAGATAACATCGACATAGCTTTGTTTGACGCAAGCTCGACTTGATCATTGAATGAAAACTCGCTATTGTATGTTACACCGACGTCTTTGGTACTGTATACACGTTTGATAGGCTTATCACCTATAAAATATTCTGATAAAATTGGTGATTTTTTTCTGGCCAACGTGATCACTTCACATTTATCCGGGTTTGGTTCGAAGTCATTAGCCGTACACCATTCAAGAAACCCATTTATCGATGCTTGCAGGGATGTTGTGTCATTGGCTGATGAAATGTGGTTGTGGACGATCTTTTTGTCGTCGGCAAAATTAATGTCCCTGGTTATTCTGATGTTCCATCAGAGTCATTGAAGAACACCAAGAAAAGCAATGCTGCTAATATTGATCCTTGACCAATTCCTGATAGAACGTCAATTATGTCGGATTTGCTTGAATTGATTTTCACAATCTGTTTACGGCTTTTAAAAAAGGAACGAAACCACAAGAGCAGCGAATTACAAAGTTGATATTTACCGTCAGATAGTTTCATCATCATTTTGGTTGAGCGTACTACATCGAAAGCTTTTTTAATGTCAGCAAGGAAGACGTCAGTTTGATTTCCATTTTTGAATGATTCGTGAACTAAGATTGATAATTCCATTAGGTTTGTTTCTACTCGTCGACCAGGGAAGAAACCATGCTGTTTCAGTGATATATGTGGAAAGATGTTAAATGACATTTGTTCAAATATGATGATCTCAAACACTTTTGCAAAGTTCGGGGAAACGCAGACGCCGCGGTAGTTGTTGATATCAGCTTTCCTTCCTTGTTTGTAAATCGGAGTCAAATGACCAGTCTTCCATAGTGTGGGATAATAGGCATCTGATAGTGATTTTAAATATAACAGTGACCGTGGATCAGCTAGGGCATCAGCGCACTCGCGAAGAAATAGTGGGGCCATTTTGTCGGGACTGATTCCTTTGCTAAGATCCATACGTTGCAGAACTTGTTGTACAATGGTTGGAGTAATTGTGATTGTTGAATAGCCGTGGTCTTCCCTTAAATTGATAAAAGATAGTAGTGCTTCATCATCGGTGTCATCATCTTGATGTTTCTTGTAAACAGAGGCAAAGAACTTTGCAAATAAATTGGCTTTACTATTGTCATCCGTAGCGTATTCACTGTTCAAAAACATTTTGCCCGGTAAAGTACTACTTTTATATTTCGAATTGATGAAATTCCAAAACTTTTTGGGTTTTTTCTTGTAGTTGGCCGCTAGATCACTCAAAAATGCGTTATAAAGCTGGTCTTGGTATAATTCAAATTCATTCTTTGCGGACATAAACATAGAATCGTCAGCATTTCCATTAGTTTTTTTTTGATCTATCTCGAAATTTCTTGTATGCCCGATTACGTTTGTTTTTCAGGTTGATAAGTTTCTTGTCATACCAGACTGGGTGATTCGTCGAACGAAGAGACGCTTTTGGAATATATTTGTCAAATAATTCATAACATCTAGCATATAGGGCGTCAAGCATGTCGTCTAAATTTTTATTTGCAAGTAGCTTGTTGAAGTCTGTGTTTATTAATTCGTCACGAATAAAGCCAAATGGTGCTTTTTTAAAACAATATATCTTCTCCGATGATGCTGATGACGGATAGGTTGATGGCTCACACTCTATGAAGCAGTGGGTTTGCACATGAGCAGCATCTTGTAGAGATTCTGGTATTATCGGAAAATCAGCACTATTTACAACAAAAAGCTCCGGCATATTTGTGTAAGCAAGATCGAGTACATTGTTGTATTGGTTCATCAGATTTGACATTTGGAAAAGTCCACAGTCCAGTAAAGCCGAAGTCATCATTCGTGCTATATTTGCTTGATCAGATTCCGAAGATCCTATCAATGGCAGGTAATCAAAACCTTCTTCATTTGCCGACCATTTGGCAGTAGGCATGTTGAAGTCACCGATTGCAAGGAAAATATCACCATGTTCTATATTTGAAAGTGCTGCACATATCGCTTTCAAGTGTGATGCATAAACTGCTTCCGATGAGCCCCATTGAATGTAAAGACCGTAGATGAATATATATGAGTTGGACGATCGAAGGTGAACTTTGATGCAAATAGCCTCCAATGGGTTCAATTCAGGAACAGATACATATTCACTGTCATATTTCGAGTCAATCGCAATAAGGACACCTCCACCTTTAAATGCATCAATGTTTGAGTCACATCTGTCTTTGCGGTAAACAGTAAATCGAGGATCAAAGAATTCAGCATCAAACTTGTTCTTTTGCAACCATGTCTCAGTTAAGACGATAACATCGTAGTCGCAAGAAGTTGTAGAAAGAAGGATGTGTTTTCTTTTGCCAGTCATTCCACGAATGTTATTGTAGTATAGTGACATGAGAGATGGGGAATTCAAAATATCAAATTCAACCGAAGCTGTTGTCTGTCCGGTTATGTCGATTCGTTGTGTAAAAAAGGATGAGGAGATGTCAAAGCAGACGTAACGTTTTTAACGATCCAGGGCTTAATGGTTATATGACTTGGCCAGAAATTTCGTCGTGAAATTATATTAGATACCTCATCGTCCGTTTCGATTTTGAAGTTGACATGTTTTAATTCTGAGATATCCTGTCCTTTCTTTGTTAGTCGACGAACCTTTATCCGTTTTCTCTCTATTCGAGTGTTGTCAGCTATGTAATCCAAAATGTTACCGGTTGTGATGCTAATATCAAATGGTGAAAGATGGAATTGCTTATTCAATGGATTAGATGAGGCGTTTACATTTCTTCCGAGAAGATGTGTGCCCTTCATACTTGTGTTGTTAACGTCTGATGATGAAGACAGCTGAATATCATTCGAGTTTTGTTGGACATAGTTAGCGATTGGTGACTGGTTTATTTGGGAAAGGTTATCAATGACTGTGGACTTTGGTAGATTGAAACTGGTTGTTGCGGATACGGAATCAATAGTTGATGCATGTCAGTTTCCATGTTAGAACCGGAATTAGTCAATGTCGTGAATCGTTTTTGAGTTAACTGATCGTCAGCATTAGATTCAGTGTGATGAAATTTTATTGACGAATTTATTTCAAGAAGGTGCCTTTCCATGTTATCGCATTTATCATTTAATTGTTGAAGGTTTTCTATTGCAATTGAGTCCGTCACAGGTGATCGTATTTGACGAGTTTCGTTCTTATCATTTAATTCTTTGCAAATAGATTCTACGAGCAATACTGCGTCAGTGTTTTCCTTCATTTTCTTGCACAAATAATCAAAGGAAGACCATGTAGTCTGCTCGAAGCTGTGTAGTAAATGGAATAGGTCATAAGAATCGTTATGGAATAGATCGCAAGAATCGTTCGGTATAGTGGGTTGACTAAATGAAAAAGACCAATTCAACGGATCTACTGTTGAGGATTGCTTTACGGAATGTTTTTTCACCGCAACTGGTGTCTGGTTGAAGTTTGATTTAGCAACATTGAGGGGTAGAGGCGCTTGAGTCTTATTGGCAAGCTGGTTAAATTTTTCCAGTAATAGCGATATGTTGTGTTTTTCAGAGTCAGACTGAATCTTAAAGCAGTGATCAATTTTTGCATGTAGATTGGTGACATTTTGGTTGATAGTTGGTAGCTCAACTCCACTGTTATAATCAGACGAATTCAAAATTTGGTGCTTGATTTCATCGTTACTGCTCTTAAGAAGATCGATGTTCTCATTCATCTTATTCAATAACGTTATAATTTCGGATGAGATCGTTGTATCACCACCGTTTCTATTTATCGTAGTATCGTTACTCCCGTTTAGAGTTATAGCAGATGATGAAGATGCTGTTACTGTTTCGACAGATCTACGGTTTGTTGGTTTCAGTTTCTTGACACAGGTAATGCATTTATGACACATGAAAAACGTGTTGTTTGTTGAAGAAAGTATTTTCTGCTGCGCTGATAGGCCGAAGCATTTCGAATTAAAATTCTTGTCACAGAGGAAACAATGTATGATGAGTCTTTCTGACGTCCTTGCGGCGAAACAAGTGTCGGTACATAAGTGATTACTAACCATAGTGACTAATGATCCGTTGGAAGGCGCTCGAAGGCAAGTTTTTGTTGTTTTAGTCGTCGATGTTATTTTGTTTATGAAACGATACAAAACAGAACAAGATTCGCCACAGTGATTGCCCAAATGAGTGTAAAAAATCAATTCCTACCTGCACGAATCTAACAAGAATATTTGTTGAAACGTTAAAATTTAATGCTGACAGGATATGACACGGCTATTTCTTATAGATGGCTTCGGTTTAAAATTGTTTGAGGTTCATTCTGTGAAAGGCGCATAAAATATAAAGTGACTTTTGACCGACGTTACGATGTAAATAAACACTTTTCAACCGTATTTCCAAGTTAAATATTAAATGATACAGAAAAACTTTAACACCAAACTGAATAATGAACTTTAGTGAACAAACCAATCGAACGTAACATTCATGAAGGACTCAAATGCCCACAAAAAATACAAATAAAATCTGATAAAAAATTTTTGCAATGCAATTCAACAAAACGTCATACATGCCACGGCTTTTCCAGAATTTTCCCGGAAAAGCGGCATATGAAATTTTTCATTTGGGGCCGAGACTGACGTTCCCTGAAAATTTTAAGGAAATTGCTCGAGCGGTTCTCGAGAAAAGAAAAGTTGTAATAAAATTGTAATGTAAGGTAATTTGACCACTTTTCCATAGGAATTGGTCATCTTTGATTGGCGATATCTCAGCCAATTTTCAACCGATTTTGATGAGTGAAAGTTTGTTGGAAAGCTGCTGCGACGTAGTTTTTTTTTTAATTTTGGAGGGGAAGGGGGGCGAGAGGAAAAAACTAAAAACTTCGCCTATACATCGTGTCTTGTCCCAAAGGTTTTTGTATGGAGGTTTTTGGGTTTGTGGACGTTTTTTTTGGGGTGTGGGGACTGCGCCACGCTCTCCGCTACCGCTCCGAGCATGATCCAAATAAGGAATTAGTAGCGCATTTTTACACAACGTATACTAGATAACATGTACGAACTAAATGTACGCCCTGCGTAAGAAACGTAAGCTGTCCTATGGATAAAATGTAAAATCGGTGACAAGACCAATGGTTTACTCGAGTGTACATTCTACGTTTAAAATGTACATTGAACATTATGTCAGAAATTTTCAAATTAGTCGGCTAAAACGTAGAATAATGTACGGATAAAATGTAGTTACATCGCAAAATCTTTTTTTTGTGCGTCCAGGGCATTAACAAACCGTTTCTACCGAGTCTATGAATACAGTGGGACGGCTTGGTAATCCAAGTCGTACCGGAACCACGAGTTTCAATCGGAACGATTTATATTTTTGCCAATTGCTACGCATATAGCGAAGCTTGGTTATTTATTCAAAAAAATAAGAATGTTACTAAATACACGCAATTAAAACAAAAGAGGTATAAACAATTTTTTTTTGAATTTCGATATTAGTGTTACTTGGTTGGACAGATTTCCACCTCTTGGTTATGCGCTTGGTGAGCGTAAAAGTAGTCATAACAAATTGATGATCTCTTAAATCGTTAAAATGATTTCGTCAAATTCTTATATTTAACGAGATTACACTACAACCGAATACATTTCCAAAATATTCGAAAAAAAAGGTAAAAGGTTGAAGGGTAAAAAATAAACAAAAAATATCCAAAGTCTTATTTTCAGCTTTACCTAAAACAAGACTAAAAAAATAGCAAATAATTCCTTGTTTTATATATAAACGAATACTTTACCTTGTCACTTTTCTGAATTTTCTTGACAAATTGGTTGAAAAACTTTTATTTTTGTTTTTCGAACAAATAAAAAATGTGTTTTTTTTTATTTCACACTTATTGTTTGCTATGGAAATTCGTTCTCACATACCCAAGTGTTGCCATAGGAAAATATTTGTACAGCTAATGATTTGAATGTTTTGTAAACACTAAAAATGTTATATTTTTGCCGGGTATACATCTACGAGGCGACAAATGCACACATAAATTTGTATATAAAGTAGTGTGAAGCGTATGGAGAAGATCAAAAATGTAGAAGTAAATTTATTTTATAAACTTAAGAATGTTCAAATGTGTTATGCATAAAAGAGTTGTAGACGGAAAAGCGTCAGAAAGTTTTAATCTTTTAATCTCATATCATTAACACTTTGCGAAAAGTTGTTTTTCATCGACGCCAATTTAACACTTAGTCACACACTAACTTTTCATTTGAATGAAACCCAAACTTTGTACAGTTAACGGCTTACACAAACAAAAAACAACCCCTTTTTAGATTCAATTTCGGCCTTCAACACAAAATAAATACGCAAATAATTACCATAATTTAATATTAATTAAAATTAAATTAATTCCACTTTATATTTTCCAGAATTGAATTATCTAGCGGATATTATATTATAAATATGATTTAAACGTTTTTTGTGTATATTATACCACCGAATTGGTAGCGGGTTATAGTTCTTTGTTTTGGTGTAGATTTTATACGAATATTCCCTAGTTATTGACAGCACAAGCAGCGTATGCGCCTGAGGTAATAAATCTGCATCAAAACAGGATATAAAACCTGTAACTTGTATGAATGGGAATGGTGTTTGGTGATGGATGAACAGCTGTGGAGTATAAAATCTTGCTACAGTGATAATGTTCGAATAAGTCCAATAAGCACATTAGGTATGAATGAATGAAATGTGAATCGTTCAATTGAAATATCGAACTTAGGGATGCATGTAGTATTTGGGTATGTACATTGACATAATGATCAATTCTCTAACCCTTCATGGGCTGTTGAGGCAGAGTATTATTATTATTATTGACTCAGTGGCCTCCGTGCGCGTACTAACTGTACAACTATATCTTTAATATCATTATTGACATGCTAAGCATAGACTGACAGTCATTAACAAAATATTAACTCACCAATTGAAGCAAACGTGAAATGCGAAATGTTTTGTGGTGTTGGTAAATTGATGTGGATTTCCAGCAGAACAAATAAAAGTGAATCGTGTGCGGTGTGCTTAATACACAAAAGACATATTTTAATGTTTGCTTCAGCTGATGGTTACGTAGGCTCGGTTTATATGCATTCTGCCTACGATACGGATCAGTCAATAGATTTTCACTATTTTTTTTTCGTGATTTTAAGTTTAACACCACTTTTTTCAACCGCACCCGATTTATGTAGACAAACAAGTTGCACACTGATAGAAACGCAGTTTTAGGGCCCTTGCCGGGTCCAACGACTCATAATCAACAAATTTTCTTTCATAAATCCTTAGATGTTCTTAGACCTTTCGATTAAAAAAACATTTATGAAAATCGGCCATAATACAGCTCACAGCGGCTCTCAACCCGACAATGCATAAATTCAATTCCATAAAAGATTTTTCTATTTCCTTTCAAGGAGAAAAATATTTTTACAACTTTTACTTGAGTTATCGTGTTGACAAACGGCTGGACGGGCACATTTTTTTGGGAGACTTCTATTATGTAGACCACGAAAAACCCATCAACTTCCGGGTCACGATCTGGCTGGTTGCAAACGTCCTAATAAAGGCAATACACCGCTTTTCGAAGCACTTTGTTCTTCATACGGATCTAAAAATTGGGAAAGATGAGATTTTTGTGACAAAAGCAGTTGGCATGAGCTTGATCATGGCCCCACGGTAGTGAGGTACACGTCAAAAAATTCACAAGAAATTTTTTCGTAGACTGCGGAGCCATATATACAGCAACTTTTTGACTTCTCCCCCTTGCGATGTACCCCCCGGAGAATATTTTTCCCGGACTTTACGTATAAATTTTAGGCCGAAGCGTTTATTTACTCATTAAAATCGGTTCAGTCGATCCCAAGATACGAATTTTTGAAATTTCCATTTTCTCATACAAATGAGTGAAAATCGGACCGATTTTGCAAACCTTCTTACTTTACATTTTGAGGGTATCTTTAGATCATCATCATCATCATCATACCATCTTTATTCAATTGCTCCAAGATCATAGAATTAGTGGGATTTAGTCGTTTCCAGACTCAATAAGGATGTCTCTATAACACTAAAACTATAAGAGTTAGAATGTTGCTTGAAAAGGCAAAGTTGTAGAGAATTAAATTTTAGCGGACACGTGTTTCAGGGTTTTGGAGAATATGACCCAATCCTGGGATATGACCACTTCTAGAATTGGGAGGGATAACCCATATCTCTAGAACTATGAGAGGTACAAAGTTGCTTCCAAAGGCAAAGCTGTAAAGAATTGAATTTAGGCGAACACGTGTTTCAGAGTTTTGGGGAAATGTGGCATAATCCTGGGATTATTGTGGATTTCGCTAGCACTCTTCAATTTCCAGGTTTTTCGGTTATTCTCCACATGAGTGAGGTCATCCAATGGGGCTTCCTAGGTTTATGGGATTATTGTAGATTCCTTTAGCACTCTTCAACTTCCACCAGATTTTTTGATATTCCTCGGTTGTTCTCGACAAGAGTGAGATCATCCAATAAGGCTTGCTATGGTTTTGTGATGAAGGTGGCTTTCTTCAGCAATTTTCAACTGCAAATTTTTTTGTAGATTTTGTGTATTTGTAGAAACATAAAAGCTCTCACCGAGGAGGTGTGACGCAAGATTTTATGTCTGCTCACAAAAGTTCTGAAATCAGTGTTTAAGGCAAAACGATTTTCTTCCAGTTACAAAAGTTCTGAAAAAATCGTAGCTTCGAACGCAAAAAATTCAAGCGAAGTTACGTAGTGTTTTTAAAAAATTGCGTTACAAATGCCAGACACTACAACGAAATAATTTCTCTAAGCTTTTACAGTGATGGATCTTGTGACGCAATTTTTAAAAAACACAACGTGACTTCACCTTAATTTTTTTTTGCGTTCGAATCTGAGCACCTTTCTCCGATTTTTTCAGAACTTTTGTAACTGTAAGAAATCCGTTTTGCCTTAGATGCTTAATTTCACCCTTTTCAAATTTCAGAAGTTTTGTAAGCATACATAATGACTTGCGTACCACCTCCTCTGTAAGAGATTTCTTTGTACGGATTTTCAATCAAAACCTGAACCGCAGGCCGAGCCGAAACCAACCCAGGCGGATTAGCTTAATGTTACGAAAGGTAGATTTAAATTTTTTAATCACATAAATGCAAACGTTGGACACTCGAATTTATCAAATCCTCAGACACAAACCTCAATAAATCCAACACTACCAAGAGGCAGAAGGACCGGGTGCCTGTGAAGGTTGCCTCACCCTTGAAAAAAAAAAGACTGGAAGGATCATATAGCAGTCTTCATATTTCGAATATTGTAGCGTGGTTTACTCGTACGGCATTCATGAGGCATCTAGAGAAATGCTAGACGGGGCTTTCAGTTCGATTATTAGATTTATATGTGGGCAGGGCCAATTTACTTGAATTTAATTCATTAAATTCATCAAATTTATTAAAAATGACTGGTACGCGGTCAATCTTCCCAAGTCGGGAGGAGTGGCGGAGCGGAAACGCTCTGGTAGCAGGAAACATTACCATCTTTACTGATCGTTCAAAAATGACAGGAGGAACGGGGGCGGGTATTTTCTGTGAGGACTTAAGGCTCAATGTCTCAATACCTCTTGTAATCTACCCGACAGTATTCCAAGCAGAGACTTTAGCGGTCGGGAGGAACTGTGGGTGCCTGAAGGGAATCCAGGTGGTGAATAAGCGAATTGTCATTTGCACTGATAGCGAGTCGGTGTAAGAATCGCTTTCATGTCATAAGTTTGCGGCAAAATTGACACTAGAAACCAGAATGCGCTCTGAGAGAACAATAAAGTATCTCTGGTAGTGGTTCCAGGACACTCAGGTATTCTAGGTAACGAGAGTGCCGATGAGCTGGCGAGGCAAGGTAACGAAAACCCTTGACCCCATTCGACCTGAACCAGACCTGGGTATCAAAACAGGACAGGTTATGGGACTCATAAAAGGACGGACTCGCGAAAGGCACCGAAGATTTTGGGAAGGTGCAGGCAGCTGCAGGCAGCTGCAGGCAGGCTAGGGAGTTCCTCGATGGATGTAACCCAGAGACCACAAAGAACCTCTTAAACCTTAATAGGAAAAACTTAAGGTCGACAGTGGGAATGCTTACGGGTCACAACACACTGAGATACAAACAAGAATGGAAGTGATACAAATAAATCTAAATCATTGTGACATGGCACAACAACTTTTGTGGCAAGCCTCAGCGGAACAAAAATGTGACGTAGCGATTATTTCAGAACCGTACCGTGTATATAGAAACAACGGTAAATGGGCTGCTGACAGAGCCGAGATGGCCGCAATATTGACAACGGGCAAGTACCCCATACAAGAAGTTGTATCAGACGCTCACGAAGGATTCGTGATAGCGAAAATTGATGGAGTGTATATTGCCAGCTGCTATGCACCACCAAGATGGACGATTCTGCAGTTTGAACGAATGTTAGATTTACTCACAGGAGAACTGACGGGACTCAACCCAGTTCATATTGGAGGTGATTTTAACGCATGGGCAGTTGAGTGGGGTAGTAGATTCACAAATGATAGAGGCTTCAGGCTGCAAGAAGCGCTAGCTAGATTAAATGTGGTTCTGGCAAACGTGGGAAATGCAACTACATTCCGCAAGAATGGGCGAGAGTCGATTATTGACGTGACATTCTGCAGTCCAGTACTAGTTCCAAGTCTGAACTGGAGAGTCGACGAAAGTTACACACACAGCGATCACCAGGCATTGAGGTACACCGTGAAAAAGTGTACAGAGGCAACAAGACAGATGACTCATAGAAGAGAGCGAAGATGGAGAACCGGAAATTTCGATCAAGAAGTTTTTAAGGAATATCTCCAATCAAAAGACGATCACGAAGAGAAATCTGCAGAAGAATTGACGAAAGAAATGGTGAATGCATGTGACGCGGCGATGCCAAGAAGGATGGAACCGAGGAATGGGCGAAAACCGGCATTTTGGTGGAACGACGAAATAAGACTTTTGCGAACAACTTGTTTTAAGACAAGAAGGAGGATGCAAAGGGCCAGAAACGAGAATGTTAGAATAGAGAGGTCCGAAGAACATCGTAATGCAAAACTAGCACTGAAGCGAGCAATCCGGGCGAGTAAGAGGGATTGTTGGAAGAAACTGTGCCAAGAGGCAGACACGAACCCGTGGGGCAAAGTGTTCAGAACAGTAATGACGATGATGAAAGGTACATTGGGGCCAAAAGAAAAGTGCCCGGATAGGCTAGGGGTCATAGTGAGAGAGCTCTTCCCACAGCACGAACAGATCACATGGCCGCAAACTCCTTATGACGATGAAGCGGAAGACAGACTTGAACGGTCGATCACTGTAGAAGAGATCCAGATGGCTGCACAAAAGCCAAAAAATAACAAAGCGCCAGGACCAGATGGAATCCCCAATATAGCTCTGAAGACAGCAGCATGCGCAAAGCCTAACATGCTCAGATTGACAATGCAGAAGTGCCTCGACGACGGATATTTTCCTCAAATATGGAAGAAACAGAAGCTGGTCTTAATACCAAAACCAGGGAAACCGCCAGACAAGCCATCATCATATAGACCTATATGCTTGTTGGATGGGTTGGGAAAAATGCTGGAAACCGCGATCCTGAATAGACTAAGAAAACACACGGAGGGCGAGCACGGACTGTCGGACGAACAATTCGGATTTCGAAAAGGGAGATCGGCGATTGAGGCCATTAAAAAAGTCATAGAGACCACCGACAAGGCGCGGAAGCAAAAAATACGGGGTAACCGCTTCTGTGCTATAACGACGATAGACGTTAGAAATGCCTTTAATAGCGCAAGCTGGATAGAGATAGCCAAGGCACTACATGTCATGAGAGCCCCCGATTACCTCTGTAGGATACTGAAAAGCTATTTCGAGCGACGAGTACTAACGTACGATACTAATGAAGGGAAAAAGACTGTCGACATCACAGCTGGATGCATCACAGGGATCCATATTAGGACCAACGCTGTGGAATGTTATGTATGACACAGCGCTGAGGCTGAAACTGCCAAGCTGTGCTAAGACGATTGCTTTTGCCGACGACTTGATCCTCACGGTATCCGGAACGTCGAAGATGGAGGTGGAGGTGGTTACGATGGAGACGCTAGAAACTGTCGAAGACTGGATGACACCAAAAAACTGAGATCATGCTAGTAAGAACTGCAGAAAAACCGAACGGATCATTTTGAACATTGACGGGGAAGAAACACATCCACTCGCCAATTAAAATACCTTGGAGTTGTGCTGGACGACCGCAGAAATTTTAATAGCCATGTGGACCACACGTGCGAAACGGCAATGAAAGCCACCGCAGCATTGGCCAGAATAATGCCAAACGGCTTTGGACCGCGCAGCAGCAAAAGGAGGCTCCTTGCAAGTGTCACCCTATCGATATTGCGCTACGGGGCACCAGCGTGGATACAAGCGCTAGATACGAAGAGGAATCGGAGAAGGCTTAATAGAGCCCAGAGGCTGGCAAGCATAAGAGTAGCAAGCGCATATCGAACAATATCCTTAGAAGCGGTATGTGTTATAGCCGGGACGATGCCCATATGCATAACGCTGACAGAAGACAGGGAATGTCATAGAAAGAAGAGAATGGAGGGTCAAACTACCAAAACAGTTAGGACGAAATTAAGAGCCGAATCACTGAGACAGTGGCAGCAAGAGTGGGACTCCTCGGACAAGGGAAGGTGGACCCATAGACTCATACCAAAAATAACGACAGGGGTACAGAGAAAACATGGAGAGGTTAATTTCCACCTGACACAGTTTCTGTCTGGTCACGGATGCTTCAGGAAGTACCTGCACAGGTTTGGATTCACGGAGTCACCTTTCTGCACGACATGCGATAGGCAGGAAGAGACTGCGGAGCACGTGTTATTCGTCTGCCCCCGCGTCGAACAAGAACGAGGAGAGCTGTTGACTGTGAGTAGGCCAGATGTAAGTGCCGAAAACATAATATCGGAGATGTGCCGCGATGAGGAGGTGTGGATAGTGGCGGATAATGTAGTTGCGAAAATAATGACGAAGCTGCAAGTTGCATGGATCAAAGAAGACTGGCAGTTGATCTAAGAGAGTAGGTGCGAAAGCACAGCTCCTCCCCGAAGTAATGCTGTGAGGCGGTCCCGGGGAGAAGAGAGCACGAAGA
>CM055406.1:95759875-95788125 GCA_029228625.1 Pseudolycoriella hygida
AAAGCACGTGTGTAAGCTGCGAATGAGGACTCCTACCGCTGAGCTCTTCAATGTTCACTGTAATAACGTACTTAATGTGACCTCCTTGTATCAATCAAGTGTATGTAAGTTTGTGCATGAAGCAATTGGCGGCGGAACGCACAACGACATAACCTTTGAACGGCCAATTCATAGATATAACTTTAGGAGAAAGCATAGATTACGAGCGACCAGGGTGAGGACAATGAAAGCATATCGAGCAATAACGTCGGCTGGCAGTGTCATGTACAATACCTTACCAGATTTTTTGATCTCTTCTGCTCCAAATAGATTTCGCGATAAACTTAAAGATTGGCTGCTTGCAAGGCAATATCCGATTTAGCTTATAGGTGCACTGTTATTTGTATGGTTCTCACACTCTGTTTATTGGTATTAGTTTTAGTTAGGAAAAAGAAAGAAATGTGAAGAAAGTTTGCGGGTAACTGTGGTTGGAGGGTTTGGTGCTCTCCTTGAGGAGGACCTACTCATCGCTGTTTTCTTCGTTCTCGCTATATGTCTAATGACACTAATGATTGTTCTGCGCTTCAGGTATAAAGTAAATAATAATAAAAAAAATAAAAAATTAAAACTAAACAAAATAAAATGACTTATAAATTATAAACAAAGCAAAACAAATGCCATCTCGACTCTGTAGGTAGCATAAATTTCTAGTTCTCATTTCTAGTATTTAGTTATAAACAAAAATAATAATAAATAATAATAGTAACACTCGTACTCCATCATTTTTTAGACAATCTAATTTCTAATTTCTTGTTCTAATTGATTTCTTATCTGGTGAGCGAGTGCTTACTATTACTATTACTATTACCATATCATAATTACCTAAAAATTGTAATAAATAATATTTTCTATTTGTAATTAATATTAGAATATAAGTATGCTTCTTCACGGTGCTAAGCACATTGAAGCTTTAGATCACAATTATAAAACATAGAGAATTGACAATAAATAAATAAATAAATAAATAAATAAAATAAATACCTGCTCCGAAACCCCTGCCGAATACCGTTGAAAATGTTCCGTATCAAATAATTGCAGACGACGCTTTTGGTCAAACATTAACGGTAATTTGATGTTATCGTTGTATTGCTGCCGAATTAACGACAATTTCTTGTAGACAATTTTGAATTTTTAAATGAAAATGTTTTTTGAAAGCAAATTGAATCTGAAAATAAAATTTGTTGGTGTCGGAGACGGGAATCGAACCACGTCACATCTTCGCTCTCCGGGCGATGCTCTAACCACTTGAGCTAATCCGGCACATCTTATTTTCAGATACAATTTTAGACCGTTCATTTTTTCAATTCTATGTAGAACACCTATATCAACAAGGCGATTACCATAGTATGGTAGTTTTATGTCCAAACTAAAACCACTAATACTACTTTTTTGCATTAATAGGTGTCCCCACTGTTCAATGCTTTCAATAACATTTCATATCTCCTTTTTGACCGTACAAATATTATGCGATTGAACGACACAATCCATGCCAATAGACCAATGCATATTGCACCCCGTAATAATACGTTAGCGGAGATAATGTTGTATTGCTGAGTTATCAATACTCATGTACGAATACGATGATAATAATTTTGATGTTATCGTTATTTGCTTTCAAAAAACATTTTCATTTAAAAATTCAAAATTAACGGTAATGACCCCCTATCCCGGAAATGGATTGTGGCGACAACAAAGAATCTTCAATTATAGGTTTTTTGATAAGCAAACATTTTGTGCTTGAATAAATGTATTAACTTCCCACTTTTAAAATTTTTAGACTTAGTCGAGCTCGACGCGTGGTGGAGAATGCCTTCGGAATTCTATGTCATGTTTGGCGAATTCTTTTAAAACGAATAGAAGCAGATGTCGAATTTGCTAAGAAGATAGTAACAGCCTGCTGCATCCTTCATAATTTTTTAAAAATGTCTCTGAGTGAAATCTTCGACATTATGAACCGAGAAGATAAAACCGAACCACAAACAGCGTCAATACCAATTGCTACTGACCGATCGTCTGCAGCGGCCATTGCTATGCGAAACCGTTTTGCGTCTTGGTGTGTCAACGAAGGAAACGTTGAGTTCCAATATAAAATGATTTGAATTAAAATGATCGATTGAATGAAAGGGTTCAGAAAAATAAAAGACACTTTGCCTCATCTCGAAATTTGAATATTTTTTCACGTCTTCTCTCCGTCAACGGTTTTTGTTTTATTTTCATCCATGAACACACACTCGTGCAAAGTACTACCCGTGCATAGCGCTAGCAAATACTTACCATTTGAACCTGGACAGTCTAACGTTGTTGGGTGTAGTTCATAAAGTATGTCATGCAAATCAACATTTTCCAAACCCTCCACCCTACGTAAAAATGTATGGACTCCCTCCTCCCTCTTGTATGACATATTTTATGAACGACCCCTTACCTATACCGATTGCTTTACTTATTAAAAAGCAGACAACAATTTATTTTCCAGAATTATATTTATTTTTTGAAATGGTTCCTCTATCATAACATCACCAAGAATCTGTTAACTTAATTATCACAGAAATGATTACAAATCACAATGTAATTGAACAAAACGGACAAATTTACTATGAATCCTCAACTTCAGCTGTAAATCGTATCGATGCGTATGCCTGGAGGCACGCTAACTCTAACAAATGTTGACTGTACTCATCCATTGCTTCCGCTTTCGTTGCCATAGAAGAAAAAAATAGCCGAATGGATGATTCTTTTTCGATTGGTGTAGGAGTTGCATTTTCCTTGTTGAGGTTTTCCAACATTTTGTTGCTGATCTTGTCTCTGTTATTTTGGTCTTGCTTTCGCTTCTTCGGTGAAGACATAACGAATTCTTTTTCCGGTCTCCTTGACAGCTGACTTGGTTCATCAAGTTCCAAGTACTCGACTTCATCATATGCACCTTCGTGTCCAACATTTTGACTTTCTGTGCTTTCAGCGAACGCCCCGACGGATACATAATTTGATTCTGTCCCAGTTATTTCAATAAAATTAGCGAGGAATTTCATTTTATTGTAGAAAACCCACTCCTTCTTTTTCCCGCCTTTTGAACCACTCGGTTGTAGCTTCATATCACGGAATTTTGTACGAAATGTATCTTAACTTATCTTAACTTATTAACTGTTCCTCTAAAGCGTATTTACTCATATTTATTTCAATTTGAAGTTTATAAAAGCCGAAAAAGTAAAAAGAAATTGAAATAAACACAGCTCTACCGACTGTATTGAATGCAAATATTTTGCGATCTGAGGTTATGTGTTAGGTTCCAATTTTGACATTTCGTGCGAATATTTTTATTCGCGCGATTTTTTTCGTTTTTTGTTGATAATTTAACTATTTCTGTTTAATCTTGTAATGTTTTAATAAAAATCGATAAAATAAATTATTTATCATCGATTGGCATGTATCGGACATGTCACTTAATCGTAATGTGTGCGGGATATGTGACTTTGTAAACAAGAAAAATCGCATCGCTCGTCCAATATAACGACCGCTTTAGTTGGAATGATTCTGACCATGAATTTCTCTTTGCAATGCAACCTTATATGATTTGAATTTATCTGTGAAATTAAAATGAGAAGAAGTTTATTTATTCAGCATTAGTACACGAGTACTTTAATTTAAACTTAAATTTAATAAACATTTGCATTTTCGACTTATACGATATTAGAAATCTCACCCCCGTTAAAAAAAATGCGACATTCGTGAAGCTCCCAATACTCGTTGGACTCTCCGGAGGCTTGCAATTGATTTTTATTTTATAACGAGGATTAATCAACGGCCAAAAACACATTATTTTTCCGTTTATCCGTAAAATCCACGAGAACTGAACTGCAGATACGTCACCATCCAAAAAGACCACAACTACCCACATTCTATGCATATTAAAAAGTAAATTAAAACGAAATTAAGACTAATTATACAAATGGTTGGTCTAATGAAGCAATCTGACATAAACGGCGCGACTTTCAATTGTTAAAGCAGCACATTTTTTGGTTTCGGATCCCACTGTTTTATAGACGATCTCAGAAAGTTTTTCATTTGATTCACCCTGAAGTATGTTTAAGTCAATAATGGATGAAACTGGTTTTTCATAGAAACTTTTTAGCTTCAAAATTTCTCGACATTATAAAATCACTTTTCCACCTTCATTTTTTTAAAACTTCTTCAATTTTAAAAACACTACCGTTTTCAGAAACATAATGTTATCAGACGAAGAAGTCGTTAACAACGTCTTATTTACAAATACTTTCTCATACAAATTCGAATTAATCAAATTGTTTATCAATTTGTTTCTTACGTTTCAAAATACCGGCACAATTTTGAGCGCAATTTCTTTCGGATGTTCGGTTAAAAACTTGCTCCAGATACGGTATCCTGTTTTGGGAGCTTTCTTGATGTACTGCATAAAATTTTCAAATGAAAATGCCGAGAAATCCTCCAATGGTACCTTAAAATACATAACATCCTCCGGTAGGTGTGAAAGGCTGTGTACATTGAACGCCATGCTGTGAGCACCGTACAGAATGGGGATTTGTAAAATGAAATCTCGTATTAGTTGTGAAGCAAGCAAATTGTTTTTTATGCACTCATCCCGGTCGCATAAAATTCGCATAGCACAATGCAGTTTCAAAAAATGTCTGCAGTATTTTTCCGATAACTCGTTTTTTAACAAAATAGGTAAGATATATAAAACCAATAGTCTGTACTCAGTTGTTTTGAATCGCAATAATAGGTTAAAAGGTCGCAAACGTCTGTTAAAGTCACTGGGAACTTGAGGAGAAAGTAGCTCAAGTAATTTCGTAATTCGTTTTATTCCATTTACGGAAACACTGTACGGCTTCAGTCTGACAGTTATCCACAAAGTTAAAATCAGAGGGGGTTCACTTGCTACAAACATATTCATACTGTCTACGCCAGTTTTTTCGTGTCTTGAAATTTCTGTTATATTTTATAGATATCGTTTTTTAATTTTCAGCTTGTTATAGGATTCGGCAACATCGACATTTCGCGTTGCATGGCCGAATCGAGTTACAAATCGATTGTTTCTTCTTCGGCAATAATGAACTTTTGGATGAATCTTTTCATTGAAGTGACATACCCGTGGTTAAAATTAACTTCACAACACCTAATAAACACAGTGCATGACATCGATTGGTACATACTTTTTTGACCCAGTCTATTGGTAAATTTTCAATCATTGTAGGCTCAAGAGAATCACAACAAAAACCTCTTAAAAGGTAAAGTGTGACGCAGTCCGAAAGTCCGCTTCCAAAATAAATGATATCGCTTGAGGTGACGCTGCCGCTGATAATACGCAGAAGTTTGTTTGAATGGAATCTTGTGTTCAAAGTTTAAATTTCCTGAAAAAATTACAGCGCTTTTTTTAAAACAAAATTACGTTGTGTTAAAAAAATTGCGTCACAAATGCACCCAACGACGAAATAATTTTTGTGTACCTTCAGTTTTTGCGCTGCAAAAATTTGACTATTGCTTGTTATTGCGTAGACTGTTTAAGATAAATTTAAATTTTTGCGTGTAAAAACATTTTAACACCTCCGATTTTGATCTACTTCTGTACCTCGGCGACCCCACTTTCTATTCATCAAAATGACGCCGAAGTCAATATCTATCGATTTTGGCGAAAAAAAAATATTGGTGAAAAAGTTCGCCTCAATTTTGACCAACTTCCGCGCCTCGGCGACCCCACTTTCTATTCATCAAAATGATGCCCAAGTCAATATCTATCGATTGCGACGAAAAAAAATTTTTTGGCGAAAACTTTCGCCTCGATTTTGACCAACTTCCGCGCCTCGGCCACCCCACTTTCTATTCATCAAAATGATGCCCAAGTCAATATCTATCGATTTCGACGAAAAAAATTTTTTGGCGAAAACTTTCGCCTCGATTTTGACCAACTTCCGCGCCTCGGCGACCCCACTTTCTATTCATGAAAATGATGCCCAAACCAATATCTATCGATTCCGACGAAAAAAATTTTTGGAGAAAACTTTCGTCTCGATTTTGACCAGCTTCCGCGCTTCGGCAAACCCACTTTCTATTCATCAAAAAAATTCTCCTCTCTATAACTTTCCCGAAGAAACCAACTGTCTAGCTATTCTAATTTAGAAGATAGCAAAAAATTCAAGATGGCGTCACTTTGACAGCTGGCAGCCATTTTCTAATGATACCAAAAAATTCTCCTGATGAAACTCTATAACTTTCTAGAAGAAACCAACTCTCTAAGTGTTTTCATTCCGGAGCTAAATTTCGAAAACCCAAAGAAGCCTAATTTATACCTAACAAAAATCCAAGATGGCGTCACTTTGGCCGATTTCTGAAAATCCCAAAAAATTCTCCTGATCAAACTCTATAACTTTCCCGAAGAAACCAACTCTCTAAGTATTGTCATTCCGAAGCTAGAATTCGAAAACCAAAAAAACCCTAATTTATTGCTTGGGGAAATTCAAGATGGCGCCGGTTTGACTGCTGGCGATCCCAAAAAATTCTCCCGACCATACTCTAAAACTTTCTAGAAGGCACCAACTCTCTAGGTATTGTCACTCCGGAGCTAAAATTCGAAAACTCCGAGCATTACCTGAAAAACCCTCAAAATTGACCGCTTTTCCACATGCCACGGCTTTTCCAGAGTTTTCCCGGAAAAGCGGCATATGAAATTTTTCATTTGGGACCGAGACTGACAATCCCTGAAAATTTCAGGAAGATCGGCTGTCTAGTTTTCGAGATCGAAAATTATTAATAGATAGATAGATAGATAGAAACCGACAGATCAGAAAAAAAGTTTCAGTAATGATGAGAACAATAGAAAAATTATTTCTCCATACAAAAGTGTCATTTTCAAACCTCGATATCTCAGCCAATTTTCAACCGATTTTGATGAGTGAGGGCTTGTTTGAAAGCTGCTGCGACGTGGTTTTTTTTAAATAATTTGGAGGGTGAGGGGGGCGAGAGAAAAAACTCAAAAGTTCGCCTATATATGGCTCCTTGTCCCAAAGGTTTTTGTATGGAGTTTTTTGGGTTTGTGGACGTTTTTTTGGGGGTGTGGGGACTGCGTCACGCCCTCCGCTACCGCTGCGGGCATGATGATGATGCTCAACGTGAACACGATTTCTAAAGCTAGAATCTGTTCTCGGCGTAAAACCAACACCAGGAAAAGTTGTTCTATTCAGAACTCGAACACCACTGACAGTACATTTTGTACAGCTATTATACCCCGAATGTAAAATTGTGTTTAGTAAATATTGTCGTGCCGGGCTGTCTCATCTAATTTGAATCCGTCTTTCAATTCAATAAATTCTTCAACGAATGGCTTTAAAAAACCATCGACGTCATCCGGTTTTTGCATAGAGTAACTTTTTTTTGATTTTGAACGATTCACTTTTAGTCTGATGAAATTACTACGAAATCTTTTTATTTTCAACGATATTTGATTCTTTACATTATTTAAATGGTTAAACTGTCCATTCTGAAGGTATAATTTTAAGTGAGTTTTCTAAAAAGCTGAGAAAATGTTGAAAAAAAAGTAATTAAATGAACCGATGCGACCGATGCATATTCTGGACGATGATTTTTTAATTTTGAACGACTTTGAACGGTGCATATTGTCGAAAATTTAGACGAGTATATCCCTGTTTGTCAGTTTTGTCATTGTGGTACCATTGACACAATGGTATAAGCATTGAGCTGTCAAAGAAAAATAACCAAGAAATCAGACTTGCAACGAAAAAGTCTATTTTTTTTCATTTCATTTCATTCAGAGACAATAAATGGTGGTAAATAACATAAAATTTAAAAAGGCTCAGTATCAAGTTCCCATACATCGATCTCAGGTTCAACAGTGGATGGTTGGATTTTGTTGCCTTTTTGTTTTTTTCTAATTCATACGCCTTTCTTTTAAGCAACATAGCCTTGTTTGCAGCCATGTGTTCAGACTTCAGTTTTTTAAACTTATCACGCAGTTCTCGGAGTTGATCGTCGTATTGTTTGATCACTTGTTCACGTTCTTTCTTTGCCTCTTCTTGAACACCCAATTCAGCACTGTCGATAACTTTATCTTTCTTTCTCGGTGCAATTTCTTTGTTAATTGACATGTTTTCCCATCGCGCGTCTCCTACTAAACGCCGTACACGTTTTAACTCATCATTTACAGCGGCTATTTCGTTTTCGCGACTATGTTTTGCAATTTCTTCTTCCTCGCGAACGATTTCTTGATGGCGATCAGCAGCTTCTCTGTCTAAAATATTCTGAACGACATCTTTAGCCGTTACAACCCCATATGAGATTTTTCAGATTCATGTTTCGCTTAGGCTTGACTCTTTGGGGCATCGCCGGGGGCTTCAAAATAGATTTAATCGTACGGGGTTCTTCGACCGGTTCCGATTGACCAACTTCCGGTGGGTTAATAACATCCAGCTGTTGGTTGATGATCAAAACGTTGATTAATTTTCCTTTTTCGATCGCTGAGCCTGCCGCACATAACAGCCCAAGTTGTCTGATGTCATGTCGTATTTTTAAAGGTTGTTGACTGTAACCTTTCCTCGATTCGTTTACTTTCCGGTAAAAATTCCGCGTCTCTTTTCGATTACCAAACCTTTCAATTTCGATTAAAACTTCCTTGTCATGTTGTCGCTTTTTTCTTCGGAATAGTTTTTTCTCGAAATTTTTCTTCGAACGGTACTCTGCCATGCCAGCTCGAGTGTCATCCAGTGCTTTTCTGCATTCGTCATCGAACCAGTCATTTCTTTTCTTTCCTGTTCTCGTTCCTATCGTCTCTGCTGCGGCTTGGTCTACGTTTCGTCTAATTTGATTCCATGCATCGTTGTTCGCTTTCCATTCCGTCAATAATTTTCTTCTCCAAACTATCCACATATTTTCGTTTAATATTTTCGTCCTGCAGTTTCTCGACGTTCCACTTTTGCAATGCCGGCTGTCGATTGTGTGAAATCGAAACTCGAGCCCTAACAACCACCTTTACCAAGTAGTGATCTGAATCGATGTTCGGTCCCCTACAACTTTTGACATCCAAAACATTTGAACAGTGACGCCCATCTATGAACACGTGGTCAATCTGGTTTTTGGTTCGTCCATCAGGTGATACCCATGTCGCTTTGTGGATGTCTTTATGTTCGAAATAGGTACTGCAGACAACCATGTTCCTTGACGCTGCGAAATCAATTGCCAACGTTTCATTTTCGCTCGAATTTTCGTGGAGGCTATATTTACCAATAGTTGGACGGTAGTAGACTTCGCGACCTATCTTGCCATTCAAATCCCCAAGTATGATTTTGATGTCTCGATTCGGTGCTCGATCATACACTTTCACCAGTTTCTCGTAAAATAGCTCCTTCGCTTCATTATCTTTTTCCTCCGTTGGAGCGTAGACGTTAATAAGAGTATAATTGAAAAATTTTTCTCTTATCCGTAGAGTGCATATTCGTTCGTTGACAGGAGTGAAACCAATCACCGCGTTTCTGGCTCTACCGAAGACCATGAAGCCTGTTCCGTATCCTCTTGGGCTGTCGTTGCTCTTGCCGTTGTAATAAAACGTAAAGTCTCTACTGATCATAGAATCCTTCCCAGGCCATCTAGTTTCCTGTACTGCTGTAATGTCAAGTTTAGTCGCCCTTAGCGCACTAGTGAGTGATCTCAACCCTCCTGGCCGTAACAGAGATCTAACATTCCATGTTCCTAATTGTAAATCGTTGTCCTTTTTCCGTTGCCTCAGTCGTTGCCGTTTATCCTGTCCAATCCGAGGCTCTGTTGTTGAATTCATAACCATATCGCTTTTTTTTGTGTGTAGTATGGTGGCACACGCACTACCCACTAATCCGTTTCCCCGATGACCCGTGGGCAAGTCATCAGGTAGCACTCTTAAGTTTAGCACAAAACTCCGAAGAGAATTGAGGTCCCGGGGACTACGACGTGGACGTAAAAAGAGCACTTGATAGTTAGAAAGCCCTTAGTATTTGGAAACGTCTGCTAAGACAAACTTTGATGATTGAACGTCTGATACTGAATAATGTAATTTTAGTTCTCTGTCAAAGACTTAGTAAAGAGCCTACTCGTCAATACTATATTTAATTTTTTGAATTATGACAATTGTCGATTCGGAGATTAAAGGGTTTTTGCTAAAATTAAATTTTTCGTGAAGAATTTTTTCATTGGCATTAATTTTTTTTAAAAAAGTTCTGCGAATAGTCCACATGAAACACTATTAGCAGATTCTGCGGATAGTCTTCATGAAACGCTATAGCATCTATAATAGCAAATAGAATTTTCGTTGAATATTTCCATATCCCTGGGTGTATACGCCATTGTCTTTTAGTCTTTAGTGCTGGAAACGTTGTCGAGAAACTGTGACGTCATCGGGCTTGGGAAGCTAACCGCAACTATAAACACTTAATTATTGACGTAAGAAACATAACCTAAAACCGAACCGCATATCTAGGACCCGAACGCCTTTTCGCCAATTTTCGGTTTCAAAAAGAAATACCAAAACTTATAAGTAATAGTGCATTACAACACTATAAAGTACATAACGAGATGTATACGTACACGTGCGTTTATCCGAGCTTCACAATAGATCTGTGTCGAATAGCGGTTCGGAGATGTCACTTTGACACTGTTTCACAAAGTAGAAATACCAAAACCTAAAATATATATGGAATCATGAAGAATTTTTGGGTTATGATCATTCTGCTTTGTGAAATTTGACAGCTCAAATGACATTGACACAGATCTATATCGTATAATGTTTTATACTGTACAAGAGGTTATTCTAGTGTTTCTGTACATATCAGAATCATTCTCGAATCATTCTATCCACCTCGGCTATAATCACGCGATAATAACCCTTGTGTTATAATATACTTCACTTTTCACTTCAGCATATAGTTAGTCATTTATATACCTGAAAGTTGGGGTGTAATGTACATATTATAGTCATTATAGTTGAGTTTCATACAAACTGGGAGGTATGTGAAAGGCATATGGAGCCAGGGCCATTCACCCCATTCACGCTCAAAAAGGCTAATTTTTGACCCCTCTCCGCATTGCGCGCCTTCGAGGCGCCCCCTCCAAGTACGTAAGCATATCTCAATTTTGATAAATTATTAATACATTACACTAGTCTACAAGCGTTTTGTATCTTAAAAAGTAATGACTATAATTTGTTTATTTTGATCCGAAAAATCGGAATCTGGACTCAGTTTGTTCCTGGCACCCTTCATTTATTCCCTGTTACTTCTATGACTTCCCATTATAACCTGACCATTGTCTTGAGCATATGCTTATACTTCCCAAGCATGAGCATAAGGAGAAGCTTGAGCATAAGGTTTCACTCACGAAGCTTTTGCTCAAGTTGGAGCATTTGATACAGAATCTTTTGCTTATGCTTAAGTGATTGCTTAAAGCCTATACATAAAATTTTTTCTGAATCTATTTCCATTTAGGCATATGCGAAAGTGTGTTGGTGAACAAAGAAAGAAAGATGTCGCTGTGGTAATAGCAATAATGGGAGTGTATCGGTGTCACTCTCGCTTATACAGAATGAAAGGTTTTGTTCCCCCTACTTCTCCTCAAATCGACTGGTTACAAACGTAGCGGTAAACGCATGGGACACGTACTTCGTTGGAATTAATCGGAGACCGTTGAGACGTCTCATTTTAAAAAATTTATTGAGGCAGATGAACACTTTTTCAATTATCAAATTTTAACTTACTATTGCGAGACCGTCTGAATTTCTTGTGAAAAATGAAAGGGAACAAATCAAATACGGTCGTTTTGAATACTTTCTTGAGAGTTCAGATAATTAGAGGAAAAAACCCGAACCCCTGCCCGAATCTTATTTTAGAAAACCCAGACCTTGAACCCGAACTTTTTTTAGAGTTTAGAAAACCGGAACCCCGAACCGGTTCGGAATCCCAGACGTCAGATTGATATGGATGCCAAAACTTTCTGGAGAACTGGATAAAGAAAAGACTGATGAGTTCCCCGAAAGTGTAAGTAGATTTGCCGTGTGGAGATATGCAGGTTTTATCAAGTCTATAGGTAAGAAGATGATGAACATAGGAGACAATACGAAGGACACAAGGGTATCGAAGCTTAAAGTGTCGTCCCAATTGATTTCACATTTCCTTTTAAAAAGCTCCTTCGTTCTGATAAAGTAGACAGAATTTTTGGCAAAAGTGCTGCACGTGAAAAAAAGTTAGTAACTCTGTAAGTTTAAGCAAACAACACTCATTCTGGGAAACGTGAAATAAAGTGAAACAGTTACGTAAGGGAACTATTTATTGGCACTAGTTGTATAGTCATTCCGCTAATTTAAATATTCCCTTTTTTCTAGTTAAAAAAGAGTCATTTGTCAAGTTAAGTATTTTTTTTGTCAAGTTAAATACTTTTCGGTCAAGTTGAGTATTTATTTGCCAAGTTAAAAAGTCTTATAATTCAAGTTAAGTAACGCTTTAACAGGGGTCAAGACGTGACCGCGTAGCCCACGATTACAATAAAAAAAAGCACGTCCGAAGCGCTTTAACAGGGGTCGACACGTGACCAAGTAGCCCACGATTATAATAAAAAAGCACGCCCAAACCGCTTTAACAGGGGTCGAGACGTGACCGCGTAGCCCACGATTACAATAAAAATAGCACGCCCGAAACGCTTTAACAGGGGTCGAGACGTGACTGCGTAGCTCACGATTACAATAAAAAAAGTACGCCCGAAGCGCTTTAACAAGGGTCGAGACGTGACTGCGTAGCCCACGATTACAATCAAAAAAGCACGCCCGAAGCGCTTTAAAAGAGGTCGAGACGTGACCGCGTAGCCCACGATTACAATCTAAAACGCACGCCCGAAACGCTTTGACAGGGGTCGAAACGAGACCGCGTAGCCCATGATTACAATCAAAAAATCACGCCTGAAACGCTTTAACAGGGGTCGAGACGTAACCGCGTAGCCCACGATTACAATAAAAAAATCACGCCCGAAACGCTTTCACAGGGGTCGAAACGTGACTGCGTAATTTGATTTCCCAACTTTACACTTTAAAATTTCGGACTTGACAGTTTAGATTTTAAAACTTGCAGATTTAATTTTTTAATTTGACAGTTTTGACTTTCCAACTAGACACTTTAAAATTTCAGTTTAGAATTTATAACTTGCATATTTAATTTTTTAACTTGCCAAATGGAACTTGACATTTTTAACTTGACAAAAAAATAGTATTTAACTTGACATTTAAATAGTAACCGTTACGTAAAAGCTGTGTAAGGAACTGTTGATGAACCACTACTAAGTCCCCCAACGCTCACAAAACTTGGTGTCTTTTTTTTTTTTAATTTTCATACCAGTAGCTCTATAATTTTATCAAAAACTCTTGCATTTAAATTGACATGTAACTCAACATTTTTGCCAGCGGTCATAATCAAATATCCACCAAGAAGAATGGTATATATAAATAACTAAAAGTGTTGCCTGCAGGTTGTTAGTTTTTCAAAGAACGAGTTTCATGATGAAACTATCCCATTCAATCAAAAAAAAAATTGACTACAGAGGCGGAGGCCGTTTTGATAAATCCACGTCTATCCACCAACGTTAAATTTAAAATTCTTTTTTAACCGCTTGTATACTCTCATGTAAAACTTCAACTATAGAGGAATTATATCATGGGCTCGCGGTAGCAATGCGCCCGTGACGCAAGTCCCCATACGATCAAAAAATAAAGAAAAATTTTTTTCGTAGACGGCGGAACCATACATACAGCTAAGTTTTGACTTTTTTCCCATCCATAAGAGACGTCCGCATTTTTAGTGACTTGTCGTGAAATGCAAAATGTTCTTTTTTCAACTCTGGATCTAGTCTCATCGACGTATTTGATCATTTATAGCATTCTGTCAAAAGAAAAATTTTAAAAAGTCCGGCTATTGCTTGACCAAACCGGTTTTTGGAAAATTTGACCGTTTTCGTGAGTCATACTACTCTGAAGGTTTGCCATAGATAATATAAGGTGTGAATTTTTCCGCTCTTCGCTGTTATGAGTTGCTTAGGGTTAAAGGGTGCTGTTTTCCTTTGGTTTTGTGGTGGAATTCTGTGGTCACCCTGATCGAAACTATGAAGCAGATTTGAAAACTCCTTTTGCGCAAGAATGTGTATTTAATACCGCCAAGAAAACATCTTACAGAGGAGGTGTGACGCAAGTCTTTATGTCTGCTTACAAAAGCTGTGAAATCAGAAAAGTGTGACGCATTAATCATTTAAAGTAAAACTTTTTTCTTCCAGTTACAAAAGTTCTGAAATCAGAGGGGGGTGACGCATTAAGCTTCGATTCGCAACAAACATTTTTAAACAAAATTATGTTGAGTTCAAAAAATTGCGTCACAAATGCCAAACCCAACGACGAAACAATTTTTCTGTACTTTCAGTTTTTACGCTGCGAAAATTTGACTTTTATTTCTTATCACATCGTTTAGGGTAAATTTAAATTTTTGAGTCTAAAAACTTGGTGTTGAAAAATTATTCCGCTGGTGGGTCTGGCATTTGTGACGCAATTTTTTGAACTCAACATAATTTTGTTTAAAAATGTTTGTTGCGAATCGAAGCTTAATGCGTCACCCCCCTCTGATTTCAGAACTTTTGTAACTGGAAGAAAAAAGTTTTACCTTAAATGATTAATGCGTCACACTTTTCTGATTTCACAGCTTTTGTATGCAGACATAAAGACTTGCGTCACATCTCCTCTGTAAGAGGTTTTTTTGGCGGATATCAGTACTTTTGTAAGTTTGTAAGTAACTTTCTAGCTGCCATAGTTCTATAGGTAAGAATCATCCCCCTGGAATCTGGAAGTGACGTTATCCCGGGATAAGGCCATATTTCCCCAAAACCCTGAAACACGTGTTCGCTTAAATTTAATTCCCTACAACTTCGCCTTTGGAACCAATTTTCTTACTCTGATAGTTCTAGAGATTTGGTTCATCCTGCCTAATTAAGGAAGTGACCATATACCAGGATTGGGCCATATTTTCCCAAAACCCTGAAACACGTGTTCGCTTAAATTTAATTCTCTATAACTTCGCCTTTGGAACCAACTTTCTAACTCTCATAGTTCTAGAGATTTGGGTCATCCTGCCTAATTATGGAAGTGGCCATATACCAGGATTGGGCCATAGTTCCCCAAAACCCTGAAACACGTGTTCGCTTAAATTTAATTCTCTAAAACTTCGCATTTGAAACCATTTTTCTAACTCTCATAGTTCTAGAGATTTGGTTCATCCTGCTTAATTATGGAAGTGACCATATACCTGGATTGGGCCATATTTCCCCAAAACCGTGAAACACGTGTTCGCTTAAATTTAATTCTCTACAACTTCGCCTTTGGAACCAACTTTCTAACTCTCATAGTTCTAGAGATACGGAATACATTTCATGAAACTTTCAAAACCTTACAACGTCAAAAAAAAAATTGCCACAAACAAAGAAAGAAAGATAGAAAGAAAAAAAGAAAGGTTTACCAAATTGACTAGTTAAAAATATTCGATTTGAGTCCATTTCCATACAAAATAGCAAAATTGTTTAATTCATATCTTCGGAACGACTGAACCGATTTTAATGAGTGAAAAGGCACTTCGGCCTAAAATTTTCCGTAGAATCCGGGAAAAATATTTTCCGGGGGGTACGTCGCTCGGGGGGGAAGTCAAAAAGTTCATTAGTCTACGAAAAAATTTCTTGCGAATTTTTTGGCGTGTAAGACTTGCGTCACGGCCCCTTACTATCGTGGGGCCATGATCCTTCAAAATGAGCCTTATTTATAAAAAAATTACATTTGCTATCGGTTTTATAGTTTAAAAGTCAATACTAGTTCTGACTCATGGGAAAACGTCGCATTGACATTGGATCAATTTCTTTTGAGATCCAAGACGTTTGAACCATTTGAGTAGTATAGACACTAGTGAGGGTGCTGTACTGTGAGTCTGTCAACTCCGTTACTTCGCATTTTCAACTTATCCCTCGAAAGTGGAAAATTTCCGACAAGATGGAAATCATCTTATATTACTCCAATTTTTAAAAGTTGTTCTAGAAGTATTGTCGAAAACTACAGAGGTGTAGCTATTCTACCAACAATAGGGAAACAATTTGAAGCTATCGTCACCTCTATTTTATCTACGAAGTTCAAAAAATACCTCTTAACTGAGACAAATATATACGTCAGCACTTTGTCCATCACGTCCATCAGCATATCAAGGTGCATGACTTGACTGAAGATTGGCACTAGATGCCGAAATGTTGATCTCTTCTAATAGACAATCTTTATGGGTTTCTGGAACTATTTTATTTCGATTAGCTATACCCTCAATGTCCTAAATCCTGAATATTTTGCCTGTATACGGTTGACTAATATTTTAAATTTGCAATTAAAATTTCTTTAATTTTAGTGACGTCATCGTTTTTGTCAACACGTATAATTTTTTCCTTGTTTGTGGGGGTTAAGACACATGGTAAACTAATTGTGAAAGCGTGTGTGTGGCAATGTGATATATAAAATGCGAGGAGAGTATGGCGTCATAGTATCCTCTTTTTGAGATCGATTTAGTTATTTTCCGGGAAATTGACAAATTATTTCGATAATGTGTAATGGAAGAATTGTCTTTTTTAACGTTTATTTTCATCTAAAAATAGTTTGAAGCCATTTTGAAAAATTCACGCATGTCTATTATATCCATAACGCAACTGTTCTAGATGTGTTAATGTCTGAGCGTCATGTCAATAACAAAATAATTCAAATAAGAGCTTACACGTTCATAGTAAAAAGTAATACGTAATGAGTTGTATCCAATGATCTACGAAGTTCAATCGAATAATTTCAAAGTGGCAACATGGCTTTATGAAGCGCAGATCTACAGCGATAAATTTGGCTGAGTTTGTTAGTCATGCTACTAAAGTTATGGAATCTGGGCATCAGTTAGACGTCATATACACCGATTTGCGAAAAGCATTTGATAGAGTCAAGAATTCGATTCTTTTGCACAAATTGAACCCAATGGGTGTTCATTCGAACCTGTTAGCGTGGATTGCATCTTATCTGAATGGAATTCAGAAATACGTCAAATTAGCCAATTGTTCTTTTCGAACTTTTAACGTTACATCTGGCGTAGGGTAGTCATCTGGGCCCTCTCTTGTTCATATTATTCATGGACGACAACACAAAAGTCTTCTCTACTTCAGTTTACTTAATGTATGCTGACGACTTGAAAATTTTCGCTAAAATTAAGAATGTACTTGACGCATGTGCTCTTCAACATGACTTGAACAGGTTTCTACAATGGTGGAAAGCCAACCAACTTTATTTATAAGTGTAAGATCACTCAAAAGAGATCCAAAACTGAGTTCGGTTGCAATAACGATGATGTTGCGTTGACTCGTGTTAAGGTAATAAAAGATTTGGGAGTCCTCTTTTGGACAGCTGAAACAAAAATTATGAAAAGTTGCACAATCTTAGGCTTGCCTCACTGTAACATTCAGTAAACACATTGAATATATAATTGCAAAATCTTACTCAATGCTTGGCTTCGTTATGAGAACTTGTAAGCAATTTAAGAATATTAAAACTTTAAAAAGTATATACTTTGCCTATGTCCGATTTTACTTAGAATATGCTTCAGTCGTTTGGCAGCCTTATCAAGACAAATTTGTTGACAGAATTGAGGCAATTCAGAAAAAATTTTTGATGCACGCACTGCAAACGAGACGAAAACCACAAATTTTCGCGATATATTGACAGATGCGAATGGGATCAACATCGCAACACTTTTCGTATTCGTTCTGATGAATGGCAATATCGATGCACCTAAAATCAAAAGCAAGGTCATTCGTAACTCCAAACCCATTTGTGCTGATGATTTTCTCGTAGTGGACAAACACAGGACTAAATATGGCCTTCATGAGACTATCAATAACATGTGCATGGCATTTAACCGCTTTTCACTACTGTGGTTTCTCAACATTTCATCTATATTTACACTGAACCTTCGGTTCTCACTTTAATCAGAAGCTAATTAGTCACATTCGGGTGACGACTCTCAAATGAACTCCAAGGCACGTTGACTTGTGCAAAACCAGCTAGTCTAGACGACTAGTTTCCGCTAATCTTTTTGTTTCAGGAGGATCACTGGCTACATTAAACGTTAGTGCTTGCTGTTTGATTTTCATTATATATATGGTGATATCATTATTTTCATAAATTAATAAACGGGTATATATTTTTACCTCTCTAATTTATTCTTTTTAAGCAGCAAATTTATGTTTTTCCCTTCTTCATTTTTGTTTATTTAAATCAGCAAAATTAAATTATTTTTTCAGCTATTTTTAACAGCAAATTTATTATTTTGCGATCAGCAAATTTATGGATTTTTAAGCAGCAAAATTAGTATTTCTCAGCAAGAAATTTTTTCATCTTCATTAGCAAATTTAATATTTTCCAGCTGCAAAACTAGGCGGATAACAAAACTAGGGAATTTGCGCTTTAATGAAACACCACAAAGGCCTAGGTGACTAGCAAAACTAGGGAATTTTTCCTTTTACGAAATGTCGGAAAACTAGGTGACCAACGAAGCTGAGGAACTTTTCCTCTTACGAAATGTCAGAAAACTAGGTGGCTAGCAAAACTAGGGAATTTGCGCTTTAATGAAACGCCTTGAAAACCAGGTTCTGAAATTAATTTTGCAGATACGAAAAAATAATTTTGCTGATCGAAAAGTAAAAATCTGCTGCTAAATTATAATTTGGCTGGTAAATATTTACTGATCCTAGCATATTAAAATTGATTCCAGAAAACTAATAAAGCTGAAAAAGCACCATTAAAATTGCTGGTAGTAAAAATAAATTTGTGGAAAAAAGAATGAATTTGCCGACTGACGAAACTGAGAAACTTTTCCTTTTACAAAATTTCTCAAAAACTACATGACTAACGACTTTAAGGAACCTCACAAAACTAGGTGGTTAACAAAACTAGGGATTTTGCGCTTTAATGAAACGCCTTGAAAACCAGGTTCTGAAATTAATTTTGCAGATACGAAAAAATAATTTTGCTAAAAAGTAAAAAATCTGCTACTAAAAATAATTTGGCTGGTAAAAATTCACTGATCTTAGCATATTAAAATTGATTCCAGAAAAAAAATTAATTTGCTGAAAAAGCACCATTAAAATTGCTGGTAGTAAAAATAAATTTGTGTAAGAAAAGAATGAATTTGCCGAAAAAAAAGATTAAATTTGCTGGTAAAAAAAATATCTAAATTTGCAGAAAAATAGAATAAATTTGCTGATGAAAAAAATAATTTTGCTGCTAAAAGTAGAAATTTGCTGCCAAAAAATAGATGCCAATAATAAACTAAGAATGACGATGAGCACGGGTGACTGTCGGCTCCGACGGGTCGAGTGTCGGCAGCTCACTTCTGCTCATAATTTTATATTTTTATTTTTGTTGTTGTTATTGTTATAAATTGTAATCAGGAGGCTTCGGCGATTGATGATAATAAAATAAAAACAACAAAAACCTTTTTAAAGGTAGAGTGTGACGCAGTCCGTAAGTCCGCTTCTAAAATTAATGATATCGCTTGATGTGACGCTATCGCAGATAATACGCAGAAGTTCGTTTGAGTGGGACCTTGTGTTAAAAGTTTTGATTTCCTGAAAAAATTAGAGCGCTTTCTTTGAAACAAAATTACGTTTTGTTAAAAAAAATTGCGTCACAAATGCCGGACCCAACAGCGGAGTCCAAAATTTTCTTCCATAAAACGGGGCACAATCCTAGACCTTTCGATCAAGAAAAAATTTGAAAATCGGAAGAGATTTACTCGAGTTATGTACAAAAAACATGTAGAGCGCTGGCAGAAGCTCGCTTTTAGTGCGCTAGCTATATCCTAGGACTCAACCTCGAAAAAATTTCTTCTACAAACTGTTGGGCTTTCATAGACCTGTCGATTAAAAAAACAATTATGAAAATCGGAAAAGATTTATTCGAGTTATGTACAAAAAACACGCATGGCCCTAGCATAGACTCGTTCTTAGCGCCCTAGCCAAGTCCAAGGACTCAAATCCAAAAAAGTTTCTCCTTAAATTGTCGGTCATGCCCAGATCTTTCAAACAAAAAAAATTTATGAAAATCGGAAAAGATTATCTCGAGTTATGTACGAAAAGCACGTATGGCCCTAGCATAGACTCGGTTTTAGTGCCTTAGCTAAGTCCAAGGACTTAAATTTATGAAAGTTTTTTCCCTGAATTGTTGGCCATGCCCAGATCTTTCAAACAAATAAAAATTTATGACAATCGGAAAAGATTTACTCGAGTTATGTACAAAAGAACAAAAACCACTTAAACGGTCCTAGCTCAGCGGCCCTTGGGCTGACAGTACCCAGATTTAATCCCATAAAAGATATTCCGACTACCTTTCAGGGAAAGAAAAGTTTTTGAAAATCGGTCAAGATTTACTCAAGTTAATGCGGTGAGGGACGGACAGACATTTTTTTTATTATTGAATCGTCATCTAAGGACCATGATCGATGCTCCCTTACAAACGTCGTAGTAAGCGCATAAGACCCCTTTTCGAAGAACTTCGTTCCCACCGGGATACACGGCCGAAATAACACTCTTCCACTTGTTTCCACTTTCTATAGGCTGTGGTACTTGAGATTCAATTAGTTTAATGCACTAGATGAAAGGTCAATCTAGTGCGTGAAAGAACTATGATTGCTGGATGTCTAGAAGATTTTCAGAAAAATGGTAACAAAGTACGTCATCAATTTGTGTAACACCACCTTTAGTCTATTGTGAAAGTGGTGAAGGATGTGAAGGATCTACCTAATGACGACAGAGCACTTTACACTCTTAATCGACGCACATCTCTGGTTTTAGCATATAAATGAAATTCTTTACAATCTGTTGGGTAAAATGAAAAACTAGCAACAACCACAGATGAAAATTTAATTAAAATATGAACCGATTCCGCATACGTGTTTTAGTTATTGATTACAGTTAATTTCATTAGAACAATTTGAAATACTTGCTCTGAATAAATGTCCTTTGTTTGCACAAAATGTACTCCATACACAATCCAACTAAATAGAGTGGCTCTTAATAGAAATTCTGTGCATCTCCCCTAAATTTTCATCTTACATGATTTATGAACTCATTGAATCACTTTTGTCATTTTGTTACGTCCACTTTTCTCTGTGTGGTATACAGTTTACTCTCTTACATGCCGAACGAATGTTTTTTATGAATTTATTTTTTGCATTTCGAAAACATTGATTACATTAGCAAGTAGTCCATCCCCCGTCCATAGATAGAGAGGCGCCAGTTATTTGACTAGCAGCATTCGAGCTTAGAAAAACGACAAATGCTCCCAAATCTTCAGTTCGAATAAACTCTCCGCTCGGCTGCTTCTCCAAAAGTAATTTCATTTTAGCTTCATCTATCGAGATGCGATTTTCCTCTGAAATCCTATCAATTTGCTTCTGAACCAGTGGAGTCAATACCCAGCCGGGACATACGCAATTGCTTGTTACACCAGTACCAGCTGCTTCGAGTGCAACGGATTTTGAAAATCCCAGTAGACCGTGTTTCGACGCACAATATCCACTTTTATTTATCGATCCAACCTTTCCATGAGCGCTAGCAATGTAAATGAGTCGTCCCCATTTTCTATCGTACATCTGAGGAATAACGGTGCGAGTTAAATGATACGGTGCATTCAGATTGATAGCCATCAACCAATTCCATTTATCTGGTGGAAAGTTTTGAACTGGAGCCGTCACCTGTACTCCCGCATTGTTCACCAAAATGTCCACCTTACCGAGTTGTCTGTCTGCGTCCATAATTAAATTTCTACATTGATCCGGATCGACAAGTTCTGCAGATGAGTATGCCACCGTATCCTTGGAATAAGATGCTAATTCTTCTTTAAGATTGGTAATCTGCGACTCTTCTTCAAGTCCATGGAACATAACTCTACAACCGGCCTTTGCGAATTGTGAAACAATACCCCAACCAATGCCACTCGTACTTCCAGTCACCACAGCACATTTTCCACGGAGCAAATTCATGATGTCAGTGTCTTCGCTGCAGCTTTAATCTTTCCTGAATCAAAAACAAGAAGTTAAAATCATTAGAAATTAAAACAGGAGAAGGAGAGAATTCTTATAATAATTATTGTTTCCTCCTTTCGGCGTCTCCTACCTATGCAGATCTCAAAACCAATTCACTTTGCTAGTTATGTAAAATTTGCTTTTATCTTAATCATTCCCACAACTAAGAGATTTGACTAAAGAAACCAATTTTCCTTGCTGTAGTTCTTTCGAGTTGCAGTTGAAAAGGTAAATATCTTATCAAATGTTTCGGTATCAGTTGGAATGCGTCGACGATATCTTACGATAAGAAATCTAAACACGTGCGTCGCTCTATTAAGCTGTTTGTATGATTGCAGGCGTATTATCTATGAATTATAACCAATGACATAATAAGTAAAAACATATGAATGGACCCGTACGTATTACTAATTATAAAAGTCAAAAGTTTGTCTGTTTGTCTCCTTGTCTGTCTGTAAATTGTCGGTCACAAATTTTCAGCATGAACAAACATACGTCCGACCTGCTTGAAGAGTTCCGAGGAACTGAGGCAAAGTGTCGTTTTGCATTGCCTTTTATAAGCCGAAAGCCAAAGAAAAGACAATGCAATAGTAGATTCCCATGTGAATCTACACACGACCGGCCTGCTTGAAGAGTTCCGAGGAACTAAAGCAAATTGTCGTTTTGTATTGCCTTTTATAAGCCGAAAGCCAAAGAAAAGGCAATGCAATAGTAGATTCCCATGTGAATCTACATACGTCCGACCTGCTTGAAGAGTTCCGAGAAAATAAAGCAAAGTGTGGTTTTGCATTGCCTTCTATGAGTCAAAAAAAGGCAATGCAGTAGTAGATTCCAATATGAGTCTATCTACGTCCGACCTGCTTGAATAGTTCCGAGGAATTAAAGCAAAGTGTCGTTTTGCATTGCCTTCTATGAGTCAAAAAAAGGCAATGCAATAGTAGATTCCCATGAGAGTTCCGAGGAACTAAACTGTTTTGCATTGCCTTTTATAACCCAAAAAAGCAATGCAAGCCTAACTTCGAATGGCAAGAGAAATCAACAAGGGGAACCTAGAGATAGGCAACGAGAGACCTTCCTTTTATTAGAGGGTCGGGACCGCAATGAGTCCCTTTATAATAACAGTATCGCCATCCGCACCCAGCATCATTTCTCAACGACGCTTAGCGCTGGACATCATCAACCGGCGATACTCTCAAGCAAATTGAACAGAGGTATTTATACATTTGAAACTGAGTATATTCTGTGAAGTATAACATTTATATAACGCTTTTACAAACTTAGAAAAATTTATACTTCGTTATTTTCATATGAGAAATTTGTTCAAGTAATTTCAGGGAGAATATATATGTTTATGTGTGTATGTGTAAATGTGGAATGGAATAAACGAAAAAACTGTTTTATGTACGTGACTTCATTCACTAATATTCTCAATGTATTTAGCAGGGGCATGTTTACTACACGCATTCTATTGTGTGTTACAATACAAATTCTATGTTCGTTTATTAAGTGGCGTATTCAAATATTTTTTTTTTATTTGTATGAAACGAAGTTATGTGGCGTATTCAAATATTTTCTTTGTAAGGAATTATTTGTATGGAACGAAATGATGTATTGATTTTCTTTGTACATTTTATTGATTGTTGCTAAATCTTTGGTTTCTTCGGCAAAGTTTTAGAGTTTCGTTAGTAAAAGTCACCAGTATTGGTGGGGCAGCTCGGGGGAAGAAGCAGTACGGGGGTAACCGGTTGTATGGAGAAATGGTAGTACGGGGAAAACAGTGGTGAGAAGGAAATTGTAGGACGGGAGAAACGGTTTTATGGGGAAATAGTAGCACGGTGACAACGTTTGTACGGGGAAAGTGTAGTACGGGGGAAACGTTAGTACGGGTGAAATGGTAGTACGGGGAAACAGTAGTGAGGAGGAAATTGTAGGACGGGAGAAACGGTTGTACGGAGAAAAAGTAGCACGGTGATAACGTTTGTTTGGGGAAACGGTGATAACGTTTGTCCGGGGAAACAGTCGTACGGAAAAAATTGCACACCCTTGCATACATTTTAAAGTCATACAGTCATAAAGCATACATATTAAAGTCGCAAATCTCCGACTAGTCAGAATAGATGGGGCGAACAGAGTTGATGTTATGAAAAGACTGGAACGTATTTAAGTAAATATTGCCTTACGTCCACATCAAATTTTATTGGAAATTGCCGATAGGGCAATATTGAAAAACCCGCCCGAAGAAACGATGTAAAAAACCCTTCTGAAAGCACAAAATTCATCCTCAAATAGACGAAAATGTTCACCTCAATTTTCTCTACAACATAGCAAAAAACCATTTTTTTGGGCTAGGGCCGACCTTTGTCGGAACTAGGGCCTTCAGAAGAGGTCTCGTACAAATACTTAAGTAGACAAAAATGTTTCCCTCAAACAAACACGTTGGACCCTAGTAGAAACTCAGTTCCATAAAATGTTAGACATTACTAAACCTTTTGATTAAATTTTTTTTTGGGAAATTGAAAGAGATTTACTCGAGTTATGTTCAAATAGCACGTAGGACCCTAGCATAGACTCGTTCTTAGTGCCCTAGCTAAGTGTAAGGACTCAAATCTAAAAACTTTCGTCCATAAATTGTCTGCTATGCCCAGATCTTTCGAACAAAAAAAAGTTTATGAAAACCGGAAAAGAGTTGCTCGAGTTATGTACAAAAAACACGTAAAGCCCTAACAGGGACTCGTTTTTCGTGCCCCAGCTGAGTCCAAGGACTCTAATCCAAAAACTTTTCTTCCATAAATTGTCGTTTATTCCCAGATCTTTCAAACAAAAAAAATCATGAAAATCGGAAATGGTGGTGATGTTACAAAAGTCAGGTCATGGTCTTGAAAAATGTTGAGGAGCTCAGAATCAAATGTCCTCATTATGTCCTTGGTGTCCGTCTGGTCAGAAAAATTTGTCCTAGCTAGGCGGCCGAGAAATAGCAGTGTACTAAAAACGGTAAATGCTCGCGAGGACGAAAACCATCAAAACGAAGTTTATTTGAAAAACTAATGATGCCAAAAATATGTCCTCAATTTGTCCTTTCAGAATATACCATTAAAATTTTCATAAAATGTCCTAGGACAGGACTGTAAAGTATAATTTTGTCTGTCAAAAATATTTTTAGTACTAAACATAACCAAAGACCCGTACGTATCAGAATAGATGTGACAAACAAAATAGATGTGGCAAAGTGACTCGAACGTACCTAAATGTACAAATAAGCAAACAATCCAACGTTTTCTGTTCTTTTATAACTGTAAGAATTTCAAAGATCCATAGAAATTACCCAAGGTAATGTCAAAGGCCCTACCGAAGTACGTCTCAGACCATTCAAATCTAGAAAAGCTTATATCAAAGGACTAAGTCATTTTTCCCTAAGACCCTGAAACACGTGTTATCTAAAATTTTATTCTCTACAACTTTGTCTTTGGAAGCACATTTCTACCTCTCATAGTTCTTGAGATTCGGGCAGGGTTCGAAAATCAAAATCAAATCAAAATTTTGTGAAATCAAATCAAATGATGATCACGGTTCTCTAACGTGAACATCAAATCATTTGATTTCGTTGGACAAAATAAATTGAGCTTCAAAACCTGAAATCTGAAGTTCAGCACGAAAAATTGAAGTTCAATTTTTATTGTTTGAATTTCAAGCGCAAAAAACGAACATCAATTTCAGATGTCTGATGACTAATACCTAATATTTGATGTTCAATTTTTCGGATTGAAGTTCGACTAAAACCAAACTACATTTAATTTTGAATGCTCTGTTGAGCCTTTTGTGCATTAATCTAAATCATTTAATTATTAATGCTCATTTGAGCTTTTTTTTTACTTTCTTCTTGAATACTTAGCGGGTTTACTTTCAGGATTTATTTACATCTGTCAATCAGGTAGAAGAAAATGATAGGGAGGCAGCTCCTTACTCGGAGGTGGAGGAAGAAATTACACTGGTTGAGTTGTCCCGAAAGGTCGGCAGATTAAGGGCACAAAAATCCACAGGGGTGAATGAAATTAGGACGGAATTTATTAGGCATAGCGGGTCAGGTGGGATCCAATGGCTTTGTAGGATTTTCAATTTGGCCATGAAGTTTTCTACAGTACATGCTGACTGGAGCTTCGGTGTTATTGCTCAAATTTATAACCGTAAGGTTTGCAGTAACTAGAGGATATCGCTCTTGAGCGTGATAGGTAAGGTGTACGCGAGTGTACTTGTTGACCGGGTTAGGAACATAGTGGAAGGTGTACTGGATGAGATTCAGAGTGGTTTTAGGCCTCTGAGGGGGTGTCAGGATCAGATTTTCTGCCTCAGGCATCTAAGCTTCATCTACTTGGAGAACCAAGGCAGAAGTTGTTCGGGGTTCTTAGCGTGTACGGTATCAATGGGAGTTTACTGCGTGCCATTAAGAGTATTTACTCAGAAAGCAGGGCCGCAGAAAGAATAGATAGCGAAATTGGCGAGCCTTTCGAGGTTAAAGAGGGCGTTCGTCAGGGTTTTTGTCTTTCCCCGCTTCTGTTCATAATTTTCATGAACAAAATCATCAAGTGGGCAAACTTGCAGGGAAATATCGAGGTGGGTGAGGTAATAGTGAAAATCTTGTCTTCGCGGATGACTTGATTCTGTTAGCAGATAATACCAGGGACTTGCAGGTGAATGCCTGAATAATGCATGTGAGGAGTATGGGATGAAGATAAGTGTAGGGAAAACTAAGTTTATGCATGTTGGCAAATCTCAGAAGGAGATAGCTTGCAATTTAAATGGGGAGGAGCTGTAGCAGGTTTCTGAATTCAAGTACTTAAGAACCATTTTTTCAGGAGATGGCAAGTTAGTTAGGGAATTTGAGGAAATGAGGAAATTGGGAAACGCGGTGGCCAGTCAGTTGAGGTCAACAAAAGGGAATTAAGTAACAAAGTTAGCTATCCACAGATTCGGGCCGACCATACTGTATGGTAGTGAGAGTTGGGTTGACTGCGGGTGTCTCGTGCATGACGTAGAAGTTTCTTATAGGAGGGTTCTTAGGAATATAGTGAAAGCAAATAGGAAGGAGCAGTGGGATAATCATATCAGGAACGACGACATTAGGGAAAATTTAGGGATTTCGTGAGTTTGAAGCGTTAGTCATCGATTTAAAGGACTTCAATACTAAACTGGCAGATGTTAGAAGGTTTGAGGGTGCGACGACCCGACGACAGTAGTTTCCTTTGTTCAGCCAACTCTGATGCCAAATGAAACCTCCGAAAGGGTTCAATGTATTGTCCAAGGAAAACAAGTAGTGCTCGAGAAAAATCATATTTGGGTGCATCTACGCTAACAGGGACAATGTCTGGCCGATTCTTTGCGTAATCAATGGCATCGACACGACTCTCTGAATCGGAAATCTCGATAGTACATACGTTACATTTTAACAGAAAATCCTAAATTTATCGATTCTTCAAAATGTTCAATCATACAATTCTTGAAATCGAAAAAAAAAAAAAAAAATTGAAAACCAACGTTGCTAGGTAACGATCTATATTTGAGAAAACAAATCAACACAACACTGTCAATGCATACTTCAATTCTAGTGAACGTACTCGTTTTTCAAATTTCACTTTCGGTCCACAAATGAGGACCGAAAGTAAATATTGGCTTCATTCTTTCACTTTCTACCCAAGGGCTACATTTGTTCATTTTCGGCTCTCATTTGCGGGCCGAAAATAGAAACTTTTGCAAGATGTGTCATAAAATAGTCATTTGCATCACAAGGTCTACTCGTTTTCGCGTGATGTATTGACTTTTTCATGCTTGCTAAGAAAACCGAAAGTACTTTAAGGTCGATTGATTTTAGGCAATTTCGCGGATTGTAGACCGAACGAAGTAAGGTCTACAAGCGAAAATGCCTAATAAAAATTGTCCAAAACAGGTGCACATACAACTTTACATGCAAAGGGCCGAAACCTCGAAAAAACTTCAAAAAATGCCCTCATTTTCGGCCCCGTCGCATGTAAAAGTTACATTGTGTTGTGT